>CM037865.1:71103355-71618627 GCA_021292105.1 Anadara kagoshimensis | reverse complement strand
ATATTTACAGCACTAACACCAGTCACACCAGATGGAGATACTGAATCAATCAAAGATATTCAACCATGGATCCCAACATTCCAGAAATTTGCCATAAAGATTATTTTTTATTGCAATAATTTTTCAATATCAAACTGATATTTAAGACTCATTCTCCATGTATTTATTTTTGGTAGTTCTTTATTAATTCTACACTTATATATGTAATGTCTGGTAGTTAAAAGTAAGAAATTTTGGGGTTTGTATCTCTCTTTTTGGTTAATAAGCCCAAAGATAGCACTTTCCCTATTAATATTAATGTAGCAGTTTATTTTTTTATATATAAAATCATCTACTTCTATCCAAAAGTTATTAACTATTTCACAATACCAAAACAAATGCTCTATTTTTTCAGCTGTATAATTACAGAAGGAACAATCATTATTATCTCTTAGTTTAATTTTGAACAAAAAATCATTTGTAGAAATTATTCTTTGGTTTATCCTGTATTGAAACCATTGTAATTTGGTATTTTTACAACATTTGAAGGGTGTTATATATAGCGATTTCCAGTCAATATCTAGGTCTAGAATTGATTTCCATTTTTCTTGACTTATGACAGTTGTTATATTGTTATTAAAAACATTATAAAAATCCTTACTCCCTTTTTTACTTTTAAAAACTATTTTGAAAAAATATGGAATATTAACTTGTAATAAATTAACTGGTTGGTTTTGTATATTTAATTTTTTAATATATGATTCAATGGTAGACTTTATACCAAGATATTCAACAAAGTTTGACCTGACAGCACCGTACCTTCTAGTAAATTCTCTATATGAAATTAAATTTCCATCTTCATTAAGTAAATCTTTTATGAAATGTATGCCACTGTCAGACCAAGACTTGAAGAATATTGGACTTTTATCTATACAGATATCCTTATTGTACCAGATACTTACATCTTTAATATCATTTATATTTCTAGGTTTTTGTCTCATAGATAAAGAGTTCCAGGCCTCAAATACATTATTCCAAAAGGAATTGTTAGAATTTTGTTTAATTTTATTATAATAATCATTTCCATACTTTAAGAAATCCTCAATCTTAGAATATGCAATCTCAAATAATTTTTTGTATTTAGATTCAATTTGAAGTAGTCTCCTAATCCATGTAATTTTGAGCGATGCTATAAAATGTTTTATGTCTATCATTTTCAAACCTCCTGCTTCATAGCTTTGTGAAACTAATTCTCTTTTTATGCGATCATTTTTATGTTGCCAAATAAAGTTATAAAACATCTTATTCAGTTTTGTTATCATTTCCAGTGGTGGATTTGGAATAGCAATAAATAGATGGTTTAATTTAGAAATTATTAATGTTTTTAAAACTGTTATTCTACCTAAAGGAGTTAAAAATCTTTTTGACCATTGTTTTAGGCTTTTTTCAATGTCTTGTAATTTTTTATCATAATTTATTTTGATCATTCTGTCTAAATCAACAGAAAAGTTTATTCCAAGCAATGTAAATGGACCTTGGTTCCAATCTAATTTAAAACGATGGTTAAAAGTTTCACCATTGTATTTATTACATCCAATCCACACTGCTCTTGTTTTATTATTATTGATTTTTAAACCGGAAAGTAATGCAAAGTCATCTAGGACATTTAACGTTTCTTGTAATGATGTTTCTGTTCCATCTAGTATGACAGTAGTGTCATCTGCAAAAAGTGACAATTTAAATTCTTCATCACCAATTTTAATACCTTTGATATTTTTATTATTTTTTAGAAGAAGAGACAGGATCTCAGCACACATTAAGAAGATATAGGGTGAGATAGGGTCCCCTTGGCGACAACCTCTTGTTATACTAAAAAATTCAGAAACAAATCCATTTTGTAGAACTGCGGACATAATATCTTGTCGAAATATTTTAATCCATTTAATAAATGATTTACCGAAATTGAAAAAATCTAGCACTTTATCAATATAAACCCATGAAACTGAATCAAAAGCCTTTTCAAAATCAATCATTAAAAGTAGTCCTGGTATATTTTTTTCCTCTGTATATTGCATTAAGTCATAAATTAATCTAGTGTTTTCACCTATATACCTGCCACTGATAAATCCTGTCTGGTCTTCCGAAATAATAAATGGTAACACCTTTTTCAATCTTTCAGCTATACAGCCAGATGCTATTTTATATACAACATTCAACAGTGATATCGGTCGCCAATTTTTTAGAAACTGCTTTGGCTTGTCCCCTTTAGGTAAACAAGTTATAATACCCTGACGTTGTGTAATTGACATTTTTCCAGTTTGAAATCCCTCATTTAACGAGCGTCTTAAAAAGCTTACCAAGTCATTATAGAAGAATTTAAAGAATTCAGATGTAAAGCCATCTGAACCTGGACTTTTCAAATTTTTCATTTTTTTTAAAACATTATGTATTTCTGTATTTGTTAATTCCCCCTCCAAACTTTGCTTTTGATCTTCAGTTAAAATATTTATATCTTTAATATCTTTAAGTATAAAATTGAGATCCATACCATACTCATCATTATATCTATTGTAAAGATTGAAGTAATATTGTTTCGTTTCTGCTAGGATTTCTTTTTGATCAGTAATTACAGTGTTGTCATCTTTTACAACTTTTGGAATTATTTTACTAACAAAGTTTCTGGATTCCAGACTACAAAAATATTTGGTTGGTTTTTCACCTTCCTCTACCCACCTTGCTTTAGACCTTAACAGAGTCCCTTTCATTTTTTCTTTACGCAATTCCTCTAATTCTTTCTTTTTATTATTAATTTCATTAAGATTATATAAGGGGTTACTTTCTAGTCTAGTAATTTCATCAATTAAATTTTTCTCTTTTTGGATGGACATTTTTTTGCGATAAGATGAGTATGATATGGTTTTTCCCCTTATTTCAAGCAAAGCAGTCTCTAAAAATTGTTGATCTGTGATAGTAAATTGAATATCATCATTGCTTATTTCGTTAATTTTTTCTATGTTATATACAGGAACTATATATTGTAATTTTATATCTTTTATACATGATTTTACTATATCTATATAGTTTTTATCAGCTAGTAGGGAATTATTGAACTTCCAAAGGCCTCTACCTTTAACAAATTCATTTAATTTTAATGATAAGCAGACAGATGAATGGTCCGACCTATAACTAGGATTGATTTTGACATCTATGACTTTAGACATAAAATTTTCTGATAAAAGAAAAAAGTCAAGTCTACCTTGTTTTAATGGTTGTGTTTTTCGCCAAGTATATTTTCTTTCCTCTGGATAGAGTTCTCTAAAAGGGTCTATGAGATTAAATTCTTCTTTCATATTTATGACAACATCTCTTGCTTTTGGGTTGTTATGATGGAGGTAACCAAATGTGTCTAGTTCTTGATTCTGAACTAAATTAAAATCACCATTTATGATACAATATTCATTTTCAAAAACTTGGAGAATTTTTTCTATATTTGAAAAAAATTGAGGGCTATCCTCATTTGGAGCATATATATTAATGAGTGTTACTCTCATCTTATCAATAGTCAAGTCAACGGCAATATAATTCCCATCATTATCTTTTTCAATTCTGTGTATATTATACTCAAAGTTATTATTAAACAAAATACCTACCCCTCAACTGAATTAAGAATAATTTCTCCTCCCCATTCTGACCTTATTACCCAATGTAAATTGTCTACCAAATGAGTTTCTTGTAAACAGTATATATTATAGGCTTTTGACCTTAGGAAGTTCAACACATCCCTACGCTTTTCATAATCCCCTAGACCTCTACAATTTGCAGTGAGTATTGTGAGATTGTTATGTGATCTCATAATTAGGTTGTTTCAATAAATTCTAAAGTTATGAATTGCATTACAAAATGATATCTCACTGCAGACTGAGCAGTCTAGGGAACAAATCTGAAGAGAATACACAATGTGTAACTGTTGGAAATCATGATTAACAAGATATGCAGACTAAATTTGTTATCCACAACACAGATAAAGTATAAATATGTAATGATACAATCTGTATTTTTAAACCATTTTTAACGGTTCTACAAAATATGAGAAAAATCCATGGGGTTGACACAGTGTGTGGCGTGTGCTTGTGTAAAAGTGATTGTAATGTGTATGTGAATGTGTTGAGAATGGGTTGAGAATGTGATGTGGCTGACGTGTGAAACACTATGGTGTTTAATGCCTGTCTGCGTGAGAACGAGTTTGAGTGGCTATTAAATAATAGTAATACGAAAAAAACATGAGCAGTTGGTTAACATATTCGATAAGAATGTAGAGTTATAGATGTACCAATCATAAGTAAATCAGTACGAGTGGCTTTATGTTAAGAAACTAAGAAACTTTGGAACTGACAAGTTAGGTTAGACACGTGAACTTCCTCCAGGGAAGTGAGGCCGGGTGCTCCGAAAAGGTAAGCACCTCCTGTTTAGCTACCTATACTCGCTGCATGTGTAATTAGAATTGTTGGAAAGGAACATGGAAATTTGGGACGTCAAATATATCCAGGTCAATTCTAGAGAAAGAGACATCAAACTTATCAACAATAATGTGATGGCAGCCATAAACTTTTTGAGAGCCTTGATTATTCAGGTTCCATAATTATCCTCATCCCCAATTGGGTTGTTGAAGTAGGACCCTTTAAGATTCTGTTACAAAAATTGTTAAAGTTTCTGATTTTTATTTCTTCGACATGGAACATTGAAATATGATCATAAAACAACATATATCATCATGTATTTTTATTGAAGAAATCATGTTTTTCATATTAATTGGTCTCAGAATAATATGGGGGAGTGGAAATTGGAATTTCTAAGGTTAAAAAATAGACAATATTTTAAATGTAATTGCAACAACATATTATTCACATATTCTGTTACATATCTTACATTTGTTGACCAATGTTTAATAGAATATGTAAAAATTTGTAAGTAATAAATCTGTAGTCCTTTTTCCAGAAAAAAGTGTATGATGATTCTATATACGAAATTTTAAATTATGATATTGTAATTGGATGGGAATGAAGCCCAGTGCCAATGGAAATGCAATGAAAAAATCCTCTATTTCTGTTCATCCGTAATAAGAACCATATCTTCACCTGATATTTTAGATTCCAGGGGGATGAACAAATAACTTAAAATAAATGTTTATACTTACACTCAAAATCAAATCAAACATAAAAAATAAATAAATAAATAAATATTCAGTATACAGTAACAATGACACATTGAAACTAGTCAATCATGATTAAGTATACAATATAAGCGTATTTTTTTCGGCGCAAGTGAAACAGTTTTTAAAGTTAATATTCTGACTTTTGGGTTGTGATTTGAACATGGATTGGTCAAGTTGAGGTTGATAATATAGGACACAAAGTTTTTATAGTTAGAATGTAGAAGATTACCTGCGGTCCCTGTGTAGGAATCATAATTCAAATTGTAATTTACCGATGGGTCACCTAGTCTAAAGTTACTGTACACTGCGTATTTCCAAACCCCAGAATGATCTTCCAAATCAAATCGTAATGAATAGGTGGCGGAAGATGTAAGTTCATATAATTTGTCAAGACCTACAAAATTAATAAAAACAAGATTAAGATTAAGCGCATCTCGTATTTAGCGAAAATATTAGGTAAATATCGCGCGCGCGCGTGTGTTTGTGTGTGTGTGTGTGTGTGTGTGTGTGTGTGTGTGTGTGTGTGTGTGTGTGCGATTCGGTCACGTTTGAAATAACATGCATGTATTTCAAAAGGAAAAAAATTGTCATATATTTGGTTTTTTATGTATTGGTATTGTTTCTGTTACAATATATGGATTCTCAAGTATTTTTCTACAACTATAGGTTTCACTGGCATCCTGGACAGAAATACTTCGAGAGAAAGAAAAACGATGACATCGATAAAAACGCGACAAATAAAATGTAAAGGATCAACCCACACGTTTGGAGGCCTCTTAAGTTCATCGCAAGAATTGCCCTGGATATATTTGACGTATCATAGTTCCATGTTCCTTTCACACAATTTTGATTACACACGTGGCGGGTGTAGCTAGCTAAACAGGAGGTGCTTACCCTTCCGAAGCACCCGACCTCACTTCCCTGGTGGAAATTTACGTGTCTAACCTAACTTGTCAGTTCCAAAGTTTTTACTTTGCTTCTGGATTGTGATTGGGACATGGATTAGTATGTTTGTTTTTTATTGTAACCGGACACCGGTTTGTCAACTATAAAACAATTTTACATTTTGTATTTGTTTTTATATTTATCTATAGGAGGCTAACTAAAAGTCCTAGCGGACACAGTTAATGAGCAATGCATTTGCGAAAGGCATAGTAAGTTATTTTGCCAAAATACAATTCAGGTTACCTTTATACAATTGATGCGTAAAAAAGATCTGCTTGTGTAGAAAGATTTTCAGTGATCAAAGATATGATTCAAAACTAAATTATATCCTTTCTTTCTGTCAAATGTTATTGTAAAGCAACTCTTATAGTAGTAGTAGCAGTAGTAGTAGGGAATGCAGATTATAGTACCAAAAGACCAATTCTTTGATATGATTAAAAAAATATCAGTTTTTTGTTCCATTTTTAAATGTTATATTAACTGGATTTATTTGATAAAATTGGATGTTATGTTCAAATATTATATAATTATTATTGTAAAATGTATAATATCTGAATTACTAACATAATTAAACATTACATAAAAACTTTCCTGCAACCCCGGTATATATTCCGTGAGTTGTCTCATAAAAGCATTCCATTGACAGACAAATTTATCAGTTTACAAGAATTAACTTTTTTGTCAAACTTTTATATATATATTGTTGCATGATAACCCTTTTTGCGTTTGATTTATACAAAGCGAGATAACTTACCAAGCCAGAATTCGCCAGCTGTGTTCCCAAATCCAGTGACATAAGAAGTCCAATTTCGATAGAAATCTGTGGAACCATCCAATCTTCGCTGGAACACCTGAAATAATTACAAATAAACAATTAAATACTTTTTGAAATTATATTTGACCTTCAGCTTATTATTATGGTTCTGAAAGATTGAATTGAAGTCATACATACTGTTTAAATTTCAAAATACTGCTGAAATAGATATACATGAGATGTCGGGGCATCTAGGTATTTTACGCAACAATCGAACAAACTGGAAATACTTAGTTTTTTGGCTGTACATTTTGTCATTTTGGTAAATCAAACGTTTTTCAGAATCTTGTCAGTTTCAAAGTTTTTACTTTGCTTTGCAATTATGATTTTGACATTTTTTAGAATTTTTATTAATTAGGAGGTACTTGCCCTTTTCAAGCACCTGGCCCAACGTCCCTACCGGAAGTTCACAGGTTTAACTTTCTTGTCAAGTTTTACGTTATTTTTTCTCTGCTTTGGAATTGTGATTTGGACATAGATGGTTATGTTTGTTTTTCATTAGTATGTTTTTGATGTAATTGTATTTCTGCTACAGCTTTTTAGTGACAGATAGACCGCCTATTTTTGAGGACGTGACCCATTGTTTTTAAAACCTTTTGGAGGATAGTCGTATAAAATATGATATTATATATTGAATGTAAATGTATAACGGTTATGCTTGTGATTACATTTTTATGGTATATCTCAACATTGTAACCAATCATGACCTAATCACAGCAATCCTTATAAACAAAGAATGAGTCATTTAGAAATGGCCAAGGCAAGTTGATTGTCACTGATAACCTTCCGATATCTGCATATACAGAGCGTATAATTCACGAAGTATGTATGGTCATGATTGTGAATTTTCATGTGAGATTTAAAATAAATCAATTAGCGCATTAGTATCTCTTGGTCGTCATTGCTGGAGTTATGTTGGTCACAGTCTAGTAGATAAGTGTACATTTGATATGATCGTTATATGATTTAATGAAATACAAACCACAATAATAATGTTGACAATGTATTTTAATCGACTACGATCTGATTTATTTGATCATCAACATTTTGAATATAAAATATAAGGTTTTCGTGATAACATAAATAACTAAATGCAAATGAGCTTAACTATCGATTAACTTCAATGTTTTAATTATTTGTATTAATTCAGTTTCATTTAGTTTATTTTTTTCACTGAGTTTTGTTTTATACAGGTAAACTTAGGTCTTGAGGGTGTTCTTTGTGTATCTGCCTAAGAATAATAAAAAATATACAAAAGCTTAACCATCGATGTACTTCAATGTTTTTATTATTTGTTTTAATGCAGTTTCAATTAGTTTAGTTTTTTCACTTAGTTTTGTTTCATTTATCATAAAGGTAAACTCAGGTCTGTAGGGTATTCTTAGTAGCTGTTGTCCCTCTGATACGTTGATATGGCATTATCGACAGCTTCATTCATATAAGTCATTCAGAACTGAGTTCTGATCGGCTAATACGTATTCACGCGATACGTGTTTATACAGGCGTTTCTTTTCCTAACCAGTATACGTCAAGGACTAGCCCATTGTCTTTATTTATGAATGAACAACAGGTAAAACAACACACGAATAAAATTCATTTATTACACTTTTTTGGCCTAAAGTCTCGATGAAATGAAATATTCTTGACTTGGATATTACATTTCGTGAAATAAAATCTTGTTTTAAAGTAGGCTTTAATGAACTGAATCGCGATAATTCTACCAGAGGAAAGCGTTCTTTATACTTGATTCATGCGGCGTAGCATGATTGCCTGTTGTGGATATACCCGTACAGTAAAGTATGAGCTACCTGTACAGTAAAATATGAGCTATCTGTACAGTCTACAGAAAATCACGCAGCTAATATATCGGTTTTTTAAGTTCTCCAATCTTATCAAACTGTAACAAATCAAATTTCTTTTAACATTCATAATTTGCCCACTGATTGCATTATGTTTATAAATACTAGCCGAATAAAGAGAAAATAAAGAATATATAGGGAATTCATGACAATTCCGCTCTGAATTACCGTGTTCAACACACGAATAAATGTCATAGGCTTCATGTTTTCAAAAACGTTTTAAATAAATCAAAAGTAAATTTGCTTAGCGAGAGCCATGAACAGTTCATAACAACAATGGTTTTAGATAATTCTACTTAGGTTTGACCTAGTTGTTTTCGTTCTTCGCATCAGATTGTAGAGCTACCGGCGACTGTACAGTTTGGCTGAACTTCCGTTCCCACACTGTGAGTTCAGGGAAGTATGATGTCTGTGTCAAAAATTACTCTGCATATATTTGACGTTCAATAGTTCCATTTTTATTTTATTTTAATTTTTTGTTTAAACACATGGCGGTTGTACATAGATTACCAGGAAGTGTATACCGGTCCGGAGGAACAGGTCTCATTTTCTGGTGGAAGTTCATGTGTTGAACTTAATATGTCAGTTTCTAAGTTTTGCTTTGATATTCCCATTTAGACGTTAGTTTTGTCTTTACTGATGAAAACTCAATGTTCCAAGCATAAAATATTTTGACGAATTTTGGAGAAATGTATAAACGAGATATTACAACATATTATCCACAAAATGTATTCTATTTCAAAACAATTATTATATGTATAATACGATACATACCGTCCATCCATGTCTGTTCATATCGCAATAAACCTCATACTGACTGTTATCTCTGTATATTGTATATACTCCATCTATTGTATTTCCCAAGTTGAAAACTTCTTCACAATCTCTTGGTTTAGGTTCTAGAAAAATTAACATTTTCATTCGTCTATATGGTATATCATCATATACTGGTTATACATTTAGTAGGATAAGACTTTCACTTTGTATATATTTTTCATGACAATAGTACTTACTAGTAACCTGCAATTTTAGAGATGTTTGTTATCTTGGTTTTGAGTCGACATGGGTATAATGATAATTTCATTTTAATCAATTAAAACTCCATGTGTTTAGTATTGAGGAGAAAATTACAAGAAATTGTCCTAAGAATAAAACAGCGGATGAGTTTGAGAACAAAATTAAAAACATGTCTTAGTTAGTTGATAACCATAATGTCTGTGTATCCCAAACTAGCATTGATATATATGACGTCGAAAAATCCCATCTTATTTTCATTTTCAATTTTGTTTGATGTAGGTAGCTAGAAAGGAGTGTTTACACTTTTGGAGCACCCGACCTCATTTGAATGGTCGAAATTCACAAGTTAAACTAGATTTGCCAGTTTTTATAATTTTTACTTTGCTTTTTGGATTGTGGTTGGAACATGGATAGGGATTTTTATGATTATGATTGATTATGACCTATAAAGTTTCTATCAACATTTAGTTCTCCTCACTGAATATATGAAACATTTAGAATATCTAATTTAAAACTAATTCCATCATGGATTATGCCACTGTAATTACCGTGGCACTTTACTAATCACCAATAAAGATAATTATGTGATTGTTCACTCTTTTTTATCATATCACATCTGAGAAAAACTGATACAGTACTTTTTTGTTTTATGGTAAAATTGAAACGTTTCAGTTTGCAAAAAATTATTTAAATGGTATCTGGTATAATTGACTTGACTATAATTTAATCCAATTGGTTGTCCTTAGTAGTGTGTTAATATGTTCTTATATTTCCTAATCACATTTGCTGGATGCATTGTATAATTTTTTCTAACTTTTTTTAAACCTACTTTTTGAGACCTTTTCATTTTCCTACATCAAAGTTACAAATTAATGTATGAAAATTATTGATAAATATCGTCAGTCATACAAAACTGAACAGTCCCTCCACTACAACATGCAAAGATAGTCCAGGAAAATTTCAGAATTCAGCTTCCAATTGAAAATAAAGTCACATTAGGATGGAACTTTATACATAGATTCATATCAAAACAGGAGCATCTAAAATGGAATTATCTAACTTTTTAATTGGTCAGTTACTATCAAATCTTCGATGAATGTCATTGTAAAGGCTATATCTTACCCGTTTTATTCAAGTAGTAATATTTCCATCCCGTCTCAGATATTCCTGCTCTAAAATCTGTAAATATAAGTGAGTGTAGCTGACAAATGTCACAGCCCTCCTGATAGAAAAATGACACACATAGAGTAACTTCCTCACATAATTGTGAACACTTGTTTAAAGATGTTTGACATCCAAAGTCTTTCCGTAGTTTGTACTTGTTAATGATTTTGTCACGGAATGAAACGTTTTCCATATATGTCAAACTTGAACTGAAAACGTTATCCACAAATATTAAAACGATAGATAAATGTAGAACCATTTTAAATAGCCTTAAACATTTCCAGTAAAATAATGACATTTCTTCTTCGAAATATCTATATCTTGGACTATATATCAATGTCGCATTTAATAAAGCCCAATGTACTTTCCATTTTAAATCTTTTACATGAATCAGGTTAACTCTTGAAGCACAATGCACAACCAAATGTCTGCATATTCTTTAGTTCTCCTTTTCTAGCCAACGGATATAATGCTTTCTTGACGAATGTTTTAAAATATCAAACATTAATGTACTAATGTACTATTTTTTCGTTTTACAACAACTTAAAGACGACAAAAACAGAATATGATCCACTGCAAAATGTATTTCCAAACAGTAAAAATTAAAGATTCTGAACAGTTGCCAGTTAAAATTTGAAATTCCTAAAAACTAAGGTTAACTCCTCATGCAAGATATTTCCTTAACTAAATTTGGTAAAATATATTTGGTCCTTTGGGTATCTTTTCAGTATCTTGAAACAAAATTGGTTTCATAATTTTGGTCCAAGCACTACTGATGAGGAATTGTATTCCGACACGGCCGTCTAATGCTGTAAAATAAAAACTGGTATAATATCGGAACATTTATTGTTTAGTTTTTTTTGTTTGTTTTTCATTTCCTTCTGTTGTTAAAAGCCTAATTGGCGGTGACTACGTTTGATATCACATCCATTCAATGTATTTGACAATACTTGATGTTTACATGTCTCGTTGTTCAGGATTGCCCTGGGTCAATTTGACGTCTAATAGTTCCATGTTCCTTTAACTAAATTTTGATTACACGCTTACACACGTGGCGAATGAAGCTTGCTAAACAGGAGGTGCTTACCCTTCCGGGGCACCCGGCCTCACTTTCCTGGTAAAAGTTCACGCCTGAAACATAACTTGTCAGTTTTAAAGGTTTTACTTTGCTTCTGGATTGTGGTTCGGACATGGATTGGAATGTTTTGGGTTGTTTTTAGTCAAAAAGAGGAGTAATTAAGTTAAATCCTTTTGCGTCTAAGATATGATACAAAGTAAGACAATATAAAATTAGAATATCCATACAGTAGAGACCTATCTTACTCTCAAACTAACGACCAAAAGTCGTAAATCAGTGGCAGAGTATCGAAAATAAGGACAGCAAGTGACCAAAAAGATGTCCAAATGTAGATAACAGTCGCTGAAAAAACTGTTGTGATATAGCTAACGAAGGGGCCAAGATGTACTGCCGATTCAGCACTTATTCACTAACTTAATCATTAACTTTATATGGTCTGGGATTTACTTTGTGGCATGATTTACGATTACTACATTATACAAAACAAAATAACATTCCCGGAATGATATTGCTGATTGACTTTGAAAAAGTATTTGACTCAGTTTCTTTGCGTTTCATAGATCAAATTTTACCATTTTTTAAAATTTTGGTAGTGGCATAAAAATTGGTTTAAAGTTCTTAACAGTGAAACAAACGCATTTATTATTCAAAATTGTATTTCATCACAACATTTAAGAATTACTCGAGGTTGTAGACAGGGGGCCCAATCTTACCTTACATTATTTTACTGTGTGTAGAATGTTTTGGGTTGATGATACGAAAATAGAAATATATTCAAGGAATAGTTGTTGGTAATAATAAAAATACTTCAATATGCAGATGATACTACTATACCTTTGGATGATGACTCTGAACAAACAGACTCTTAATCTCCTTGATCAATTTGCAAAATATTCTGGCTTAAAATCAAACATTGAAAAAACATGTTGTATTTTGATTTGGGCTGTTAAATTATGAAAGGATAAATTTTAAATAGAGCTCCATTTTTCCTGGTCCGATTCTTATTTTACTACACTTGGCATCCATTACAGTACCAACCTCGAAGAAATAATATATCTTAATTTTAAAGAAAAGATAGCAAAATTATCAAAAATATAGAATCTTGGTCAAAGAGAAATATATCTTCTTTAGGAAAGATTTGACAAGTCAATTTTAATACCTAAATTAACTGATCTATTCATTATTTTCCCCTTACCAAGTCAACATATACTGCAAAATCTAGAACACATGCTATATGAATTAATATGAGGTAGCAAAATTGACAGGGTTTCTAGACAAAAAATGGTGTAATCATATAGAAATGGGGGATGTAAAATGATACACTTGAATGCTTTTATCAAATCTTTAAAATTGACCTGGTTCCGAAGATTTTTAAACAAATAGTTCTGCAAGGAAAGATATTTTGGTAGAGAGCAATTTAACAAAGAATCATGTTTTCATTTTAGTAATGTTTATTTCAATTTTTAATGTAAAATTGTGGAAATATCTTTCGGAAAGAAATGTATGGCATTTTGCTTGAATTCATTAATATTGTATCAAAGTCTTGTGATAATAATTGTATGTCCCATCCTTGTGGTACAATACAAATATTCTTATTGATATAAAGTTATATATATAGATGTATGGAATACAAAAGAAATTCGGTCAATCAATGATCTATTTGATGAGAATGGAAATTTTTATGAATACAACCAATTTTGTGCAATTTATGAGTTCTCTCCCTTGATAACAGAATTTTATGGTGTAAGAAATTCAATTTTGAAGTTATTTGAGAAACCTGGCTTTGTAAAAAATAAAACTAAATTGCTATACTCATATATTCATATATTCCTCAATGCATTTTTATTTTTTATCAAAAGAAAAAGGCACTTAGAGTAAATGATTTATTCATAGATCAATGTAATTTCAAACCAATATCTGAATTTAAATGGGAAAATAATTTGAATTTTAATGGTCCTGAAACATTGTGGCAAAACGCTTATTATTTTACAGTACAATTTTTATCAGATGTTAAGCTTAGATTGGTACAATTCCGTATTATTTATTAGAATTATTATCACTAATTAATATCTTTATGGCTTAAAAGATTCGCAGCTATGTACATTTTGTCACACACTACCTGAAACCTGAAACAATAATACATATATTGGGAATGTGATAAAGTAAAACATTTTTAGAATAGTATAAAAACATTGATTATTTTAAATACAAACAACATAGACAAAATTATTATTGACAAAAACTGCATTTGCTGGCATCCATGATAAATCAGCTAATGTACTTAACTTAATTTTGTGTTTAGGCAAAAATCACATCTACAGAGTCCAAAGCTAGTTTGCTAAAGAGAAATTTATATCTTTAAATGACAAAAACAACTTTAATTTAAGATAGTCAAAATTTAGTAATAGGTAGTGAATAAATGTATTTGATTTTAATAAGTTAATATGATTTATTGTGTATTAGGTGTATAATTGTTTTGGGTTTTGGTGTCTTTGTGTTTCTTACTTGTTAGAAGGCAATTATAACAGACATACACAGCAAATATTTTGTTGTCCCAGCTGATAAGGCTTCCAACAACATTATTCTCGTTTGTAAGAGATTCTACCTTGAATGTCTTATTAAGGAGCTTGGTTTAGATAGTATATCAAATAACCCTGCATATACTAGAACTAATTTTACCAAAGATGAAGTTCTTTCCAACCATAGGGGAGTTCTTGAGTCTTTCGGTATCAATCTTAAAGAGGAAGATCTTGATCTTCCTTACTTGTATTGGATTCCTAAACTCCATAAAAATCCATACAAGGAAAGATATATAGCAGGCTCATCTAAATGTACTACTAAATCATTATCGATAACTCTAACGCAAATTTTGACAATCGTCAAAGTTGGTCTTCAGTCTTTTTCAGAAAAAGTATATTCTACATCTGGAATCAACCAAATGTGGATTCTCAAAAATTCTAAAGAATTACTTGAACATCTCGCTTCTAATACTTTATCTCATGTAAAAAGTATAAAAACATTTGATTTTTCTACACTATACACCACAATCCCTCATTCTAAATTGAAAGAACGTCTTAAAGAAATTATTCACTTGTCTTTCTTCTACAAAAACGGTAAGCCAAGATACAAATATCTGGTGCTGAACAAGGATTCTGGTTATTTTGTCAAGCACCATACGGATTCCAAACAAAAATATACTGAAGATACCATCAACAAAATGTTGGAGTTTTTGATAGATAACATATTTGTTGTGTTTGGTAATATAGTTTTTCAGCAAACAATCGGTATACCAATGGGTACAAACTGTGCACCATTGCTTGCTGATTTGTTTCTTTATTCTTACGAAGCAGAATTTATGCAGAACCTTGTTAAATCTGGAGAGAAAACTGTCGCCAAATCATTCAACTCAACATACAGATATATAGATGACGTTCTGTCTCTTAACAATCCTAAATTTGGAGACTATGTAAATGTCATCTATCCTAGTGAGCTTGAAATAAAAGACACGGCTGATTTCTCAAGTTCTGCTTCATATTTAGACTTATACCTGAATTATGACGCACAGGAAAGGCTACATTTGAAACTTTATGACAAACGTGATGACTTCAATTTTTCTATTGTCAACTTTACTTTTTTATGCAGCAATATACCTGCTTCTCCTGCTTATGGTGTATTTGTTTCCCAATTAATACGCTATGGTAGAGCTTGTTCCCACTACGGGGACTTTGTACAACGAAGTAGGCTGCTTGCAAATAAATTATTGATTCAGGGATATTGCAAGCCTAGGCTTGTCAAGGCCCTCAAAAAGTTTGATGGCCGTCATCACAGTATTGTTGATAAGTTTGATGTCTCTGTGTCCAGGATTGCCCTGGGTATATTTGACGTCTCATAGTTCCATGTTCCTTTCACACAATTTTGATTACACACGTGGCGGGTGTAGCTAGCTAAACAGGAGGTGCTTACCCTTCCGGAGCACCCGGCCTCACTTCCCTGGTGGAAGTTCACGTGTCTAACCTAACTTGTCAGTTCCAAAGTTTTTACTTTGCTACTGGATTGTGATTCGGAAATGGATTAGTATGTTTGTTTTTGATTAGATAGCTATAAATCTGATAATGTATTGTTTGTAATGATAGATAAAGACACATTTTAAGACATAATTTCTTAGGTATATCATAGTAGTATGCACATGGTTTATATTTTATATGTATCATTATATGTAGTCAAACTAGTCTATAAAACCATGCAAAGGAACCAGTTAATGTAGCCTTTATGGACAGGTGGTCTTTATATACAGGTTCAATAATATGAATAAAAAACAATTGGAATAAAATTCTACTGGCCTTTATAAGCAGGTGCTCCTTATATAAAGGTGAAACTTAAGGCAGGTTGGACTGTACTATTAGACTTGCACTTGGTATGTTTATGTGGGTGTGGTATTATTGCAGTGAATTTGTATTGTATGTGTTTTCGTGATATGGGTCAGAATGTTGTACGTATTTTGAATTTTTTTTATAAAATATTGCAAAATTGTACAAATTATATATACATTAGTCTATACTGGAGACTGCCTTAATGTAATCAAATTACCATTTTTACTCAACAAACAATTAACTTTTGTTTGGTGTTTTAAGACTTATTTTTTTATTTCAAAATTAAATCGCCACCAGTTTTCTACTCATTCAATAAATTACATATTATACCAGTTTTAATTTTACAGCACTAGACGGCCGTTTCGGAACACAATTCCTCATCAGTAGTGCTTGGACCAAAATTATGAAACCTAAATTATTTTAATGATGTTGAAAAGCTACCCAAAGGACCAAAATATATTTTACCAAATTAAGCTAAGGAAATACTTTGCATGAGGGAGTATACCTTAGTTTTTGAGAAATTGAAAAAAAACATTGCAGTGTTTGAACTTTAATATTTTTTTTACCTGCTCTTGTTCGTCTTCTATCTATATTTATGGACCAACTGGACATGCAATAACTGGTGATCTTAATATAATCGAGAACACCAAATTAAGATCTTTACTTTCCAAAGGTCCTAAATATAGAGAAGCTCATCCTTTTACTTGGGGTCAGAATTTTAGAATTGTCATGGATTCCGTTCAAGAGTACGCTAGACATTGTTAGATCTTTCGTTAAAACGAGGAATGCCAATTTTAAAGGGTTTATGAGTACTAAACCATCTTCTGTACTGAGGGACCCAGAATGTTTGGCAATTATATCAGACATAAAAAACAAATATGATGTTGTCCCAGCTGTCAAGGCTTCCAGCAACATTATTCTTGTTTGTAAGAGACTCTACCGTGAATGTCTTATTAATAGACATTTCCAGTTAAGAGGGAGACGGACTTCAGAGACCGAAACCGAGACGGACTTCATTATTTTAGGGGCGATCTCAGAAGTTGATATGTTAACATACAACAAAATATATATATGAAAAAAAATGTTTATTCATAAACAGTTTATAGAATATAGGATTATCTGAATAGTCGATGTCTACAGACAGCTAATGAAGCACAAATTTCTACGATTGACGAAATATACCAACGGGGATGACGCCACAGACTACCTATTGCCTGATACATTTTCATCTCCCGTATTTTATGCTCAGCTTTTACACGATATGTACAGTGAAACCTCCCTAAACCGGACACTTTCTAAACCGGACACCTCTCTATTCCGGCCAAAGCATTTGGTCCCGAATTAATCCTTCTTTATTTCAACTAAAATAAACCTCTCTAAACCGGACACTGTCTTTTTGAATTTTGAAAATTTTGATTTTTTTTAATAACTTGTTTTTCTTTTTTAAATTAGATTAGTTTCAAACAGATTTATGAAAATATCTAATTAAGTACACTTTGAAATTATCAGTTATTTAGTCTTTTTTATTCTTATTTAAAATAATTGGTATTTAATATAATTACTCATGTATTTATTTTTTAAATATGGTATATCAGATAATCCTGCATATACTAGAACTAATTTTACCAAAGATGAAGTTCTTTCTAACCATAGGGGAGTTCTTGGTTCTTTTGGCATCAATCTTAAAGAGGAAGAACTTGACCTTTCTTACTTGTATTGAATTCCTAAACTCCATAAAAATCCATACAAGGAAAGATATATTGCAGGCTCATCTAAATGTACTACTAAATCATTATCTGTAACTCCAACACAAATTTTAACAGTCGTCTAAGAAAGTCTTCAGTCGTATTCAGAAAAAGTATATTCTACATTTGGCATCAACCAAATGTAGATTTTTAAAAATTCTAAAGAATTACTTGAACATCTTGCTTCTAATACATTATCTCATGTAAAAAGTATAAAAATTTGATTGTGTACACTATACACCACTATCCCTCATTCTAAATTGAAAGATGGTTTAAAGAAATTATTCACATTTCACTCTTTTACAAAACGGTAAGCCAAGATACAAATATCTGGTGTTGAACAAGGATTCTGGTTATTTTGTCAAGCATCATACGGATCCCAAACAAAAAATACTGAAGATACCATCAACAACATTTTGGATTTTGTGATAGAAAACATATTTGTTGTGTTTTATAATATAATTTTCCAACAAAAAATCGGTATACCAAGGGGCGTAAACTGCGCACCATTGCTTGCTGATTTGTTTCTTTATTCTTATGAAGCCGAATTTATTCAGATCCTAGTTAAATATGTAGAGAAGAGTGTCGCCAAATCATTCAACTCATCATACAGATATATAGATGACGTTCTGTCTCTGAACAATCCTTAATTTGGAGACTATGTGAATGCCATCTATCCTAATGAGCTTAAAATAAAAGATACGACTGATTCCTATAGTTCTGCTTCATATTTAGACTTCAACCTGGATTATGATGCCCACAAAAGGCAACGTTTGAAACTTTATGACAAAGTGAAGACTTCATTTTTTCTGTTGTCAACTATCTTTGCAGCAATATACCTGCTTCTCCTTCTAATGTTGTATTTGTTTCTAATTTATACGCTATGGTAGAGCTTGTTCCCACTATGGGGGCTTTGTGCAACGAAGCAGGCTACTTGCAAATAAATTGTTGACTCAGGGATATTGCAAGCCTAGGCTTATGAAGGCCCTCAAAAATGTATTTTTACATTACAGTATTGTTGATAAGTTTGATATGTCTGTGTGTGTCTGTGTCCAGGATTGCCTTGGATATTTTTGACGTCCCATAGTTCCATGTTCCTTTTACATAATTTAGATTACACACGTGGCGGGTGTAGCTAGCTTAACAGGAAGCGCTTACCCTTCCGAAACACCCGGCCTTACTTCCCTGGTGGAAGTTTACGTGTCTAACCTAACTTGTCAGTTCCAATGTTTTACTTTGCTTTTGGATTGTGATTCGGATATAGATTAGTATGTTTGTTTTTTGATTATCTTACACTGCCAATTTCCGGTAAAATAATATTTCGTTATGCAAGTTTTAATGGATATTGATTAGTTATAATTGGTCAGGCTTATCCATTTTATTGACCTACAATTGTACCAAATACACACCTGAAAACATTGATTTGTCAATGTTTATGTACATGGAGTGAATTATCATATAATAGGTTTCTGTGTTTTTATCTCCAGTGAATCAAAAGACCCAAAACCTTTTGTTTATCGTTATCGATTAAAGTTCTGGTAAATCAATTAATCAATCTGCCAAAATCTAAACATCAAGTGTTGTCAAATACAGTTTTGAATTCATTAAAATAAAAATTACAACAATGTAATATTTGTTTTATACAAAATCAAATATGCTTTTTTGTTTATACACGTCATTGATTTGTTTCTTTTCAATTTAAAACTGAAATTTGTGTTATATCAAGCGTCATTACCACCAATTAGGATTTTAACGACAGTAGGAAATAGAAAACAAAGAAGTATATCAAACAGTATGAACATTGTTTAGAAATACATAGTTTTATGTACATTGGACTATATTCTGTTTTTTGTCGTCTTGGAGCTGTTGTAAAACTAGGTATTAGAAAATGAATATTTAATATTTTAACTACACTCGTCAATGGAAAATTTCATTCTTTGCTTATGAAAACTTAGTTTTTTTAATTAAAAGTTGATAGGGGAACTGAAGCATATACAGTGACGATTTAATTGTGTGTTGTGCTTCAGTAGATAATCTGATTGAGTGTTTAAAAATAAATAGACATTGGGCTATATAAATGACAACATTGCTCCATGGTCCAAATAAAAGATATTTAGAAGAAGAAGCGTCTTGGTTTTACTGTAAACGTTGTAACAGGATATTTAAAATGTTTTTTCGTTTAACTTTCTTTTTAGTATTTGTTAATAATATTTTTAGTTTAAGTTTGGCATTTTCAGAAAACGTTTCATTTCGTGACAAAATCTTTAACACATTCAAACTTCAGAGACTTTTTGGATGCCAAATATCTTTAGACAATTGTTCACAATTATGCGAGGACTTTTATCTTTGTGTGTCATTTTTCTACAAGGATGGATGCGATATATGTCAGCTACATTCGGTTACATTTACAGATTCTACAGCAGGTCTATCTCAGACGGGATGGAAATATTACTCTGTGAATAAAACGGGTAAGAAATAGCATTTACAATTTAAGTATAAAGTTCTATCTTCTTGTTAATTAAGTTTATTATTGGAGGCCGAATTCTCAACTGTTCAGGTTGTTTGGTTAACGATATTAATAAATAATGTTTATATATTAATATATCTTAAAGAGTATCTGTAACGATTTTTGTTTGATTTCATGTTTGTGTTAAATACCATTTTAATATTACAATATCGAAAACTGCATCAAAATTGATGACCAAATAAAAAAGTTAAATCTGTTGAAATCTAAACTTCAACGCCATCGTGTCGTAAACTAGAAGAGTTGTGTTTCTCCCTGTTGTAGTAAATATAATATTTTAGAATTTGCATACAAATTACTTTATTCATTAGATTGTTTTCTATTCCTATTCACTTAAATTACAGAAATAATTAAATAATGAGACATTATTACTTTAAATAGCAGAAAAGAAAAGCCTTATCATCAGAAATGAGAGTGAATAATGAGACTTCGAAAATGCTGAGTCAGGAAAATTTAGTCAATGGAAACATTTCAAAATTAAAAACATATTGAACTATTGAGACAAAATCATGACTGGGGTGAAAAAAATCATGAAATTCCAAAGCATTTTACTTGAACAGAGAAAGTGGTTGAGGACCACCGACCTTGAAAATACGTCCCTCAGAAATTATATGCGCATTCAAATAACACTGAAAGAATTTTGAAAATCGAAACGATATTAAAAAAGATGAATTAAATTTTGTGGAAAACGTCTAAAGTTATCAATTGAAGGTATTAAAATTCCATTGTGAACTATTTGTATGTGTTGAAATCGTGTTTATTGTATTTTTTATGCTTGAAATTTTTCATAAATTTGATTTGTTTAACTAATACAAATTATGTAGTTTGTAGTTTATTCCTTGTCACTAATTTATCAAAATCATTACAGTTATATTAAGCTGGTACTTATAATAAAACCACAAGAGCGCGAGACAGAGACAACATTGTTAGTGACTATTTTGCTGTTCAGCTGTAATTTTTTAAATCCAGAAACAGACGACTCCGATGAAGAAACTAAGCGGAGACCAGAATTTCTGAATGGTATCCTAGACGTATCCAAAACAATGCGATGAGAATTATTGATCAAATATACGAAAATTAATTTACACTTGTTAAAAGCTAAAAAAATTGATATTTTAGAATAATACGGACACCCTACAATAATTGCAACCAAACTTTAAAACGTGACACTGGCTTCGTTCACACAAATGCAGATTTTTCTTAGTTAACTTATTGAGAAATGTTCAACAAATAAAGCTAATAATTACCAACAAAATAATTGTGATTTTGACAATTTGCAGTCTGAAAAATAACGCAAATTTCCACATTACAAAGGTCATATTTTCCCGATCAAAAAGACAATTTATAAATACACCTTGGGTTCAGTATGTAACCAAGAGACAAGTGTAAACTAGAAATGATAAAGGTAAATGTTTTTAATAAGTTTATAAAAATTCGGTCTTTAGAAAAGTTTGCAATACTAATGAATCGAACATCAAAATTATCTTTTCATAATCATTTTACTTACGTGTAATTTTTAATTAAAGACTACATCAAACGGTACAGGTAGTATATTACCTAACAGGTGTAATTAAATGACTTGATACAAACACCTGCCAATCATTTTTGTTAATTGTAAGAACAAATCAGGTTCATTAAGGGTACTAGTTTCAATAAAAACCATATACTAATTCATGTCAGAATCACAATCTATAAACAAAGTAAAAACTTAGAATCTAACAAATTAGGTTACGCACGTGAACTTCCACCAGGGAAGTGAGGCCAATGTTTCGTAAGGGTAAGCACCTGCTGTTTAGCTAGCTACACCCGCCGAGTGTTGAATCAAAATTGGAATGTCTACTTAAACGTTTAATCAGAGTCGACTAAAATTAATCTCTTTTTATTGGTATAGGTGTCATTCGGGTGTAAATTCATTTATCGAGAAATAGTAAAATATATTAGTAATGTAGATGAATAATATTCTGTGGGGTTTTTACTTAAGTGGCGTCACGTCATGGAATCCCTAAAACAGACCTTTTCGATTTGTATAACAGAAGGTGTATTAGAAATTTGCCGATATGGTCCTTATTTCAGCGTTGGTTTTTATAACATATTCGCTTTAAGTCATACTTCAGTATAAAGTATAATGTATTATGCATGTCAAAATCAAACATCTTTATACAGGTACCCTTTATATATACAAAAAAAAAAAAAAAAAAAAAAAAAAAACAAGAAAGAAAAGGTAATAAATAGAAAGTATCAAAAATAGATAAAAAAACAATACAACAGATCGAGCAAACGAAAAATGAAATATAATGCCTGTGTATTTCAACTATCCTTGATTATATATAGATGGACACACTGATGAGGACATTTTATCGTATTTAATGATAATATAGTGTCTAGTGGTTTGGGTAGCAACCACATAAATTTATAAAAGGTTTATTTTCCAGATGATTAAAACCGACATTCTGACTTGTAAATGCCAGATACCTATGTAGATGTTAAGGGTGTACAGACCTTTATTTTTTAATCCGTACCGGTAAGCTCCATAAAAACAGTCGTATAACAATTGTTAACCTCTTAGGTCGTTGATACTCTGTATTTTAACAAAAACTTTGTGAAGAGCAATGTTATTGACATCGAAACCCATGATCTACCATCACCTGCCACCTATATTAACTTTTATTTTTGCGCATGTTTTGTGTGATATAAAGGATCATGATAGAATTACTTTTGGCCAGAACCGGTAGTAATTTATGTTGGAATTAGTTAAATATGAATTTTGTAAATGTAGAAAGTTAAGACAAATGTTTTATCGATCTGTTGAGGAGAATTAAATATGGATAAGAAACTTCATAGTTTGATCATAATCAAACACTAACATACCGATCTATATTCAAACAACAATCCAAAAATAAAAGTAAAAATTTTGAAAACTGACAAATTAAGCTAAACTCGTGAACTTCCACCAAGGGAGTGAGACCGGGTGCTCCGGGAGGGTAAACATATAACATTTAGGTATCTTCATACGCTACGTAATAAAACAAAATTAAAAGTGGAAGTAAAATGGGCCTACGAGCTAATATATATATCAAGGATAGTTGAAATACACAGCATTATATCTATCAACTATCTGAGAATTTTGTTTCGTTTTTTCTCATTAGCTGTTTTATTCTTAGGACGAGTTCTAGTATTTTTCTCCTCAATACTGAACACATAGATGAATTCATCTAATTGATTAAAATGAAATTATCAATATACCCATGTAGACTCAAAATCGAGATAACAAACATCTCTAAAATTTCAGGTTACTAGTAAGTATATTATAGTGAAAGTCTTTTATTATCCTTCTGAATGTACAATTAGTACTATTATGATATACTTTATAGATGTATGAATTTTTTTGCTAGAATTAAAGCCGAGAGATTGTGAAGATGTTTATAAGTTGGGAAATACAATAGATGGAGTGTATACAATATACAGAGATAACAGTCAGTATGAGGTCTATTGCGATATGAACAGACATGGATGGACGGTATGTATCGTATGCTCCCTCAAAAAGTTTTATGGCCGTCATCACAGTAATGTTGATAAGTTTGATGTCTCTGTGTCCAGGATTGCCTTGGATATATTTGACGTCTCATAGTTCCATGTTCCTTTCACACAATTTTGATTACACACGTGACGGGTGTAGCTAGCTAAACAGGAGGTGCTTACCCTTCCGGAGCACCCGGCCTCACTTCCCTGGTGGAAGTTCACGTGTCTAACCTAACTTGTCAGTTCCAAAGTTTTTACTTTGCTTCTAGATTGTGATTCGGAAATGGATAAGTATGCTTGTTTTTGATAGGGTTATTGAAGTGATATTGTGAAATATTGTTTCGAGTTGACTCGGCATTTGCACGAGCATGCGAGTGCAAATTTCGAAACAACGAGGAACAATATTTCAAAATATCAATTCCATAACAAATTTATTACGAGGGGAAGTAAAAAAATTCATAGAACAGCGTATTCAGTCAAGCGTAACATACATTTTCTTTACCTTTTTAGACAACACAACATTTCGCCATTTTAAACATATCAAGTTTATTTGTCACAACATATTTGTGTAACTCTCATAGGCATTCAAAATTGGTGACCATCAAGCAATGATGGAAAATCAAAATTTTAGTTTAGGACAGTAATAAAGTTCCTCACAGTAGAGGGATCAAATTGTTTTATTACATGTAAACTATCTTAAAATGAGAAGACAGGTGTTATATTTAACTAATAAATATCTCGCCTCCTACACTGGCCGCCATCACGGTACCAGAGCAGCATCGTGGCAACTAATGACGTACTAGTGTCTGTGACGTCATTAAGTGGTGCAATTCATTCTTTTGCGTTCAATTAAAGTTTCAAACGATGGATTTGATTGGCTTAGTGCAATATGGTGTTTTATCATGTTCCAGAGTGCAATATGATGAAAAACGGCTTTGCGCGTGCAAGTAGTTTAACCAATCAAAACAAAGGTCTCAGAGTGAAATCATATCATAAGTAATAAAAGGATTTATCAATCATCCTTAAAAACATAATATTCACCTCGGCCTACGACCTCGGTAAATATAGTGTGTTTGAGGTTGATAAATCCTTATGTTTACCCCATGAAAAGTCAATAATTGTATAATGATACATGTAATAATGGTTTTGCAACAGAACACATTTTGTGAATAATTTCTTAAATTTCGTCAAAATATTTGAAGCTTGGGATACTTTTCATGAGTATAAATAATCCATGTCTAAATAAGAATACCAAAGCAAACACTGACAAAAAATAAAGTTTTACACGTGAATTTACATCAGGAAAGTGAGACCGGTTGCTCCGGAAGTTTAAAACCTCCTGTTTAGCTAGGTACCATCACCAGGTATTAAATCGAAATTTAGGATGTAATAAACATTGAACTATGGGACGTCAAATATATCCAGGTTAATTTTGGACACAGAGTTGAGTGAGTAATGGTGTTTAACGTCCCAGTCAAGAATATTTCACTTATATCGAGACGTCGCCAGCAATAGGGGAAGGTGCAGAAGTTTTGCCTGTGCGTTGCGCTGATGGCATTATACAGCAGGGTTGTTTAGCGTGCCAAGCAGTTCAATACCTTCGATTTGAATTTAATAACACAAATGGACTTTTACTGCTGTGCCCGTTACAAGTCAGGAATGTTATGAGCAGCGGTTACAATATGTGTTTGTTTTCTTAGCATGTGGTGTTTTATTTTAACCATTTATTGTTCCTTATTGTTGTTAGAGTTTGCTATTGCTAAGTCCATATTTTTTTATTGCATAATTACTTTTACTGTTTATTTTTTTTACATTAACTGAAAATTAGACACTATTTTACACAAAAAGATAGTTCACAAAAGTTTAGCATTACTCAATATATTTTTGAGACATCAAAATTAATGATATTTATATAAAACGTGCAGGTATTATTTGAAATGCATTATTTCGATTCCGCACCACAGATTGTTTTGAACATGTAGCTATATTCGGAAATTTAAGTAGTGTTATCGCCCTTGAAAGTTTAAAAAATAACACATTTTTAACCTGTTATCGAATTATATGCGCTGTTAAAATGAAATAAATGGGTATGCAAACACCGTATTTGCCCCGTTCGATATTACTTCATACATGTACTAAGTATTACACTATGGCTATAAGGTTGCTGATTAAAAAGCATAATACGACGTTCATATCTTCCGACTTTGGAACGAGCAAATGTTGGACTGTTGCAATGTAGAAAACTCATGTAAAAGGGCAACTCTCGCTATGTTACAAAAACATTCCAGTGTGTTTAAAGCGCTATTTGTAAGTTATTACAAAGGTTTGTGGCCACATTTCTGTTGGTGAATGTTCCAGTACTGGTCGTCTAAGGAATTTCTGTTTATAGGGGTCCTGGTGAACGATTTTCTGACGTTATGTCGGGTATAACGGGCAATTCTCGTATTCATCTTTACCCAATCAATGTCAGTCTTACAGGCCATCGCTATTTGGTTGAAGTTGCCCTATTGTGCCTTTTCTTACTTACAGTTGGCGGCACTCAATATTCCAGGATGACAATCCTGGGGCACACAGTCGTCATGTAGTAAACTATTTCTTGTCTACAAAAATTTTACATGAATTGATTGTCCAGCTATATTTCCTGAATCAGTTTCAACAAAGCCTTGCGTTGGAATCAAATGATATTTGACAGCATGTAAAAGGGTTATTCGTACAAAGGTTGAGACGGAGATGCATCTTCTGCATCAATTTCAACATTGCTGAATTGTATACCAGCCATGTGAATTGTTAGATTATCCCTTATGGGTTTTTATAAAGATTTTTTGCACACTTTGATAATGTGTTAAAATTATGAGATAATAACGATAAGATAATGCATTGAAGAAGTTGAATGTAGTTTTTGAATTTTTTTGTAAGATATATACCCAAATATTTAAATGATAGTAACTTTTTTGTGGTAAGTATATATCTGCACACACACGTGTCGCTTTTAACGCGTAGTAAACATTATCATTAGATCGTGAACAAACTATACAGATATAGTTTACATTAAAATATCAAAGAAAATTTTAAAGACCTAAGTATGCCGTTGTAATACATAAAACAAAACTAAATAAAACAAACTAATATATAAATCTAACTGTGTTCATATAAATAATACATGAATTGAGATAAATCGATGATTAAGTTTTTTAATTAAGTTTAAGCATTATTTCATGTTTGCATTTATTGGACATATGATATTATCCATTCTATTTTTCATTATTAAAATATTGATGATAAAATTAATCGATCATAGTCAACTAAGATATATTGAGGAGATTATTGTTTGTTTTGGGTTTTAAAAGATCATATAACGATCATATAAAATGTACACTTGTCTACTTTAACCAAAGAAATCCTGCAATGACTACAATAGCACTAATAATGCTCAACTATTTTTTTTAAATCTCACATGGATAACAGGTCATAATCATGCATATTTCGTGAATTATACTTGCTGTATATGAATATAGCAAGTGAGTCCGGTGCTCCGGAATGGTAAGCACCTCCTGTTTAGCTAGCTACACCCGCCACGCGTGAAAAAAATAAATAACAAAAATCTATGTCTAATCACAATCTCAAAGCAAAGCAAACATTTGAAACTGAAAAAATAGATTACTTTGCTTGTGGATTGTGATGGATAGGTATGTTTGCTTTTGATTAAACACGGAAGTTAAGGTGTATGATTAAATCCTACAATAAATGAAATAAAAGTGTAAAATGTTATAAATATAAAATATAAATAATTGAATCAGCAGGTTCTGAATAAATGTTTGAGTTACCAGATCATGAATAAATGTACAACTAAAAATCTAAGCATTTCTTTTTTGTTCGATATTACCCATGTTGCACAAAATACCTAGATGCACCGACATAACATGTATATCTGTTTCAGCAGCATTTTAAAATTAAAACATGTAGATCTTGCAATTAATTCTTTTGAAACCCAATATTAAAATGAAGGTCAAATAAAAATTTATGAAGTATTTCATTGTTTTATCCCAGGTGTTCCAGCGAAGATTTGATGGTTCCACAGATTTCTATCGGAATTGGACTTCTTATGTCACTGGATTTGGGGACACAGCCGGCGAATTCTGGCTTGGTATATTATCTCGCTTTGTATAATTTAAACGCAAAGAGTCGTTATCATGGAACAATATTTATCAAAGGTTGGGAATAAAGTAAATACTCAGAAATTTGCCTGCCAGTGAAATACTTCTGTGAGATAACAATAAAATTGACACCGGGGTTACAGGAAGATTTTATTACCTTTTGATATTGTTACCAAATATGAGTTAAGATTTTATGTCATGTTTCACTATGTTAGTAAATCACATATTATACATGTTAGAATATTAAATTGTTTGATATTTGAAAATAATATCCGATTTTATCAAATAATTTTTTTTGAACTCAATATAACATTCAGAAATGGAACAAAAACTTATATTTTCGTTACCTTATTCAAAGAATTAGTTTTTTTGGTACTATACTCTGCATTCCCTTTTACTACAAGAGTTGTGTTACAATAACATGTTACAAAAAGAAAAGATTTAATACATTTTTTAATCATATCATTGTTCTCTGACAACACTTTCTAAGCTAGAACATTTTTACGCTACAATTCTATAAAAATAACCCAATTTGTATTTTGGCAAAATAACTGCGCCTTTAGCAATTTATTTGAATCATTATTGGCGCACGGTAGGTCTATTAGTTTGCCATCTATAGATAAATATAAAAACATCAAAATGTCTTACTATTTTATAGTTAATAAACCGGTGTCAAGTAAACAAATTATGGTTTGAGTTGATCCTTTATATTTAATTTTCCATTTATCTTGGTGACATTGTTATTTTTTTAAATATAACCATGCACTTCAGTCAAAATTCTCATTATAGAAAATAAAGTAGAGTATTCATATATTGTATGGTAATAGGAACAATATCAATACATGCATAACCAAATATGACATTTTTGCATTTTTAAAATACATTTATAATTAGTGCAGTGTTGTTTCAAACGTAACCGAGTCTCTCTCTCTCCCTCTCTCTCTCTCTCATCCACACACACCCACACTTTCTTCTATCTCCTCTCCTTCTCGATCGCAAACTACGTTTACTTAACATTTTCGCTAAATGTGTATAGACATTAAGTAGACCCGATCCTTAATCTTGTACATATTAAATTTTGTAGGTCTTGACAAATTATATGAACTTACATCATCTGCCACCTATTCATTACGATTTGATATGGAAGATCATGCTGGGGTTTGGAAATTCGCAATGTACAATAATTTTAGACTAGGTGACGCATCGGCAAATTACAATTTGAATTATGAAACCTACACAGGAACCGCAGGTAATCTTCTACATTCTTAACATTTAAACTCGTAAACTGTGTGTCCTATATTATTCACCTCTACCTAACCAATCAGTGTTCAAATTACAATCCCAAAAGCAGAATATAAACTATGGAATTTGTCAAATTAAGTAAAATAAGTGAACTTTTATTTGTGTCGAAAAAATACGCTCATATTGTAGACTTAATCATAATTGATTGGAGGACAGCTCTATTAAACACGGAAATGATAAAGGGGTTGGTCAATATTTTGTAGCATGTTCTGCTAAGATTATCTTACAGAAATCCTAGTTTTTATTGTATCAACGTATTACCTAAATTAAATGATATTGTTTGTGCCAGAAATCTCAACAAAGAATAATTGTCAACAACGGTCTATTTCAGTGTTTTAAAAGTGAGGTGAGTTATAGTATTTAATGTCCAAGTCAAGAATATTTCACTTATTTTGAGACGTCTTCAGTTCTTTATGAAAATAGTATTAAAATCATATATCTTTATTTGTAAGGCCGCAGACCCATGTAGTAGTTACATGGAATATACATTACATTTCGGCCAAAAGAATAACATATTTAGGATTACTAGCCTTACAAATTCTGTTTTGATTTTACAATATTTTAATATCTACCTTTCTCGATCATTAAATCATTGGAGCTAAAACGATAATTTGTTATGATTCAATGGTATTTCTTTAATTAAAAAATTTCTCAATAAGGTTCTTGACAAGAATTGGTTTTGAACAATTTGATAATCTTGAAGTGTATTTTTATATTTTTTCTTCACTTTTGCAAATACAATGTATATTTCTTTTAACCTTTGTATAATTTCATTAATATAATATAACATATAAAAGTATTACTGGATTCTATATCTCATTTCAAATTATCTTATTTATAATTTGAAACTTTATGACAAACGTGATGACTTCAATTTTTCTATTGTCAACTTTCCATTTTTATGCAGCAATATACCTGCTTCTCCCGCTTATGGGCTATTTGTTTCCCAATTATTACGCTATGGTAGTGTTTGTTCCCACTACGGGGACTTTGTACAACGAAGTAGGCTGCTTGCAAATAAATTGTTGATTCAGAGTTATTGCAAGCCTAGGCTTATCAAGGCCCTCAAAAAGTTTATGGCCGTCATCACAGTATTGTTGATAAGTTTGATGTCTCTGTGTCTAGGATTGCTCGGATATATTTGACGCCTCATAGTTCCATGTTCCTTTCACACAATTTGATTACACACGTGGAGGGTGTAGCTAGCTTAACAGGAGATGCTTACCCTTCCGGAGCACCTGGCCTCACTTCCCTGGTAGAAATTCACGTGTGTAACCTAACTTGTCAGTTCCAAAGTTTTTACTTTGCTTCTGGATTGTGATTAGGACATCGATTAGTATGTTTGTTTTTGACTAATTAATTGATTGAATTATTTGCTTAGGTCGTTTATTAAGATGCTACTAGTAAATATAAGGTTATAAACAATCATATCATTCCATGTTAAATCACAAGAAAAAAAAAACAAAACAAAGTAAAAACTGAAGACTACTAAATTTAGTTAAACACGCCAACTTTAACTATGAAATTTTATATAAGTTGTTCACACTTGTTCATATTTTAAACAAGCTATCACGTTTATGTTTTAGGCGATGCACTACTCCACGGCAAAGGATATCGTTTCTCAACATACGACAATGACTTTAACTCATGTTCGGTGCGATTTAGTGGAGCTTGGTGGTATAATAGTTGTCACAATTCCAACCTGAATGGACTGTATGGTACCACTGTATTCGGGAAAGGAATGAATTGGAAACAATGGCATGGACACTACTACTCTCTAAAGACAACTGAGATGAAAATACGCCGAATGTAATTGTAATATTTAAAAGTTTCAAAGCCCCCGTTTTCAAATGTTGAAAAAGTGTTTTGAATTTATTGTTCCAGTATTATTTACGGCGGGTGTAGCTAGCTAAACAGGGGGTGCTTACCCCTCCGGAGCACCCGGCCTCACTTTCCTGGTGGAAGTTTACGTGTCTTACCTAACTTGTCAGTTCCAAAGTTTTTACTTCGCTTCTGGATTTTGATTCGGACATGGATTAGTATGTTTGTTTTTGATTATGTAACAATTGATTTCATAAGTGCATTAGAGTCATAGACTTTCAAGTGGATGATGTTATGAAGTATTATGTGAAATATTGAAATTATGTTACTGTTGCAAGTTTATTTGTTTAGTCTTATTGTTGCATTGGCTGTTACTACGTACGTGTTTTACACATTGTCGTTTTTTATTTGTAATTTCATTGTAGAATTTGCTAAATATTTCATGATAATTAGAATAAACGAAAAACATATGTCAGAATCATGTAGCCTTTTTTGTTACATGAACCAAGCTAATGCTGACACGACGGCAGTCGTATACGGAGGGTAAAGTTTATGGTGTGTTTGTAAGTTAATAAATAGTTGCTAATTCACATTTTTATGATGTATATTTATTAGCAATCCATAGTAACCATTATGATGTAAATTTACTAGGTTACATTTGAATGATGTGCTTATTTAATAATCCATGGTAAGTTACATATGTATGATGTATTTATTTCAAAAACAATAGTAATCGTTGTTTATATCTTTTTATCCGCAATATTTCATATAATATGATTATCTACTATATATGAGTATAGTTCCATGTTCCTTTCACACAGTTTTGATTACACACGTGGCGGTGTGGCTTGCTAAACAGGAGGTGCTTGCCCTTCCGGAGCATTCGGCCACACTTCTCTGGTGGAGGTTCGCGTGTCTGACCTAACTTGTCAGTTCCAAAATTTTTACTTTGCTTCTGGATTGTGATTCGGACATGGATTGGTATGTTTGTTTTTGATATATATAAACTAAATTGTGCATATATGTGGTAGATTCTATCTTTCGTACATCAAACATACACTAGGTGTATACACAGAGATTAACTGCATTCGGGGTTCTTAAAATGATGTACATAAAGTTACACATGCCATAAAGGCATTGTATTACATAACTTTTGTTTTTGAATTGAAAAATATTCAACATTTCTTTATTTAACAATTAATAGCTGTGATAGCCGCGCGTATGTGTTGCTTTTTTGTATATATTGTTTTTATTATTGCTGTAATAAAACCCGATAGCTTAAAACGCGTAATTGGCTCTATTAGCTTATGCAACCACAGACAAAGTCAATAAAACACAATATATTATTGCATTACAAGATATACATATATACACGCCACTAATTATATATGTATTATATACACATTGTGTATATGAATTTTTGAACAAGGTTATTTAAAATAATTAAAAACGCCTTTATGTAAAACAATATACATTAACACGGAAAACACACTTAACTATTTCATGACATATGTATTGGTGTAGTGGTGTTATAACTCGGAAATGTTTATGTATTTGTTTGAACAAAAATACTTACTGTATTTTATCAAGTATGGAAGAAAACAAGTCTTATGTAGGATATAATTATACAACATAGCCGTAAATTGACATAATCAAGTAAAAAAATACATGCATCTACCACCAATCTTAAAGTCTGTCTAGAACTTTTGATAAGACCAAACCATTCTTTTGTTACATTCTGTCGTCTGAAAAAAACTACCCTGTATGCATATGGTTTATAGAAATTTATATAGTTGAACATATACATGTAATATCAATTAAGTCTCCCAAACGAATTTGTAAAGACTTATTTTTTTACCCCCGTTCCTTCCGTCTTCTTCGTATATGAAATTGTCCTCAAGGAAGAATAGTGTAATCATGATGAAACTTCACAGGATGATGGATATGCATCCTAAGCGGTTCAATTAAGTCCTCGAATTTTGAAAATAGCAACGAAAAACATGGCAACTAAAAAGGCAGAAAAAATAAAGTTCTCAAAAATAGATGAAACTTTACAGAATGAATGAAGAGAAAGCATAGAACTCATTATAGGGCTAGAAGTTATAAAAAATGGCAGTCGTTGCCATGAAAACGGAAAAAAGGAACAAAATTATAAGTAATCCAGATTAGAGTTATAAAAAGTTTACACAAAAATTGTATTGGAAATACTGACATTATTTGCTGGCTAATCACTCCAAAACCAGGCGGCAGATGCCATGGAAATTCCATCCAAAAGGCTGCAAACTGGATTAAACTTTACAGAAAGGTTGTATAGGAACAACATAACTCATTTTCAGGCTAAAATTTCCAAGAAAGTGGTCATGGTCATGGAAACGAAGAAATCCAAAAGTGTTCAATATTGGATAAAACTTTACAGAAAGGTTGCATAGGAACAAGATTCAATAACCGATTGCCACTCAATTCTAGTTTGGAGAATTTTAAATCAGTTCACGAATACAGGCATGAACTGATACAGGATTTTTCGTTATATTAGTTTTTATAACACGATTTTATGAGTCAGTAATTTTAACTTTTAAAAAATCTATACAAGGAAAGATATATAGCAGGCTCATCTAAATGTCCTACTAAATCATTATCGTTAACTCTAATACAAATTTTGACATTTACTAATCCATGTCCGAATTACAGTCCAGAAGCAAAGTAAAAACTTTTGAACTGACAAGTTAGGTTACACACGTGAACTTTTACCAGGGAAGTGAGGCCGGGTACTCCGGCAGGATAAGTACCTCTTATTAAGCCAGGTACACCTGAAAGGAACATGGAACTATGGGATGCTAAATATAACAAGGAAAGTCCTGGACACAAATACATTAAACTTATCAACAATACTGTGAATACGGCAATAAAACTTTTTGTGGGCCTTGATAAGCCTTGGCATGCAATATACCTGGGTCAACAATTTATTTACAAGCAGCCTGCTTCGCTTCGTTGAACAAAGCCCCCTTAATAGAAACAAGCTTTACCGTAGCGTATTGGTTCGAAAACAAGTACATGATAAGCAGGAAAGCAGGTGTACTTCTGTATAGAAAAGAAAAGACAATAGAAAAATTGAAGTCATCATGTTTGTCATAAGTATGATGTATCTGTATACAGAATCGTCGTGGATTTATTTGACTTCCTATGGTTCCATGTTCCTTTTATTTAAATGCAGTGAGTGTGGATAGCTGAACGGGAGATTCATACCGTTTTGGACATCCCACCTCATTTCACTGGTTGAATTCAGGTTTTGAAATGTTTACTCGGCCTTCGGGTTAGTATTTAGACATGGATTTTGGTTTTTGACTGTGTCATGTTTTGGTGTTATGTCAATAAAGTGCATATATCTTTGTTTTATATTTTTGTCTGTATAGGGAATTGCTATATGTTTCATTAAAGTGTAAAAAAGATGACAACGATTTGGCCTTTGATTGGTGTTTGTATTTCATTTAATGTAAAAGCTTTATAAATATATCATACATTAAGGGTGTATGCTTCTGATATTCTAGTCTTTTTCAAATATCGTTGGAAACAATTTTCAAAATATGCAACACTTGTTTGAATCGTTGATGAATTTAAAAATTAATATGTTCCCATTAAATTGTGTGAAAACATTAAGTACTGAAAAATGTAGATATTGAGTATGGTTATTTTCAAGTTCTACGACTGAAAAATACAAATGGCATCAGCCAAAGTATGAAGAAAATAAAGTAGGTCTACAAAAATTGACTTTACAAAATGTATAAATGTTCCATTACAGTAACTGTAGCTTTTAAAAGACGTTTCATAAGATTTTTAACGTCCATTAACCTAGACAAAGTTGCATTTAAATGCTCTTTGTTAGAAAAATCCAAAAGCAAAGTTAAAAACTTCGAAAACTATACGTTAACCGCATAACCTTCTTACAGGATCTAGCTAACTATACAGTCAAGTGTGTTATCACAATTCAGAAAGGAGCGGCCATGGGACTAAGGGTTATAGATATATCCAAAATTATTTTGAATACACAGGCAATATACATTTTCACAATATTGTCATCACAGTGATAAAACTTCCTTGGGCATTGATAAGCCTAGAGCTTTGCAGCATTCTCATGTTTGCTTCTTCTGGTAGCGGGAACATTCTCTATAAGAAATTGCATTTCACACCCTTTCAATATGTTTCACCTATATCATTTAAAGTTGGGTTGTAAACACTATCTATTATAATCAACAAATATCACATATATGATTTCGACGTTTAATACTTATCTACTTCAACATTGAGAGCTTTCTGATACAGCACTTGCTACCGAAACACAATATATGATAGATACAGTGACATTATACTTAGTTAATCTTATCCTCGGAGAAAATTCCACTAGCAGACATACGAGCGGAGTTGTAAAAATCAAATACAAACACCACCGATCTATATCTAAATCGCAATCGCAAAGCAAGATATTATTGGGTTAATATATATCACAAGCAGAGATGTAAAATTCACGACCAACGTACCGATCCATGTACAAATCACAATGTCAAAGTAAAATGTGACTGGGTCGAAGAAAAACAAATCATAAAAGTTTGGAATTTGATTTTGTCTGTCCGTAAATTCTGAATTTTATTCTTGTTATAAGCTAGACAGTAGCAAAAGACAGTCTAGATAAGAATTTTACTAGCTTGAGGCGAGTATATCAACAAGGACCGAGTTCCTTTAACTCATTTTGATTACATACGTGGGTGTGTGTAGCTAGCTAAACAGTAGGGATTGTGATTCGGACGTGGATTAGTATGTTTGTTATTTATTAAACTTGAGCAATTAAAATAATGAAACACTTTAAAAATTTGGTTAATATCTTCACATAAAATTAAATAAATGAAAAACAAAATACCAATCAATGGCCAAATCACAATCCCAAAGCAAAGTAACAAATTGGAAACTGACACACTAGATTAAACACGTGATCATGAACTTGAACGGGTACATTAGGTTGAACACGTAATCATGAAATTCTACCAGGTAATTGAAACCAGGTGCTCCGGAAGAATCCGCACCTCCTGATTAACTAGCTAGACTCGTCACGTGTGTAATCAAACTTGAGAGTGAAAGGAACGTCGAACTATGTCACGTCAAATGTATCTAGGACATTTCTGGACACAGAGACATTATACTCATCCACAATACTGTGATGACGGCCATAAAAAGTCTTGATAAGCCTAGACTTGCAACATCCCTGTGTCAACAAGTTTTAGAGGACTTCTGGTATAGCGACAAGCTGAAATCATGGGTGATACAGCTTTTCATGCTAAGATGTATTATATGAAATGTATTTAAGATGTAGTCATCTCTGACCCCGGGTTCACAATTATTCCTTAGCTAAGATTTTCCTTAACTTAATCTTGCAAAATTTCAAATCATTATAATTTTGTTACTTCTCAATATATTCAGAAATTTAGAACGTCAGTTTTAGGTTTCTAGATTAAATCATTTGCATTTGGTTTGAACAAAATATTCATCAGTATTTCAAAAAAAGATTACCAAAATTTCCTTAATTTAAGTTAAGACAAATCTTAGCTAAGGAATGATTGTGAAATATGGTGAATGGTGGTCAATAATAGCTAGTAGCATAAATTTGATTTTAAGTTTAACGATAGTTTAGTGAGACAATACCTACAGAAACTGAGATATTGTGTTTTTTTCTATTATTCACGGGTGAGAAATGTCAAAACGGTGTTATGGAATAATGAGACAGTAAAAATTAATTCCGAGACAGAGAAAAGGGCACAGAATCTGCATGCTGGAGTGTTTAATGCTGCTGCATTTGCATATGGAATCCGAGATGCAATCTTTAAATCAGAGGTCGACAAGTCTAAACATGACAATTTTGATGTATCTACGAGGGTTATTCCAGGAATTAAATGAAAATTTGGTACCTTTGGTACCTCGAGAGTAAGATCCAGAAAACGTAACAGGCGAGAAACATTTAGTTTAGAAATGTAAGGGCAAAAGATGAATCTGGATGTACAAGGTATTCATGGTGTGGTTAGAGAATTTTCCCGAGAAACAGTTCATGAAATTTTACTGAGGTTTTTATTATTAAAATTTCAGGCAATCTATAGGCTTCCAGGTTGTGTAGAAGATACGAAGAGCATTATCGTGCGAATTGTAAGTTTGTTAGATCGTGACGATGTCTGGGTTGCAAGAAAAAACAGTTATTGAGAGGTACCATAGTGTCCGACTTGTCAGCTGAAACGAGTACACTTAGGCCCGAACTTTTGAAACGCCTACATGACATATCTTCGTCTGTGTCTGGATACCCTTTGTTCACTGTTACAAAATTCTTCTGAACGTCCACGACTAAAATCGTAAGATTTTAAGTGTGATAAAAATATATTTGAACATGGTGAGGATTGTGATATTATGTTGAAAATCAAAAGTCAAAAACCAAATGAAAAAAAAAAAAAAAGTTATAATCTTGACTGGGACATTAAACCCCTCATTTCATCAATAAATAAATCAATAGACCATAGGTTATTATTCCTTTTAGCAAATTTATTTCAGATGGAATACAGCTATATAAAAATGGCTTTTAAAAGAAGCACTTTGAAACTCGCCCATGTCATAGTCTGTACCCATTATGTTGCAAGAAACCCCTTTAAAAAGTATAAATTATTTAGAACGATTCAGAGATGTAATAATGCACATACAGCACAGAGCTGTCGAAAGTTTAACACTGAGCTTACGAAAATGACTCGAAATAGCGGCCACTGAGTGACTGAGATATGAAAAGCTAGTGACTGATCATGAAAACGGCTGAGAGATAGCTAGCAGCTGCCGAAAAGCTGTCGAGATATAGATAACGAGGTTAACTACCGATTTGGCACTTATCCGTAAGATATCTGGTCAAATCGTTCCAATTCCAAGTCGTTCCAACTGATTTTCGCCAACTCGTTCCAACTTTTTTACCAACTCGTTCCACTTTTTTATGGAGAGTTTTTAGACCTCTAATTTAATTACTAACTCGTTTCAACTAAATTACCAACTCGTTCTAACAAAAATACCAACTCTAAATTACCAACTCGTTTCAAATTTAAGAATTTTTAATGATTTTAGCGTTACCAACTCGTTCCAACTTTTAACATAAGAGGATTTAGCCGTTGTCAATGATTAAAAATCAAGGGTCTCCTCATTTTTAATTAATCACAGCGTTGCCCAGCTCTAACCATGTGGAGGTATCCTTTTAAAGAGCTATAATAGTCCTAGGTTCCAAAAGATTATTGCAGAGTTTTCTTTTCTTTTTTTAATGTTACATTTTTTTTCTATTTTTACTTCTTCTGTCTATTTTTCTTTTATTTCTAATGTATCTGTTTTCATTTTTTTTCTTATTGCGTTTATTATTTTATTAATCTTATTTATTTAATAATTAGTGCATTAAATATTACTTCTTTTTTCTTTATTTTCTCTTATATTATATATATATTAATTTTGTTATAAATATAAACATATAAGATACACACGTGTAACTTAAATAAAATAAACTTGAAGTTAAAAGTGGCTTATGTATTCTTTGGGATATTAGTCTTCGCGTGGACTCGTCTATATAATTGAAAGCACTAATTAGGACATCTGGCAAGTAGTGATGATTTCATTTACAAGATAACACTAATGAATGTAAGGGTGTAGAATACATAAACCAATATATCAAATTTACATAATCGTTCAATATATACAAGGTGACACATACAAAATATACACGTATATGGAGGCTGAACGATTCAATTATTACCTTATAATACATTCAAGTCCAAACTCTTTGAATTATTATGTTGAAAGTTGAAATTGAAAAAGAAATAGAAAATCGTTTAGCCTACATATATTGTAGATAATTCACACTTGAAATCCGAATAAATTCTATTTTTTCGAAATAACTTCTTTAAAGTCAATGTGTCAATTAAAACATGGTGTCGATATTGTGTTATTCGTAGTACGTCAGGTTTAATATGTTTGTTTATCACTTGAAATAAAGGAAACTATTGGGAATAGTCATTTTATTAAAATAGAATAAAATTAAATTTGCTACGAGTTGGTAGTTGGAACGAGTTGGCAAAAAGTTGGAACGAGTTGGTAGTCAAAAGTGGAACGAGTTGGCGAAAATCAGTTGGAACGATTTGAAATTGGAACGAGTTGACTAGTATTCATTCGTTAGTTTAGTGTTAAACTTTCGTCAAGTCTGTATGGTATGAATAAACATTTTGTTTATGTAGATTGTCATCGACCGTCAACCATACTATAACTGTAGCATACCCACGTTTCATAATAAGGCGATAAGGGAATGAAGAATCCGTTTTAGTATAATAAATTATAGAATTTTGTTTTTATTGTTTTCAAGTAATTGCTTAATGCACTATCAAGTCGCAAATATCTTTATCTATTTATTTAAACATTTAATGATACAATTTATGTTTGATAGCATTAGTCCAGATGACAAATGGTATATTTCCACATAACCTAAAAAATAGTCCGCACAAAATGTTTTTACATAAAGTTGTTCTGCATCATGTCCCTAATCAGAAACTGCATTATGCCACCTTAACAGCCTTGGGGAATTCACGATATCCAAGATGGCGGACAAGATGGCTGCCAGAATTGTTTTCTTTTTATATTTGTTGATGCTTAAGGTTTTTTATGTGTTGTTGTGTTTTATGCAGTATAATAATGATAATCTATCATCAATGCTTCACTATAATAATCAACAAATCAATAAAATGATAATTATAGAAGCTTTTCTAGCGAAAATGGTCTTAGTTCTCCCATTTTTAAAAATGCAAAGCTAGAGAAGTCATATAATATACTAGTACCTTTCCTTTATTAGTTTCAATTGCAGTGCAAAGTCCATTCAACTTCCCTCAATTATGATCGAATGAATAACACTATAAACAGCACTGGTTTGATAATGCAATGCAGTCACGGTTTTAACGTTGTCCTGCTTTGACCTGCCCTTAGACAGTATAACCAAAGCAATACTCTCCTGCTTTGACCTGCCCTCAAACAGTTTAGCCACAGCTTTATTTCCTTGTTTTGACCTGCTCTTAAACATTACAACCACAGCTTTACCGTCCTGCTTTGACCTGCCCTCAGACTGTACAGCCACAGTCATACTGTCCTGCTTTGACCTGCCCTCAGACAGTACAGCCACATCTATACTGTCCTGCTTTGACCCATCCTTAGACTTTACAGCAACATCTTCACTGTCCTACTTTGACCTGCCGTCAGACTGTACAGCCACATCTTCACTGTCCTCCTTTAACCTTCCGTCAGACTGTACAGCCACATCTTCACTGTCCTACTTTGACCTGCCGTCAGACTTTACAGCCACATCTTCACTGTCCTACTTTGACCTGTCCTTAGACTTTACAGCCACATCTTCACTGTCCTACTTTGACCTGCCGTCAGATTGTACAGCCACATCTTTACTGTCTTACTTTAACCTGCCGTCAGCCTGTACAGCCACATCTTCACTGTCCACTTTGACTTGCCGTCAGACATTACAGCCACATCTTCACTGTCCTACTTTGACCTGCCATTAGACTTTACAGCCACATCGTCACTGTCCTACTTTGACCTGGCGTCAGACTTTACAGCCACATCTTCACTGTCCTACTTTGACCTGCCATCGGACTTTACAGCCACATCTTCACTGTCCTACCTTGACCTGCCGTCAGACTTTACAGCCACATCTTCACTGTCTTACTTTGACCTGCCGTCATACTTTACAGCCACATCTTCACTGTCCTACTTTGACCTGCCTTTGATCTGTTAAAAGGTATGTCTTCTTATCACCAACTGAAAGTGGTTTGTGTACTTTGCCAAGGCAAGTTTCACCTATTTATGTCCATCCTAATGCCAACTTTTGTGCAAATGGAGTGTTTTGTGGTCTAATTCGTGAAGTGCTTCTGTAACATCTCGACCATCTTGACCTGCCATTAGACTTTAGAGCCACATCTTTACTGTCCTACTTTGACCTGCCATCAGACTGTACAGCCACATCTTCACTGTCCTACTTTGACCTGCCGTCAGACTGCACAGCCACATCTTCACTGTCCTACCTTGACCTGCCGTCAGACTTTACAGCCACATCTTCACTGTCCTACTTTGACCTGCCGTCATACTTTACAGCCACATCTTCACTGTCTTACTTTGACCTGCCGTCATACTTTACAGCCACATCTTCACTGTCCTACTTTGACCTGCCTTTGATCTGTTAAAAGGTATGTCTTCTTAACACCAACTGAAAGTGGTTTGTGTACTTTGCCAAGGCAAATTTCACCTATTTATGTCCATCCTAAGGCCAACTTTTGTGCAAATGGAGTGTTTTGTGGTCTAATTCGTGAAGTGCTTCTGTAACATCTCGACCAATGAGAAGCAAAATTCCAGCTTCATTATCAATTGAAGGTATTTACGCCTCAACATCTCTAAGATGAGGATAACTACGTGCAACATCTGGGGTCGGTATTTCTTCAACAATATCTGGAATGTTATCACATTCTATAACATTAGGTAAATGTAGAGTGGCGTCGCTGTCGTATGACTCGACAATAACGTTACTTAGTTGTCTACCATATGTATCTGACTTTCTAGTACAAGTTGATAACGTGTATTTTGTAGTCCCTGTAGCACCAAAATATTCGAATACCTCTGAATTTGCTAGTGTACAATTCGACTGATCATCAATTATGGGGTAAGTTTTCAGTTTACGATGTGGTTCATTTTCCAGGTAAAGTTTGACGAGAACAATTTTAGCACATGACTTCCCTGCAAATTTTTGCCCCCATTTTTGTCACTTCTTGGCTCTCATTTGATGAAGCTACATTATTAGCATGAGCTTGATCCTCCCCGCCATACTTCTCTTGACTTGAGTTGGATGATTCAACCTGTCGTTTTATGTGCATTCCATTGGATGGCTTGTACTACCACAGTCTTTACACTTGATAAAATTCTTACAATCTCGAAGAACATGCTTGACAGATGAACAACACCGTAAACATATACGTTTTAGTTTCAGAAATTTTCTCCTCTCAAATATCGGCTTAGATTTGAACGCTTTGCAATCATTAAAGGCATGTCGTGTTCCATGAATTGGGCATATCTTACTTGGCTCTGAAATAATTGTATTCCTATCATCTGTACTCTGTGTAATTTCTGTCTTTTTAGATCTCACAATGTGTGTTGTTTGGTTACCAAATCTCTTGTCTACTTTTGGTTCATGCGTGTGGCTTTCATATAAAAAGCTTGGATTGTTCTTAATTTTAGCCTGTTCGTGAATAAATTGGCAAAACACATGGAATGGTGGGAAAACAGTTCCATGATCTTGTTATAATTCACTGCAGTCATTGTCCATCGGTCTTGTAACTGAAATGGTAATTTCGCTACAATCTGTGCTACACCAACTGACGAGTCGAAGTAGGAAATATAGCACTATAATTTCGGTCTTCTTTCAGCGACAGTATTTCTGACAGAATATCGGACAACGTATACAATTTCTTGTAATCCTTTATGGTGATCTTCGGAATAAAAGCAAGTTTTGACTTTAATGTATAATCTGTAAGTTCTGGACTACCAAATCTCTCGTCGAGTCTCTCCCATATTAACTTTAATCCTTTATTTGGATCATTTGAATTTGAAGCTTTTATACTTTGTACCTGACTTTGAGACTGCGGACCTGTCCATTTTATAATGAGGTCTATCTCTTCACGAGCCTCTGCTTGTATCTCGTTAACTATGTTCTTAAAACTTGCTTTCCATGATGGGTAAAGTTCTGCTTTGTCGCTGAATACACTAAATCTATTAAGCAATAAGTCTTTTTTCAACAAAAAGCGTGTGAAATCTGTAGCCAATGACTGATCTTTATACTTTGAATTATCTACTAATTCGCGGTCCGACGTCAGTTGAGTTTGTGTAGTAAATGTGGTATGTCGAGGATTATAAGATTTGTGACGCGGAACATATGCTTGAACAAGCGGATTTAATTTACAGCCATCATTTGGAGTTTGAGTTTCAATGATTTGTAGATTTGCTTTTTTATTTGTTGTACATAGGACGCAGTTTTATCTTCTGAACTAAGCGGCGGTTCATCACCTAACTGAGATCCTAACTTTTGTGATTTATTATCATCTAGTTCAATGTTTAAAGCCTCAACTTTAGCTTCAACAGCTGCAACTTCCTTTTTTACTTGACAGAATGTCTAGCTCAACACTGATCTCTGCTTTACGTCGCTTTGACCTCGCTGTCTCAACAGCTCTCATTTCCTCGATAAAAGCTTTCTGCTTTAACATCTTTGCTTCTTGTTCTACATAACGTGCTCTCACTTTAGCAGCTTCAGCTTTAGCTTTAGCTCGGGCTATAGCAGAATATCTTGATGATGAATGACTGCTCTGTTTAGCCTGTGAATCTAGATCATTAATTTGTTCGTGTTGAACATCATGTTTTGATTCTTGACAGATAGACGTGGCCTTAGCTTGGGCTTGTAAATTTTCAATACATGTGTCAATGTTTGCCTGATATGTTGTATGTAACATTCAAAGTCATTTATCTTCAGAGATATACGATCTATTTCATCTAAACTTTCTCGTGTATTAGTTCTTGATAAAAAGTTTATATAGTCACTACACAACATACCATAAACAGACGCTTCATGTGACAAATCTGTTTTAAGGTCATTTAAACTCTTTAAATCATGTGCATAAGTTTCAATGTTTTTACACAAAGAATCAATGTAATCACTACAACTTGATATTTTGGATATAAAGTCACTTCTAGTGTTATTATAAAGTTCTGTTCCTTTCTCGGTTAAAGTCCTTAAACGTGATGAGTGTTCTGACATTGCGAAAATAAAGGTGTCTACTCACAAACTGCCCGATTTTCACTGTAATCTTCTCACTGTACTGCCTCCCAATTCAAAACAAAATTTGGGTTACGGCAAAGTTAACCATCTTTATTCAAAACTATAACAAATGACATCGAATACACAATGATGCGGTGATCAAATCAGCTCTCACTCTCAGTCCCATACAAAACATGACAGATGACGCAAAATGACAAATGGCGGCGATGACATGGATGACAATGATGGACTGATGTAATGATGATGTGATGACGATGTAATCATCAGTTATGACGATGAAGATATCGATGATGATATGTCGTTGATGTGATGTTGATGGTAAGAAGCTATAATATAAGAAATAAAAACAAAATTAAATACACAAACACGTGTGACACATGGCGGGAAATCATATAGAAAGTGTACCTCCACTGGACCAATAAATCGATATTAAAATGAACCGTAATGGAAGTAATAAGTGTAAAAAAATCACAAATTATTATGTTGGATTTGGATGAACTTACATTGTGCCAGATTTAGGCGAAAAACACAAAATATAAACTACCGCTGCACCGGACGTCAAAACAATCAAAAGGAACTTGTAAACAAAATATAAAAGTCAAACCGGCAACCGCGATCCGGATCTGGAACACTCTCCGTCTGGCATACTACAGTGTGCCACTATTTTCAATATCTACAAAAGCACGACTAACTCGGTAAATGGTCTAATAAAGGTAAACGATCTAAATGACTCTCTGTTCGACAATGCGCACTTCAACCTTACGAACAATGTCATCCGAACTTGGAAACACTTTTGTAATAATGCCCATAGGCCACTGAATTCTGTTTACTTGTTTGTCCTTTAACAATACTTTGCCCATGATTCTCACAGAATAAACAATGTTCACAAACATTAGACTGGTTTATGTCTGACCCTCGAGTATACTTTGTTCATTGGTAGTATTCACCTCTTCATTGCGTTTCAAATGACGAATTAATGTGCATTTTTTACACGCGTTCTCTCCAATGTGTGTGTTGAATGGTATTACATCTTTGCTTACTTTTTTATCGGTAGTCAATTCTGTCTCGAAATGTACACAATCAAAATTTTAGTTAGATGAAATAGATCTATTTTGATAGATTTTTCAACTATCATGAAAATGGATAAATTATGTATATCATTAGGAAGAACGTTTTTTTGTGGCAAGTCCCAATTTAAACAATAAATTATCTACAATACGTCAAAACTGGCTCAAATATCCAAACTGTGTAAATATAAACAGCAAAAACAACATTGTTGACCACTGAAACCTATAAAAAAACCTCTTTAATTAAATAAATGTGGCTAATATAACTATATATACGAGATATTATAGATTTGTCAGCCATATTGGCCGCCATCTTGGATTTTTTTCAGTTTTCCCACTTTTGCCAAGGTGGCATCACTCGGATTATGATTAAGCACATCCTAAACATATATTATCAACAAAGAAACATTATTCGGAATACATTTTTGGGTTTTGCAAGCTGCTCCAAGACTACATCCTTTTTATTTCTTTTGAAGTAATTTATGTGAAATATTTTGAAGCATTTCTAATATGTGTTTCTTTACATATTTTACGTTTTGTTTTAATTGCTTATTTTTATAATCATTATGGTAACGTTTCATTTAAGCTGGCGTAGTATGACGTATTGTTGATGTCATTATGTTATCATTTTGTTTGACAATGTCATTCTCGAATAAATTAAGTATTGTCTAGCGGATATCTTATTTTCATTTTGATAAGCGTTAACACAAAGAAGGTATTAAAATCACATTTACATAGACACATTTTCGTTATAAAAGCGGCATAAATACAATACTACTATTTTATTAAAGTCTCACCATTTGTTATACAGTTGTATAAAAACATACATAGTAAAACAAACAAATGGCATTCTATTTGGGCTTGAAATAAAAGATACGACTGATTTCTCGAATTCTGCTTCATAATTAGACTTATACCTTAAATATGAAGCTCACGATAGGCTACATTTTAATCCTTATTAAATACGCGATGACTTCATATATTGTCAACTTTCCGTTTCTATGCACCTGGTTCTCCTGCTTATGGTGTGTTTGTTTCCGGGAACTTTGTTTAACAAAGCAAGCAAGCTGCTTGCAAATGAATTGTTTACCCAAGCTCATTGCAAGCCTAGGCCTATAAAGGCACTCAAAAAGTTTTATTAACGTCATCACAGTATTGTTGATAAGTTTCAAGTCTCTGTGTCCAGGATTGCCCAAAATATCTTTGACGTCTCATAGTTCAATATTCGTTTCAAACAATTTTGATTACACACGTAGCTGGTGAAGCTTAAACGCTAGCTAATCATGCGGTGCTAACCCTTCCGGAGCACTCGGTCTCACGTCCTTGGTGAAAGTCCACGTGTATAACCTGACTTGTCAGTTCCAAAGTTTTTGCTTTGCTTCTGTGTTGTGATTTGGACATAGATTAGTATGTTTGTTTTTTATGTGGAATTATGAGAGACTGTTATTAAAACAATATATGCAATTATATTAAAACATGTGAAACATACAGCAATATTATAATATTAATAAACAGGTTCAAGAAAATAATTATCAATATAATGTTAAAAAATCAATCAATTAACCACATATAAAACTGTTTCTTCCATTTTAAATAATAAACAGGTTTTAGCAACTCTTTTTGAAATAAAAATACAGGTTCCTCATTACTATCACCTGCCTAACACTATTTAAAAAGATATAGTCGCAAATCTGCATATAATGGGTATGCTAAAAATACATGTTTTTTATCTCTTATAACGTTTTTACAAATAAAACACTCCCTCTTCCATCGATACATTTTCATAGCGACCAGTTTCAATATTAAATGGAGCATTACCACATCTAAATTTCGCATATTCACTTTCGCGTTGAACACTCATTCTTTGTAATAAATACAAGTCTGTGCCTTATTGATTTTTAAACATCTTAATGGGTCTGTAAATATTAAAAGCTTTTCTAGCTTAGGCAATGTTAGTATTAGATTTAAAAACAATTTACTTAATTTTTTATGAAAATGAGAAAAAGTCACTGAAAGCCTTTCAAATATAAAAGCAATTACAAAAAACTGTAGTAAACCTGACGTTAAGGTTCAAAACAAATTGCCTATATGTATGTTATCTCTTTTGAAATATGAGTTGAGTTAGTTCATAAGTCTTTATTTATCTATATTAAATGCTTCCTGTAAAATTGGTATTGGTATTATAGAGAATCTATCTTATAGTACTTTGTCACCCTTCAAATACATTTCTTGCATACCGATTGGTTAATTTACCGGTATACATAGAACTATGTTCGGAAATCTGCTGGGGTACATAAACGCAGACGACGTTTAGCGGTAAAATGGAAGTAACTCATAGATTGCGAACGTCTAGTAACGGTAAACAAACATGGCGACAACGTAAGCAAAGTCACACAGAAAACGAAATTAAAGTTAAAAGATCAAACTAGAATCCCATTGAAAGGTGAAAAAAACGTCAAATAGGGTTTTAGCAGGTTATACGGCCCCATAATCTTTTAAGAGGGTATATGTGGCCGTGACACCTATATAACGTATAATAAACAAACCACAGAACATTTAACTCGGTGCCTTCCAAACGTTTGGAGTTTTTGCTGATGGTCTTATTTTGCGTCTAATACTTTCTTTCTTTGTCTTGTTTAATGTGCATCATACTGTGTTCTTGATTGCAATGACTTTGTCAACTACCTTAGTGTTTTAGATGAATTAATCTCTTGTTAATATTAGTCTTTGAATGTAACCGTTATCCTGTTAATCAATTACCATGAAATACAATGATCCACCGAACCACCGAGTGCGATTTGGATACAGGCACTGTTATTAATAAGAGTTTCACACCACTCAGCCATTGAGACCCACAAAACTTTACATTATATATGAAATGAATAATACTTAAAATATTTTATTATCTATCTTTGCATCTCTAAGAACAATTTATATTAAATTATCATTATGTGTGCGTATTAATGAATGTGTTTACACATGTTTATATGAATTAATTATGCTGTGACAAAATTAGACTTGTTTCAATCATGATACGGAAGTCTTTTTTCTTAACCTGCAAATAAACTATCTAATTTCGTATTAGGAGATTAAAAATGCGTGTCAAATGTATATCATACGCAGACAACTGTCTTTCTCGGTACCTAACCTTTTCACTTACTTTACAATCACTTTATACACGCATTGAAAATTAAAGAGATGAATGTGCGAATGATACAAAATAAGAATAAAACAAGATAATCATTCAGATAAAAAATATGTCAACTTGACAAGATATACTAATTTAATCAAAAACAAATATACAAAATCACGTGAACTTCCAAACCGCCATCTACCTAAGTGAGCCCGGATGCTCCAAAACGGGAAGCGCCTCATGTTTAGCCACCTTCACCCGCCACGAGTGTAATCAAATGAAAGAAACATGACTTTATCCAGGGTAATTCTGGGTACACAGACATCATACTTATCAACACTATTGTTGATGACGGCCAAAATGTTTTAGGGTCTTGATGAGCGGGAACTTGAATTATCCTTAGGCCAACAATTTGTTGTATAAAGTTTCCGTTTGTGGGAAAAAGCTTTACCATAGCGTATAAATTGAGAAAAAAATATACCAAAAGCAGGGCAATCAGATATGTTGGTTAATAGAGAAAAATTCACATTAGAAAAATTGTAGTCATGACGTGTGTCATACAGCTTCAAATATAGCCTTTTGTTGACGTCATGATTGAGGTATAAGTATATGTATAAAGACAAATTTTACATCAAAATGAACATACTAATTCAATCGGAATCAAACCACAGAGGCAATGCAAAATCTTTAAAAACTGAAAAATGGATTAAATACGTGTACCTTCAAACGGAATATGAGACCGGGTCTTTCGAAAGAATACGCGCTTCTGTTTAGGTAGCTACACCCGCCACATGGTATTCAAAATTTAGTAAATGGAACATGGAACTATGTGACGTCAAATATATCCAGGGTAATCCTGGACACAAATCAAAGTTATCAACAATACTGTGACGACGGCCATAAAGTTTTTTGGGCAATGAATAGCCTAAGCTTGCAATATCCCTGACTCAACAATTTATTTGTAAGCAGCTTGCTTTATTGTATAATAATGTTCCCGTAGTGAGAATAAGCTCTACCATAGTGCATTAATTGTGAATAGATAAACCATAGGCATGAAAGCAGGTATATTGCTTCATAAAAAGGAAAGTTGACAATAGAAAAAATAAAGTAATCACGTTTGTCATATAGTTTCAAATGTAGCCTTTCGTTGGCGTAAAAATTGAAGTTAAAATCCAATTATGAATCAGAACTTAACGAATCAGTCGTATCTTTTATTTATTAAGATTGGTATACCAATTGTTTGTTGGGAAATTATATTACCAAGCACAACACATGTGTCCGTCCAACATTCTTTTGATGGTATATTCAATATATTTCTGGTTGGAATCCGTATGATGCTTGACAAAATAATCAGAATCCCTATTAAGCAAAATAAAGTAAAATGTATAATTTTTGCGGAAGTCTTTTTTATAAATATTAGATAGTATGTATGCATTTTCAAAACATTTAACAATAAAGATCTGTTTGTGACAAAAATCATAAATCTTTAATTTGAGGTCAAAACATAAATCACCCAAACATATCGGTCCGCATATGGAAAAAATAAATAGAAATTTAGATATCAGAAAAATGTTTCGATTTTCACCTATATCTCCCAAATACATTCATGTATAATATATATATATATAATATATATATATATATAATATATATATATATAATATAATATAATTTCAATTGTAACACTAAAAATGTAATTTATGTTTTAAGTTGTAATAAGTGTCATGAATATTACATAGGAGAAACGAAACAGGAGCTGAGATATCGACTAACACTTCATCGGAGTGTCGTTAACAACCCTAACAGTTATTTGTCAATCAACATATCTCAAACTGTGCGAAAGATTTAGATAATAAATTTTCAATAATGCCTTTTTATAAATGTTATACAAAAAACAGCGAATATAAAGAGAGAAAAAAAACCAATTTCATTCAGATGTTTAAACCTTTACTTAACAGATAAGACGGCATTACTCACTTTTATTCTTTATCACCTTAGATTTAACTTTCTTGTTTTGTTTTGTTTGTCTTCCTATTTGATGTAGTCGTTCATAGATTATCATACTTATCAATCGTAATTACGAGTATTTACAACAGGTCCCGTTTTATCTGTATACACCTGGAATTATCACGCTTCCGATAACTTTGAAAGCATTAGGGATTAACATAATCCTAATATCCAGGAATGAGAGATTACCTAATGTTAAGTATGTATGTCATAACAATATTTATGTATGTAAAAGCCATTTTATAATGTTTTATACCATTCATTTATATGTAACAAGAAGAACCGTACACAACGATTAAACATGTTTTACAAATAATAAATTATGTTATGTTTTAGAAAACCATTTTAACTTATTTTTAAGTTTTTGATATATAAATTTACCTCACACAAAGGATAAACTTTATCGACATATTTGGAATTATATATATATATATATATATATATATATATATATATATATATAATATTATATATGCATACATACATACAGAGATTGAGAGAGAGAGAGAGAGAGAGAGAGATGTGTGTGTGTGTGTGTGTGTGTGTGTGTGAGACAGTGTGTGTGAGAGACATATATATCACTATAGCAAATTTATCAAACACTTCAAAAATTTAGTAAAACGAAGAACAATTGAAAACATTCTATTTAGTGCAATAGGTGGGATTATGTATAAATCATATCCGCTTGATTTCATCTCAGTTGTCTTCAGAGAGTACAATTGTCCATGCCAACTGAACCAAGTTACACCTTGACCGAAATTAGTGCTACCATACAGTCCATTTAGATTAGAATCGTGACAATAGTTGTACCACCAAGCACCTTTGTACATCAATGAACAATTGTTATGGTCATTGTCGTACGTTGAAAATGGAAACCCTCTACTATGGTCTAATGAATCACCTGAAAAAACATAAAATTATATATATATATCACCTTCCTGTTTGTGTTCATTATCGATATCTTTGCGCTAGCAGGGCATCTGGATATCTGGACATGGTTTTACTGGTGATCTCCATATGTCGCATATCCGTTAATATATAACTTACAATTAAGTAAACAAAGAAACTTTATTAAAAACACATTTGTAACTTGTAAACTTCCAGCAGCAGCGAAGTGAGGTCGTGAACTTTGGAAGAACAAGTACCTCCTTTTAGCTAGCTACATCCGCAACGTGTGAAATTGAAACTGAGAATGAAAGGATCATGGAACTATAGTAAAATCATACTTATCATACTTGGCAAACCTGGGTTTGCAATATCCCTGTGAAAACAATTTATTTGTAAGCAACTTGCTTCCTTCTATAAGCTCGTGTAGTGGCGTACTACCAGAGCGTTCTAATTGTAAAACACATTTACCATAAAAAGGTATATTGCTGCATGGGAAATAAGTCGATCATAGAAATGTCATCACGTTTCCGTGAGCATTATGTATTAGTTATAAGTCTAAATATGCATCAGAAATAAAATCATAACAGGCCATTAAAATCAATACTAGTGTCGTTATGTATTTTATCAATGTTAGGTTAAGAACTAGTTTTAGTTAACATAAAATGTTATGACGATGTTAAAAGTTAATTGAAATGCCAGTAGTCACTATATAACAATAAATAACCAATTTATAGCTTGCAGAGTTAATGACATCGTTTAACAATTTCAAAATATTTCTTAATTCAGTTTATCAACAAATTTTTGGTTTACCGTATGAAGAGGTTATGGTATGTTAAGTCGCTAAAAGGTTTACCTGCGTCCCCTCCTTCATAACTGTTATACATCAATCTATACTTTTGAGAGGGAGTACCAAGTCTAAAATGACTATACATTGCATATTTCCAAACTCCAGCATGATCCTCCATATCAATACGTAATACGCACGAGTATAGTGATGACGTGATCTCATATAGTTTGTTAAGCCCTACAAAAATACCAGACGTTATAATTAAATTTAAACATATTTTATTATTTTGCTAAAGTGTCCAACATGATAAAAATAAACGTATAACAATACCATGAGTTATGGTTAATAGTAGTGGCCCTAAGTGTGGTGCGCCACGGACTTATGGGGTTTGTCCAAGAGAGCAGTTGTCCATATTGTACAGGTCCGACCCAAAACTTTGCAGGCTCCTTATATAATCGTTTTAAAAAAGCAGTTTTGACACATGTTTGTTACATTTTGATAACTTATATTTGTCAAAGAACTACTGTATAGTATGTACTTCAATGACATAATTGGCAGAAGGTTCAATGTAAGTTCAAGTGGTAAAACACAATTGAAAAGATTTATGACAAAATTCAATTTTTTGATACATGAACTTAGTAAAAAAAACTGAAAAAACTTTTCAAAATTAGTTCCATGTAATAACCAACCACTTTTGAAAAAGCATACCATTTTATTACTTGCAATCCATTCTGTATCACAAATATAATATTAGATAAAAATATGTTTAATAAAATCCCATTTTAATTTTTTTACATGTTCCGTCCACGCCCTACTAAAAAAGATGGTTCATACTATCATTCAATGAGGACTTTTGTGTCTGGATGTATAAATGTATAAATATTGGGGTATATCTGCATTAACATAGCAAAAAAAGTAGTGCAACACTTTTCTTTATAAATCACTGTCATACCCTTTCACCCTTCCAAACATCAGGTAATAAAAGTTTAATGCAGGAAAGTTTGGGCTTTTCAGCAGTATACGTCCTTAAATGTAAATCAAATACGTCATAAGTAGGAGAAGAAGTTATGATATTGTTACATAAAAAAGAAACTTACCAAGCCAAAATTCGCCATTTACGTTTCCAAATCCTGTAACATATGCATTCCATGTACGATAGAAATTTGTAGAACCATTCAATCTTCTCTGGAAAACCTAGAAACAGAAAGTTTAGTATGAGTAGTGGTATTTTGTTCTTTTTCCCTTTATAATAGATTACAAGACGCTAAATGTCAATCAGAAAACATTTGTAAGACACAGAACAATATTCCTTATAATAAAAAAAATGATTAAAATGTATACCTTAGAAGCAAAGTTTATTTCCGTAATAACACATAATCAAAACAAAAATCAGTACATGTTAACATCACAATCCCACTCCACCCCCCCAAAAAAAGTCAAATTATGTTAAACTTATAAAATATATAGAGACTTTTTAGTTATTAGGTTCAGATATACTGAATAAAATGACAAAAATGTTTTAAAATCAATACCAAAAATACAATGTTATAGTATCTAACTGCTTACTTATATTTCTTGATAAAATATAAATTGTGCTCTAACTTAGCCTTTCTGAAGCATAGTGTATTCGAAAAAATACTTTCTATTTTATATTTTTTCTAACAAATAATAATTATATAGTTAAAAATATATGCGAGAGTGTTTATGCTTATGAATAGTTATTTCATTGTATACATATATACTATTACAGCTAATCCTTACAGGTGTGGCATTGGTAAACGTATATCCGAGTGATTCCAGTAACAGCATTAGTGCATTCTTATGTATTGTAGTCCCATTGCTTAGCATTCACGAGTGATGATGTTATACACTTAATTTACAATCATTACACTAGTAGCAATGCTGTCACCTTTAGAAGAACAGAAAGCTAAGCTATTTAAAACCCTACCTACATCTTATTACCTAATGTACTGTAAAACATGATAGTGTTAAACACAGTGATCTGTAAGCCGGTTCTTTCGATCAGTGGATCACGATAATTTTTAACTGGGGTGTCGGATATTAGTTTTTAAATATTAATCGGAAAGAGAGAGAAAGAGAGAGAGAGAGAGAGAGAGAGATTCTTTACCGTCCACCCATTTCTTTCCATATCACAATAAACATCATAATGACCGGTAGATCTGTATATGGTATACACACCATTTGTCACATGTCCCATTAGGAAAGCATCTTGGCAATCTTGGGGCTCTAAAATAATATTATGATGTTAAACACTTAAGGTAAGGAAAGAACAAAGAAAGTTCTATATAAAAGCAATTTGTTGATGTTATTAATGTAGGATGAAGCACATAAGGCAAGGCAATATAATATATTTTAAGTAATGTTTTAGAATAAAAAAATAATTGTTGTTCTATGCGTTTGCAGATGAATAATACATAACACACAATTTTCCGTTATCTACTTCTATATATATGTATATTAATTATGTATTTCTACAATCAGAATAGTTAAGATAAACCTCCATCGTTCACATATTTTAGGACGGTGTATGTAGACTAACATTAATATTTTCTTATGACTTCTCTTTTTAATTTAAAAAACAAATAAATCAGTAAAAGCGGTATTGAAGTAATTAAAGTTAAAGAATAACCTTCAGCCTTTCTGAAACATAGTGTATTTGAAAAAATACTTTTTATTTTATATTTTTCCTAACAAATAATAATAATAAAGTTAAAAATATACGCGAGAGCGTTTATGCTTATAAAAAGTTATTTCATTGTATACATATATACTATGTCTTCAAAACTACTGAAGGTTTTCTTAATATAGCACGTCGAAAAACATCGGAATTCAACAAGAGATACTTGACAGAGTTTATCATAGAGATGTTAAAGGTCAAACGACCGTTCTCTGTTAGATATATTTAAGATCAACGGTCCCAAAAGGATCAGGTATTACAAAACAACAAGATCTAATTTATGATAAACGGTTTACAAGAGGATGCCGTGTGATGAAACAACAGGATCAAAACTCCTGAAAAGCGTTCTCAAAGAGGATCTGTTCGTTCTTTTGATAGTTTGTCAACCATACCTTTACAATATGTTGCGTTTTGTGCCCATGTGCCAGTTGACAGACATGTCACTGATGAAGAACCATGAAGAAGGTATCCTGGAAGGCATTTATAGTTACGAGAACGCCCAACTAAGTTACTTCCAGGTTCCAAAGTACCATTAGCTATTGTAGGTGGTTCGTCACATTCTTAAATGATAAGATATAGGAAATCAATTGATTAGCCATAATTTATTAAAATACATTATATCTTGTTTTGTTGATGTATCTGTTTCCAGGATTGCTCTTGATATATTTAGCGTCTCATAATTCCATGTAAATTCCACTTTCAATTTTGATTACACACGTAGCAGGTGTAGCTAGCTAATCAGAAGGTGCTAAACTCTTCCAGAGCACCAGTCCTCACTTTCCTTGTGAAAGTTCGCGTGTTTAAACTATTTTTTCAGTTTTTAAAACTTGTCCAATCCATGTCCAAATCAAAATCCGAAAGCAAAGTAAAAACTGTCATACTAGTAAATAAGATTAAACACTTTTATTAAAACAAATTAAATATTTTTTTTATTTTTTACAATAGTACTTTAACCTTAGTACATATAGGTTTCCTATTGAGCTGTATTAACCTCGATGTGTAATCGAGTACAAGGGTCCGTTAACAGATTTAACTTGTTCTGTTTTCGCAATTCAGTATGCATTTAATATTTAGAGTAACATAATGTCTATACTCTATTTTGTAAGTTTTGTGGTTTGTATCTGTACAGGCCAAAACAGGAAACAAAGTAAACATTGTCGTAATTGAAATTTGTTCAGACAGGTTCACTCGCAGATGATTTGTTTTCAACTATAGCACTGCTGTTGGGAATCTTGAGTTTTACACAATATTTCTTTAATAAACCTGACCTTTGAATTACCACGTTTGTAAAAAATTACAAAAATGAAACGAAAATGGTAATTAAGAGAGAGAGAGAGAGAGAGAGAGAGAGAGAGAGAGAGAGAGTTTATAGTTCATCTTACTGTATATGTTACAATAAGGTCCATATTGCTGGATATTGATGCATTGGGAATTGTTTGGACACTCCGTTTGAGAGCAATTTCCTAAGTCAATCTGTAATGAAAAACATTCATAAATCTATTACTTGAAATTATCTAACTATCCGAGTATGCTAAATGAAAAAAAAAACCAGGAAAATCAATATACAGGTTTAACCCGAAAGTCAAAAAGGCCCCTTATAAAAATGTAAAACGTTGTTATTAATCTATTAAAAACAAACATACTAAACCATGTCTGAATCACAATTCAGAAGCTAGGAACTGATAAGTTAGATTAGGCACGTGAACTTCCATCAGGACAGTCAGGACGGGTGCTCCGGAAAAGTAAGCACCTTCTAGCTACACCCACCGCGTGTGTAATTAAAATTGTGGGAAAGGAACATGGAACTATGGGGCGTAAAATATATCCAGGTTAACTAATATTTGTCGAATGACTATTTCTATCGTTTACCAATTGAAATTGATAAAAGGTTGAATGTGGAACAAGTGAATTGCGAGTGGTTAAAAGGATGAACTCTCGTCTAAATTAGTACCTGTAACGAATTTTGATTTTTACATATGTTATTCTCCATACTGAAATATGACTTAATGGGCATTTTTTTTATAAAAATCCAGCCGAAATAAGAGAGATAATACACCTCCCGTTAATCCAAATCAAAAAGTTCGGTTTTGGGGACCCCGTGCAGTGACGTCATTAAAGTTATCAACCCTTACAGAATACTATTTATCTACATTACTTATATAATGAAATAGCTAAAAAATCTTTTTATATTTCACGATAAATTAATTTGATGAAGTGGAATTTACATTTGAATGACACCTACCAATACTTAGTATTATTAGTCCACCTTGATAAAAAGTTTGTTTATTAGACATTCCTTAGATTGAGACCCGTACCTATAATCAACAGGATGTGTTCTTACAATAAACAAAATTGATTGACAGGTGTTCCGATAGAGTAATTTCATGACACCTGTAAATATTTGATGTTGTCTTGGATTTAGAATTTCACAAACTGATTGTGAAAAGATAATTATGTATAAAAAACTAGAGTTACGAGAGTATGAATAAACTGATAACTGAAAATATTAATCTAATTTTGAAAAATAACATTTTAAATAAATTTTTCTTATCGGTCATTTTATTTTTAATAAATAAAATAATTTTTACATTTTAATAAATAAATAATGGTACATCATAAGCCAATTCAGGATGGTAGAAGCTTGATAGGTATCGATGTTTTATTAATATTTTTGAGCGCAGACTGTCAGACGGGTATTTTTAAATGTATGTATCAAAAACAAACATACTAATCTATTTCCGAATCACAATCAAGAAGCAAAGTAAAAACTTTGGAACTGACAAGTTAGGTTAGACACGTGAACTTCCACCAGGTAAGTGAGGCCGGGTGCTCCGGAAGGGTAAGCACCTCCTGTTTAGCTAGCTACACCCGCCACGTGTGTTCTCAAAATTGTGTGAAAGGAACATGGAACTATGAGACGTCAAATATATCCAAGGCAATCCTGGACACAGAGACATCAAACTTATCAACAATACTGTGATGACGGCCATAAAACTTTTTGAGGGCCTTGATAAGCCTAGGCTTGCAATATCCCTGAGTCAACAATTTATTTGCAAGCAGCCTACTTCGTTGTACAAAGTCCCCGTAGTGGGAACAAGCTCTACCATAGCGTATTAATTTGGAAACATATACACCATAAGCTGGAGAAGCAGGTATATTGCTGCATAAAAAAGGAATGTTGACAATAGAAAAATTGAAGTCATCACGTTTGTCATAAAGTTTCAAATGTAGCCTTTCCTGTGTGTCATAATTCAGATATAAGTCTAAATATGAAGCAGAACTTGAGGAATCAGTCGTGTCTTTTATTTCACGCTCACTAGGATAGATGACATTTACATAGTCTTCAAATTTAGGATTGTTAAGAGACAGAACGTCATCTATATATCTGTATGTTGCGTTGAATGATTTGGCGACAGTTTTCTCTCCAGATTTAACAAGGTTCTGCATAAATTCTGCTTCGTAAGAATAAAGAAACAAATCAGCAAGCAATGGTGCACAGTTTGTACCCATTGGTATACCGATTGTTTGCTGAAAAACTATATTACCAAACACGACAAATATGTTATCTTTCAAAACCTCCAACATTTTGTTGATGGTATCTTCAGTATATTTTTGTGTGGAATCCGTATGGTGCTTGACAAAATAACCAGAATCTCTGTTCAGCACCAGATATTTGTATCTTGGCTTACCGTTTTTGTAGAAGAAAGACAAGTTAATAATTTCTTTAAGACGTTCTTTCAATTTAGAATGAGGGATTGTCGTGTATAGTGTAGAAAAATCAAATGTTTTTATACTTTTTACATGAGATAAAGTATTAGAAGCAAGATGTTCAAGTAATTCTTTAGAATTTTTGAGAATCCACATTTGGTTGATTCCAGATGTAGAATATACTTTTTCTGAATAAGACTGAAGACCATCTTTGACGATTGTCAAAATTTGTGTTAGAGTTACCGATAATGATTTAGTAGTACATTTAGATGTATAAATGTATATACATGTATATACATGTATAAATTTAATTACAGCGTTTACTTTTATCAAGCTTCTAGTTTTCGTTTTCTTCATGATCGGGAAAAAATGGCCATTGAAATACATTGTATGAAAATCTGGGCTCTTTTCGGACTAGTTAATTAATTAATTAATTAATTAATTTATTTATTTATTTATTTATTTATTTATTTATTTATTTATTTATTTATTTATTTATTTATTTATTAGCATTATATACTGAACTTTTGTAAATAAGTTAACTGAGTAAAAATCTTTAATTGTGTGAAAGACTGCCTGTGTTGTATTTAAAGCCGGTGCCGACCGTTTCACCGACGTTTGGTTAAAACATTTTGCAGGATGTACTGTCTAGCAGGTTTCTATGATTTAATATTAAAATTTAATTCATTTCAAAATTTTTACAAGTGACAATTAATTTTGGTATATTTAATAAATATTACTCGTCTCATGTATTTGGTTATGTCTAGGCTAACATTCAGATCGTATTCTTACTTTCTGTTTCTGGATGGAATAAATACAAATGAACGCCAATTCTATCAATATAACATATAACATATACAAGTGCACGTCGAAGTCGTTAAATTTTTGTCCATTCATCATATATGCGTTGCTACATCAGCATTATTATTACTGTCCACCATGTTAGTTACTACAAAAGTTACGTTAAATGACGTCACACACGGATCAGCCTCGATATGGGTCGTTTCACTTATAGCTACCCAGAAAAGGCCAAATTCAAGGCCTTCAAACCACTATAACTTTCTTATTTGGTCATCAATTTTGATGAGGTTTTCGATATTGTGATATTAAAATGGCATTTAACACAAATATGAAATAAAAAAATTCATTACCGTTACTCTTCAAAACTAAATTATTGGGGCCAAAAGACCAACCAAATTACAACAATTTACTATGAATGGCGGATTATGGACATAATTTAAGGTACAGTCTTTTTTAAAAAAAAACAAAAAACTTGAAATATTAGAATGAAAGAGATTGAATGTAAAATAAGTGGTAATGCCACGCGTAATGCTTAATTTGCCAGTGCTCAAAGTGGTTGTATTGTGATTTGAACACTAATCAGTTTGTCTGTGCTTGATTAAAGAATAAATACAATCAATTCATATCACCAATCCCTAAACTGCTTTTAAATTTACATTAATAAATCTTCCTTCCATTTCTGTTTAAAATGTATTACCATTAGAGAAACTGAAATAAACAAAATAGTGACTCTATTTCAGTTTTACTAAAAGTGCATTTATCTAAAAGCTGTTAATAGCTATAAATCTATAACTTTGTTAATAATTTATATTTATGTCCTTTATCTGTTTGCATTGTTGGATGTTTAGGATATTAAAAAAAGTTACTAGATTTTTCCCCCAGTTTGTCTTTGTTCTAGTTACATAATTTAACAATGCTTTAATCTAAAGAAAGCTAGATGTGGTTAGATGCACTTTTACATTTTGAATTCCTTTGTCATTGTACTATTACATTATAACAGTTTTACATTTTGCATTTATTATCATTATAGAATACATTATGACATTTTTATCGCCATCTTCATTTTATGTTAAGCGCATTCTCCGCTGTAATGTTATTTTTACTTTCTAACAAATGATGTTATACACTGTATATCGTAAGCAAATTGACCTTAGTATAAAGTCAAACACAACCAAAATAGTTTATATAAAAACCACAACACAAAAAGCAAATATTTTGACTATTTGAATATTAAGTTCAGTACATGAACTTCCATCACAGAAGTGAGGCCGGGCGCTCCAGAATCTCATTTAATAAGTAAGAACATATTTGATTATTATTCCAATTCTTAGATTAACCAGCTTACATCCAATAATATTCCTATTCCTCAACTAAACAGGGGGTGCTTTACTTTTCCAGGGTACCTTTCCCGATTGAAGACTACGTGTTTAACCTATATAGTGAATTGCGAAATTTTTACTTGGCTTTGATATTGTGATCTTGACATGAATTGGTATGTCGTTTATGTTTGATTACATACATCATACACATATGCATATTCGCTGTACTATTAACCATTGCATTGGAATTCTTTCGTTTTTTTTCCATGATATAAAGCGTATAGCGAACATGTGACTATTTATTGAATTTTAGAACATTAATGATTAGTTGCTTTTTATGTAACTTTATTACTCCGAATACTTTATACAACTAAACAAGCATGACCATAAATTGTTGCACCAGGTATATTTAGGCCAAGATCATCAAAGCTTTTAGTTCTTATTGCCACTTTGACTCGTATTGTGATTTCTTATGGAATGTTTTAAAGATAATGTCGTATATATGCCTTGATCCCTTTTGATATTACATGTATAAAACTTTTATTTCTGTAAACCATTTATTTTCCTGCCGGGACTGATTTAATTGATTCCATAATTTTAAAATGTATCTTTTATTACCCTCAAAGAATGTAAATGGATTGTTGATTTCATATGTCGTTTTTGAAGTCTTCGAAACTTTATTTTAGGTTCTCGGTAAGTAAGTGATTTAATCTAACTATTCATTATTAATATTCACCAAGGTTGTGCATTTCAATAAAAATGTTTTACTCACTGTATTAATTCAGGACAAAGTTAACGTATAGCAGCCTATTATGAATACATGTAGAAGTATTATTATAAATTTCCAAAAGACTGAATCAAACGCTTTTTTTCCTAATTGACGAAGAGAAGAATATGTTTTCTCTAGATATTTCATTTTCTGTCGTGAGTTGAAGTACATTGTATATAATTCGAGCATTGTTCCTTGAAATCTTTCGGAAACAAGGCTTTTTTATTTTTATTGATAAAACAGCTTATATTTAATTTTTTTGCGATACAACTAGACAGTATATTATATAAGACATTAAGCAATGAAATTTGTATCCGGTTTTATAAAAAAGATCAACATTTGTCTCCTTTTGGTAATATTAATACGATTCTTTATTTCTTAAAATGAAAAGTTTTTTGCGCGAAAATGAAATTAAAAGAGTCAAACAAAACGGTTCTAGATTTCAAATAATATAAATTAGTACAGTAAAACCCTTAGATTTTGGTTACTTATTATGTTTCATATGTTTCATACAATTTACGGCTTCTTTATATGCAATGGGTTCCTCGAATTGTTTTGATTACTTTTAGTTCATTAATTGTTTTTGACATCTTTAAAATCGAGTACATTGCCCAGGTCAACATCTTCATCTCCTTTTTTAATATAAAGTTTTATAGTTAGTTTCCATTTGTAATAAAATCTGTTTTTGGTTATTTATAATACCATCTTGATAACATGCCTATTAATACGCTGCAGTTTTATTCAACAATCACAAGAAGTGGAATTTTTTGTTATTTTTTTTACGTTCTTTCACACACACACACACACACACACACACACACACACACACACACACACACACTTTATCTAATTTTGTGTTGCCCCTGGCCTACTGCATTTGTTTTAGATTTGTGTGACGGAAAACTGTTCAAAATTAGATACATGCTTAATGTTGTATACTTACCGTAATTTGTTCATTGTCATAATAATCATAAGAATCATCATTAACCAACGTATCCGTAATCTGATTAGCAACATTAAGTTCACATGTTAGTGAAGATTGCTGGAAATTAAACGATGTACACTCAGGTTTACTAAAACAAAGCTTGGAACATAATATTGGACCAGAAGGTGATATTATTTCAATTTGACTTCCGTTTAATTTTGCTCTCGATGTCGTTTGTTCTTTGTTGCAGAGTTCTTCTGAACTCCCAAAACTAGGAACTATCAGTAAGATATTAACAAGAAATATATACATTGTGATATTTGTGACATGACACATCACACTGTTCAATGTGGTGTTATAATAATAGAGATATATAGCAAGAGCAACAAAATGTTATACACAATTAATATATGCATCAATTGTATCATTCTAAAGTTTGTTTTTATATTTTGCTGGAAACCTTTTGGAATGTTTAATTTTTAATGTATCCCCCAATGACAGTTATATAGATTTTAATCGATCTTCCTATTATGGGACTTCCATTATTCTCGTGTCCTTTACTTTACACTACTGTGCCGTGCTCTTGGTTGTGTTTGCTATTTGCACCATAGTAATCCATTAAACTGCAACAGCATTTGTCCACAATAGATGTTTGTATCTGTGAGTGCTTTCCTTGAAAACTTGAATATTTAAATTATTTAAAGACACAATTCCATTTACAACAAAGATTAAAACAGTGATAAATCAATAAAACGCAAACATACCGATCCATTTTCAAATCACAATTTACAGTAAAACATTAAAAACTTCCTAATTTTGTAAAACATGTGCACTGTCACCGGAGAGTGAAGCCGGGTGTTCCGGAAGAATAAGCATCTTCTGCCTAGCAAAATATAGTTTCAAAGTGTGAAATCAATTTAATTGATAATAATAGTAACAAGAAGACAGAGAACGTCTAGTATAATCAGGACAATTTTGAATATTCCATTTCTATTACTGATATGAAATAGCGTTAATGCCACACTGAACATTTTATCTCAGTAAGATTTCTTTGTCTTATGCTAAGGTAAAATAAAGCCAAGCTACAATCGGTGTAAAATCACAATATCATTTGAGTTAGGAAACTGAAATTCTTGCCTGGAGTACCAATAAAAAACAAAGATGCAAATTCATGTTCAAACCACAATCCCAAAACAAGTAAAACTACACAATTAATAAGTAGACTCAACCAGTATGTACATTTTGACATTTATTAAGTCGTAGTAATATTTAGACAATTTCACAGAACTCCCATCTTGTAAAAATTCTCAAATCTGCATGGCATACATGGCTTATTGTCACATTACAACAAAGTGTTCAATTATAAAACAGACAATCTCCCAAAAGTGTAATATTAATGCTTCATAACATATAACTGATTTTACTTTGTTCTATAAGTGTTTCTAATATCTTCATTATCATATTACAAATACCTGAAACTTTATTGTATATATTACCCAATTTTGTATGCTGTCATACTCACAAATAATGTATGTTGTCATCAGAGTATTTGATGTTTGATGTTTCTGTGTCCAAGATTGCCCTGGATATATTTAGGCCCCCCCCACCATAATTTCATATACCTTTAACCCGATTCAAAGTTTTTACTTGGATTCTGGATTGTTGTTCGGACATGGATTTGTATGGTTGTTTTTTTATATGTATAATCAAAAAGTGTTGATTAAACCATTTACATACTGGACATAAATTACCGTTCGCTAGCGAACAGTTTCGTTTTGGTAATCAAATGTTTGTACAGTTTCCGTAATTACGGAGCACATGGTCTAACCAGTATATGCAGCATTGGTTTAACTACGTAATACATCTAGTAAACTTATTTTATATAAAGGTTTCAAATGTTGTGTACATTTTGAACATTATTTAAATTGTGTAAATATTAAATATGTATACATGTTATCAAAATTTAGATGTAATTCCCTCAAGTAAAATGTAGTTACAGGTCGATATACAAATGTTCTTAGAAACAAACGGTTATGTACATATTGTTCAATGGGTATCGTAGAAGACGAATACCATTTTTTATTAATATGTCCAATTTACAGACAAGCTAGACTGAAGCTTCTACCACCATATTATAAACGTTGGCCAAACCTACACAAATTTAATACTATAATGAACAGCAATTCCATCTCATTGTTAATTAGGTTATCAAATATCTTATTACAGCCTGGAACATAAGAACCATTATCCTATCCCCCACATAATATTATTATTATTGTTATTATTGTTGTTGTTGTTATTATTATTATTATTATTATTATTGCTGTTGTTGTTGTTATTACTATTGTTATTACATTATAATAATAATAGTAATGATAATGATAATGGTAGTGATGATGATGATGGTGATGATGATGGTAATCATAATAATAATAATAATTATTATTATTATTATATTAAATACTTATATCTATATTTATTATAAGTATAACTATACTCTGTGATACTTTTTTTTGTTTTTATATATATGTCATTTATTACAAATACATGTATCTATATTTAGTTTTCTACCTTCACAGTCTTCATATTTGTATTCTCCCGCCATCAACCCATTATTGTAAAAAGTTAGGCTCGAGCATGTAATTTGGTTTATGCTAATAAAGTTATTATTAATATAACTTTACTAGTGTTAGCTCACGAGTTTTACTTAATTTGGCAGTTTTCAGTTTTTACTTTGCTTTTGTATTGTGATTTAGATAAGGATTAGTATGTTTGTTTTATTGATATGCATTACCAATATGTGTCAAATAATATTATGTAACCAAGATTTAACATCAGATGCAATGTTAGAGTACTATATCACTAATATAGACTTTATCCTATGTTCAACAGAAGTCTTGATATAATTTGTACCATTGGCTGTATCTCAAACAATCATTACCAAAACAGGCGTAGAAGATAATTTTATATTGCTTTTGTTGGTATCGGAAAAAACCTATAAATACAAAAAAAACTATTAAGAAAAATACTTTATTGAATAAATAATTGAAAATAACAAATAAATATCGAGATTTTTGGAAATATTTCCACTATTACATTACATAATAATTGGATACACATTACAATAGTAATCATTGCATTACTGAAGCATATACTTATAATCTAACGTAAACAAAACAATGGGGAAGTACAATAATGTGCGACAAGTAATCACAAATACAGAGGCAGTGACAGAGTTGGCATTACGAAAATCCAATTTAATTTAGGTTACATCGATGCAGTGCGGTTTGTGAAGTTGAAAGCACAATTTGTAGAAAATCAAAATGATTAACTGGTGTTTGTTGGAAATTATTTTCCATAGTAATAGTTGGTTGGTTTTTATTTAAAAGACGTGTACTTAAGGTGTTTCAATTAACAATAAAATAATTCATAAATGCGTATCACAGACACTGGACTCGTGACAATATATATCATATATCACAGATATAGCACAGATCATATGTACATGCTTAACAAATATTAAAGTTAATATACAGTTATATACATCACACATTTTCACATTATAGTATTGTTTTAAAGTCTGAGATATAAAAATCAATTAACGTTTAGTAGAGATTTCGTCTCTAACTACCCCTCAATAAAATCTCCATCAGTACTGCAGGTCATTATTTGAATAGTAATTCCCCCCTTTACTTGCTCCCATCATACGCTGATTCTGTCCCCTAACCAATCGTTTCTATTTCTCCTGTAATATAAATAAGATAAAATTTCAAGTATTATCATAACCCATGTTGAAGAGGTGAAGGAAACCATATTGTCCAGAATTTTAAATACATCAAAATAAATTTTTAATCAAAATTTTGTCAAAAATTCTTTAAAAAAAACTTCTACAATTTTTTTTGTAATGTGAAGGTGTTGGACTGTTTCTGTTGCACTTAACTTTCGTGTTACATTAAAAATATGATAATGTATTTTAAAGCCAATTATAAAATGTTTTACTTAGGCTGTGTACATTGAAACATGTTGCAGCTTGTATAACTAAATGAAAACAACTGCTCGTGGTTTTTCATTTTAGGTTCGATACGAACTGTAACGTGAAATTGAGCTTATTTGTCTAAAATAAATAAAAAAGAAACCATATTGAATTCACTATTCCAAACGAAAAGCAGATGTCTTTGGAAACTAGGAAGCTCAGTCAAACATATTAACTTTGGAAACAGAATGAAATACTTCAAGTATTGTCATCGTAATCAAAAACAAACATACTAATCAATGTCCGAATCACAATCCAGAAGCAAAGTAAAAATTTTGGAACTGACAAGTTAGGTCAGACACGTGAACTTTCACCAGGGAAGTGAGGCCGGGTGCTCCGGAAGGGTAACAAATAAAACAGAACCTTTAATATCATATAGAGTATATTATTTATTGGAAACAAAATGCTAAACTTTCTAGCTTGATTGACTTACTTGCAAGTTGTCGATGCTTAGAGGCTGTCCAAACGAAAATATCGTTTTTGTTTTGCATTCACGCTACTGGAGTTATTGTTCTTTAAATGAAGATAAAGTAAAACATTACCTTAAAATACATGAATCAACATTAACATCCACACACGAGCATACAACTGCAAGCATGTAAACAGTAACTTGACGGACAACATAATGAAAAATAAAGGTATAAAAAGAATTACAATAATAAAAGTGTTTTAAATATCGTTAAATGTTTGTGTTACATGTTATTCGTTCTTATGAATGGAGCAGCACATAACTGAACAAAATTATACATCGTTAAATCGATTTCATAGATACTTATTCATGTCTAAATCTAAACGCGTGTCATACTATATAGCTAGTAACGATTCCATCTTTAAATCATTTCAATCAAGATTGAACTAATATTGAGAAAATATTAAGAAAAATTGGACGTGCGGATATATCTGAAGTTCTGTGAGACAGAGACGAAGAATTTAGACGTGAAAGGGCAAACAGTGCGAGAGGTAATTGTTACCGACATATATGTAGTACAAATGCACACAGTTATTGTTGGATGGCGGACACAGATTGCTTCTTTTCGCCCAACTATTGCCCAATGCGCAAGGACGACTTTCTCAATGACTAACTTCAACTTTGTTTGATTTGGTTTTGCCCAAAGTATTTATTTTTATGTAGTAAATTTACCCTCTGCCTCGTACATTTAATTATTTGTGTGAGTTTGTTTGAAATCTAGGAATAATGCTTTAGTTTCAATACAAGTGTATGCACAGGAAAATACAAGTATTGTATGACAACTCAAATGAACTATGTAACAAGAAGATCTCTAACCTATTAGGCTCTACAAATTTTTGATTTTGTACACGACTTTAAAATGATAGCCATAATTTGACTCTTAAAAAGTTTCCGTCAATCTGTCCGTCTTGTCAAGTAACGAATTGTTATGTTACCTCATTGAACTTTGTTTCTTAGCACATTGGTTGGATTTGTAATTTGATAAAAACTGAGGACTTACTACAGTAGGGTTATATAAAGCTGGAAGGAAGGTTAATGAAAAAATCTTGAATACAATGTCAAACTCTGTCTTATATTTTTATGTCTTTTTTGTTTTCTCTTTCTTTCCAGATTCTTTTCTCCGTCGAGCTTTTATAAAAGTGGCACAAAACCCATATGCTGTCAAAGACTGGAAAGCCAAGAAAGCGAAGACACTGGCAGTGGCTGAAGGTGACTAGGTAGAAATTGATAAAACGAAACCATCAATTCAGGAAAAGTGTTTTCATAGTCTGAAGAAATGGCAAAACGAAGAAGGTGATTCAGCAACATTGCCAACTCTGACAGCTAAGCTAAAAGCCTTCAAGCATCGACAAACTTAAAGTTTTTTATGATAAGCTGTTATTATTCAACATCATCTGAAAGAATGTTTAATTTTATGGCACAATATATCAGGTAAATCATATTGATTTTCATTACTAAAATATATAGACAAAAAAAGTTCTTTGTAGCTGATCATTGAAGGAACATGTCGATAACCGATTAACCACGGAACAACAAACACGTAAAACAAACAGACAAAATGTTACAAGTATATAAACAATTGATTTTAAATCCAGATAACTTTTGCCGTTTAGTGGGTTGTTAAAACGCATCGCTTGATATAATATTAATGTCCCTTACTTTGATCAGTTTTCTATCAAACTATAATATTTGTTAAACTGTACATATGATCTGTGCTATATCTGTGATATATAATATATATTGTCACGAGTCCAGTGTCTGTGGTATGTATTTATGAATTATTTTATTGTTAATTGAAACACCTTAATTACAAGTCTCTTAAATAAAAACCAATCAACTTTTATTATGGAAAATAATTTCCAATAAACACCAGATAAAATCATTTTAATTTTATACAAATTGTGCGTCCAAATACACAAACCGCACTGCATCGTGGTAACCTAAATTAAATCGTATTTTCGTTATGCCAACTCTGTCACTGCCTCTGTATTTGTGATTACTTGTCGCACATTATTGTACTTCCCCATTGTTTTGATTACGTTATATTGTAAGTATATGCTTCAGTAATGCAATGATTTTTATTATAATATGTATTCAATCATTATGTAATGTAATAGTGGAAATATTTCCAAAAATCTCGATATATATTTGTTATTTTCAATTATTTATTCAATAAAGTATTTTTCTTTATAATTTTTGTAATTTATAGGTTTTTTCCGAAAAAAAACAAATTTTACAAATCGTGTGATACCAACAAAAGCGAAATATAATTATCTTCTGCGGTTGTTTTGGTAATAATAGAATAGGATACAGCCAATGGTACTAATTAATCAAGACTTCTGTTGAACATAGAAAAACGTCTATATTTGTGATATAGGCTCAAGTTAAATCTTGGTTACATAATATTATTTTGACGCATATTGGTAATGCATATCAATAAAACAAACATACCAATCCTTATCTAAATCACAATACAAAAGCAAAGTAAAAACTAAATACTGCCAAATTATGTAAAACTCGTAAACCCCCACTAGTAAAGTTAGACCACGTGCTCCGTAATTGCGGAAATCAATTACAAAACCTGTTCAAACATTTGATTACCAAAACGAAACTGTTCGCTAGCGAACGGTAATATATGCCCATTATGTAAATCGTTAAATAAACACTTTTAGATTATACATATCAAAAACAACTATATAAATCCATGTCAGAACAACAATCCAGAATCAAAGTAAAAACTTTATATCGGGTTAAAGGTACATAGTTTCAGGTATTTGAACTATGATAATTAAGATATTGGAAACACTTATAGAACAAAATAAAATCTGTAATATGTTATTAAGCATCAATATTACACTTTTCGGAGATTGTCTGTTCAATAATTGAACACTTTGTTGCAATGTGACAATAAGCCATGTATGCCATGCAGATTTGAGAATTTTTACAAGATGGGAGTTCTGTGAAATTGTCTTAATATTTCTACGACTTAATAAATGTCAAAATGTACATAATGTTTGAATCTTCTCATTAATTGTGTAGTTTCACTTGTTTTTGGGATTGTGGTTTGAACATGGATTTGCATGTTTGTTTTTTATTGGTACTCCAGGCAAGAATTTCTTGTTTCTAAGTCAAATGATATTGTAATTTTATACCAATTGTAGCTTGGCTTTATTTTACCTTAGCATAGGACAAAGAAATCTCACTGAGTAAAAATGTTCAGTGTGACGTTAACGCTACTTCATACCAGTAATGGAAAATGGAATATTGACGTCTCTGTATTCAAAATTGTCCTGAATATACTAGACGTTCTCTGTCTTCATGTTCCTTTTATTATCAATTAAATTGATTTCACACTTTGAAACTATATTTTGCCAGGCAGAAGATGCTTATTCTTCCGGAACACCCGGCTTCACTCTCCGGTGCACATGTTTTACATAATTTGCAAGTTTTTAATGTTTTACTTTAAATTGTGATTTGAAAATGGATCGGTATGTTTGTGTTTTATTGATTTATCACTGTTTTAATTATGCTGTAAATGCAATTGTGTCTTTAAATAATTTAAATATTTAAAGTTTCTAAGGAAAGCACTCACATATACAAACATTGTGAACAAAGGCTGTTGCAGTTTAATGGATTACTATGGTGCAAACAGCAAACACAACCAAAAGCACGGCACAGTAGTGTTAAGTAAAGGAAACTCGAATAATCAAAGTCCCGTAATAGGAAGATCGATTAAAATCGATATAACCGTCCATTCGGAGATACATTAAACATTAAACGTTTCAAATGGTTTCCAGCAAAATAGGAAAACAAACTATTTGATAATACAATTGATGCATATATTAATTGTGTATAACTCCATTTTATTGTTCTTGCTTTTTGTAAGACCACATTGAACAGTGTGATGTGTCATGTCACAAATATCACAATGTATATATTTCTTGTTAATATCTTACTGATAGTTCCTAATTTTGGGAGTTCAGAAGAACTCTGCAACAAAGAACAAACGACATCGAGAGCAAAATTAAATGGAAGTCAAATTGAAATAATATCACCTTCTGGGCCAATATTATGTTCCAAGCTGTGTTCTAGTAAACCTGAGTGTACATCGTTCAATTTCCAGCAATCTTCACTAACATGTGAACTAAATGTTGCTAATCAGATTACGGATACATTGGTTAATGATGATTCTTATGATTATTATGACAATAAGCAAATTACGGTAAGTATAACATTGAGATTGTATCTATAATTTTGTACAGTTTTCCGTCACACAAATCTAAAACAAATTCAGTAGGCCAGGGGCAACAAAAAATGATTTAAATAAAGTGTGTGTGTGTGTGTGTGTGTGTGTGTGTGTGTGGATAGAAGAACGTAAAAAAATAACAAAACATTCCACTTCTTTTCATTGGAAAAAAGAAAATTTTGAATAAAACTGCAGCATATATTCGGCATGTTATTATGGTGGTATTATAAATAACCAAGAACAGATTTTTAGAAATGGAAACTTACTATAAAACTTTATATTCAAAAGGAGATAAAGATATTGACCTGGGCAATGTACTCGATTTGAAAGATGTCAAAAACAATTAATGAACTAAAAGTTATCAAAACAATTCGAGGAACCCATTGCATATAAAGAAGCCTTAAATTCTATAAAAATTATGAAACATAATAAGTAACCAAGATCTAACGGTTTTACTGTACTAATTTATATTTGTTTGGAATCTAGAATCGTTTTGTTTGACTCTTTTAAATTTATTCACGCGCAAAAAAACTTTCCATTTCCAGAAATAAAGAATCGCATTAATATTACCAAAAGGAGACAAATGTTGATGTTTTTTTTATAAAACCGGATACAAATTTCATTGCTTAATGTCTTATATAATATACTTTCTAGTTGTATCGCAAAAAATTAAATATGAGTTGTTTTACCGATAAAAATAAAAAAGCCTTGTTATCGAAAGATTTGAAGGAACAATGCTCGAATTATATACGATGTACTTCAACTCACAAAAGAAAATTAAATATCTATAGAAAACATATTCTTCTCTTCGTCAATTAGGAAAAAAGCGTTTGATTCAGTCTTTTGATAAATTTATAATAATACTTCTACATGTAATCATAATAGGCTGCTATACGTTAACTTTGTCCTGAATTTAATACAGTGAGTAGAAAGTTTTATTAAAATGCACAACGTTGGTGAATATTAATAGTGAATAGTTAGATTAAATCACTTACTTACCGAGAACCTAAAATAAAGTAAAGTTTCGAAGACTTAAAAAAGACATATGAAATCAACAATCCAATCACATACTTTGAGGGTAATAAAAGATACATTTTAAAATTATGGAATCAGCAGAAAAATAATTGGTTTACAGAAATAAAAGTTTTATTTATATAATATCAAAAGGGGTGAAGGCATATATACGACATTATCTTTAAAACATCTCATAAGAAATCACAATACGACTTAAAGTGGCAATAAAAACTAAATATGTCTGAAAGATTTGATGACCTTAGCCTTAATAAACCTGGTGCATCAATTAATGGTCATGCTTGTTTAGTTGTATAAAATATTCAGAGTAATAAGGTTACATAAAAAGTAACTAAACATAATTGTTCTCAAATGCAATAAATTGTCAAATATTCGCTATACGCTTTATATCATGGACAAAAACAACGAAAGCATTCCAATGCAATGGTTAACAGTACAGCTAATATGCATATGTGTTTGATGTATGTAATCAAACATAAACGATATACCAATTCATGTCAAGATCACAATATCAAAACCAAATAAAAACTTTGCAATTCACTATATAGGTTAAACACGTTGTCTTCAATCGGGAAAGGTACCCTAGAAAAGTAAAGCACCTCCTGTTTAGTAAAGGAATAGGAATATTATTGGATTTAAGCTGGTTACTCTAAAAATTGGAATAATAAGCAAATATGTTCTATTGTGTACTTCCTTATTAAATGAGATTCTGGAGCGCCCAGCCTCACTTCTGTGATAGAAGTTCATGTATTGAACTTAATATTCAAATAGTCAAAATATTTGCTTTTTGTGTTGTGGTTTTCATATAAACTATTTTGGTTGTGTTTGGCTTTATACTAAGGTGAATTTTTTTACGATATACAATGTATAACATCATTTGTTAGAAAGTAAAAATAACATTACAGCGGAGAATGCGCTTAACATAATGTGAACATGGCGATGAAAATGTCATAATGTATACTATAATGATAAATGAATGCAAAATGTAAAAATGTTATAATGTAATACTACAATGACAAAGGAATTTAAAAAGTGCATGTAACCATATCTACATGTAGCTTTCTTTATATTTAAGCATTGCTAAATTATGTAACTAGAACAAAGACAAACTGGAAAAAATAAAATGTTTAAATATCCTGAACAACCAACAATGTCAACAGATAGAGGGGACAAATATAAATTATTAACACAGTTATAGATTTATAGCTGTTAACAGCTTTTAGATAAATGCACTTTTAGTAAAACTGAAATAGAATCACTATTTTGTTTATTTACAGCTTCCCTAATGGTAATACATTTTAAACAGAAATGGAAGAAAGATTTATTTATGTAAATTTAAAAGAAATTTTAGGGATTGGTGATATGAATAGATTGTATTTATTCTTTAACCAAACACAGACAAACTGATTCGTGTTCAAATCACAAATCACAAAATACAATCACTTTGAGCACTGGCAAATTAAGCATTATGCGTGGTATTGCCATTTATTTTACTTTCAATCTCTTTCATTCTAATATTTCAAGATTTTTTTTAAAAAAAAGACTGTACCTGAAAATCGTGTCCATAATCCTCCATTCATAATGAATTGTTGTAATATGTTTGGTCTTTTGGCCCCAATAATGTAGTTTTAGTTTGGACGGGAGTTTATTATGTTTTACCACTCGCAATTCACTAGTTTCATATTCAACCTTCTAACAATTTCAATTGGTAAACGATAGAAATAGTCATTCAACAAATATTAGTTAACCTTGATATATTTTCCGTCCCATAGTTCCATGTTTCTTACCCACAATTTTGATTACACACGCGGTGGGTGTAGCAAGCTAAACATGAGGTGCTTACCCTTTGGGAGCACCCGGCCTCACTTCCCTGGCGGAAGTTCACGTGCTTAATCTCACTTATCAGTTCCAATTCAGTTCCAAATTGAGATTCAGACATGGATTGGTATGTATGTTTTTGATAGATCTATAACAACGTAAAGTACTAAGACCATCAAAACTGTAGCTTTACAAAGGTTTTTATAAGGGGCCTTCTAATTTTCGGGTTAAACCTGTATATTGATTTTTCTGGGTTTTTTTTTTTCATTTAGCATACTCAGATAGTTAGATATTTTCAAGTAATAGACATGTAATTTGTTATTTATTAATGTTTTTCATTACAGATTGATTTAGGAAATTGCTCTCAAACGGAGTGTCCAAACAATTCTCAATGCATCAATATCCAGCAATATGGGTCTTATTGTAACATGTACAGTAAGATGAACTATAAATCTCTCTCTCTCTCTCTATCTATCTATCTCTCTCTCACTTTTAATTGCCATTTTTGTTTTATTTTTGCATTTTTTTTTACAATCGTAGTAATTCAAAGGTCGGGTTTATTAAAGAAATATTGTGTAAAACTCATGATTCCCAACAGCAGTGCTATAGTTGAAAACAAATCATCTGCGAGTAAACTTGCCTAACAAATTTCGACAATGTTTACTTGTGTTTCCTGTTTCGGTCTGTGCAGATACAAACTACAAAACTTACAAAATAGAGAATAAGCATTTTGTTACTCTAAACATTACATGCATACTGAATTGCGAAAACAAAACGAGTAGAATGTGTTAACGGACCTTTGTACTCGATTACACATCGAGGCTGATACAGCTCAATAGGGAACCCATATGTACTAAGGTTTAAGTACTATTGTAAAAATAAAAATTAGAAGTTCAAGTGTTTAATCTTATTTACTAGTATAACAGTTTTTACTTGGCTTTCGGATTTTGATTTGGACATGGATTGGACAAGTTTTAAAACTGACAAATTAGTTTAAACACGCGAACTTTCACAAGGGAAGTGAGGACTGATGCACCGAAAGAGTTTAACACCTTCTGATTAGCTAGCTACACCTGCTACTTGTGTAATCAAAATTGAGAGTGGAATTTACATGGAATTATGAGACAGACGCTAAGTATATGAAGGGCAATCCTGGAAATAGAGACATCAACAAAACAGGGTATTATGTATCTTAATAAATTATGGTCAATCAATTGATTTCCTATATCTTATTATTTAAGAATGTGACGAACCACCTACAATAGCTAATGGTACTTTGGAACCTGGAAGTAACTTGGTTGGGCGTTCTCAAAACTATAAATGCCTCCCCGGATACCTTCTTCATGGTTCTTCATCAGTGACATGTCTGTCAACTGGCACTTGGACACAAAACGCCACATATTGTGAAAAAGGTATGGTTGACAAACTATCAAGAGAAAGAACAGATCCTCTTTGAGAACGCTATTCATGAGTATGAGTTTTGATCTTGTTGTTTCATCACACAGCATCCTCTTGTAAACCGTTTATCATAAATAAGATCTTGTTGTTTCATCACACAGCATCCTCTTGTAAACCGTTTATCATAAATTAGATCTTGTTGTTTCATCACACATCATCCTCTTGTAAACCGTTTATCATAAATTAAATCTTGTTGTTTCATCACACAGCATCCTCTTGTAAACCGTTTATCATAAATTAGATCTTGTTGTTTCATCACACATCGTCATCTTGTAAACCGTTCATCATAAATTAGATCTTGTGGTTTTGTTATACCTGATCCTTTTGGGACCGTTGATCTTAAATATACCTAACAGAGAACGGTCGTTTGTGATTTGAACCTTAACATCTCTAAGATAAACTCTGTCTCTAGTTAAATTCCGATGTTTTTCGACGTGCTATATTAAGACAACCTTTAGTAGTGTCCGAAATTGAGTGTTTTTTGGTATTTTAACCTGTTATTCTTTAACTTCAATTACTTCATTATAGGTTTTACTGATTCATTTGCTTTCTTAATTAAAAAGAGCAGTCATATTAACAGATAAATGTTAGTCAACATACACCGTCCTAAAATATGATAATGATGGAAGTTTATCTCAACTATTCAGATTGTAGAAATACATAATTAATATATATATAGAAGTAGATAACAGAAAATTGTATGATATGAATTGTTATAATTATAATAATTATGATAAAATTTCATCTGCAAACGCATAGGACAACAATTATTTTTTATTCTAAAACGTTACTTAAAATATATTATATTGACTTGCTTCATCCTACATAAATAACATCAACAAATTGCTTCTATATAGAACTTTCTTTGTTTTCTCCTTACCTTAAGTGTTAACATCACATTATTATTTTAGAGCCCCAAGATTGCCAAGACGTTTTTCTAATGGGCCATGTGACAAATGGTGTGTATACCATATACAGATCTACCGGTCATTATGATGTTTATTGTGATATGGAAAGAAATGGGTGGACGGTAAAGAATATCTCTCTCTCTCTCTCTCTCTCTCTCTCTCTCTCTCTCTCTCTCTCTCTCTCTCTCTCTCTCTCTTCCGATTAATATTTAAAAACCAACATCCAACACCCCAGTTAAAAATGACCGTGATACACTGATCAAAAGCACCGGCTTACAGATCACAGTGTCTCACGCTATCATGTTTTAAGTTACATCAGGGAATAAGATGTAGGTAGGGTTTTAAATAGCTTAGCTTTCTGTTCTTCTAAAGGTGACAACATTGCTACTAGTGTAATGATTGTAAACTAAGTGTATAACATCATCACTCGTGAATGCTAAGCAATGGGACTACAATACATAAGAATGCACCGTTGCTGTTACTTATATCACTCGGATATACGTTTACCAATGCCACATATGTAAGGATTAGCTGTAATAGTATATATTTATACAATGAAATAACTATTCATAAGCATAAACGCTCTTGCATATATTTTTAACTTCATTATTATTATTTGTTAGAAAAAAATAAAATAGAAAGTATTTTTTCGAATACACTATGCTTCAGAAAGGCTAAGTTGGAGTACAATTTATATTTTATTAAGAAATATAAGTAAGCAGTTAGATACTATTACATTGTATTTTTTAGTATTAATTTTAAAACATTTTTGTCAATTTATTCTTTATATCTGAACTTAATAACTAAGGTTATACTAAAGTATTTATATATTTCATAAGTTTAACATAATTTGTCAGTTTCAGATTTTATTGGGGGGGGGGATTTTGATGTTAACATCTACTGATTTTTGTTTTCATTATGTGTTATTACGGAAATAAACCTTGCTTCTAAGGTATACATTTTAATCAGTTTTTTATTATAAGGAATATTGTTCCGTGTCTTACAAATGTTTTCTGACTGACATTTAACATTTTGTAATCTATTATAAAGAAAAAAAGAACAAAACATCACTACTCATACTTGACTTTTTGTTTCTAGGTTTTCCAGAGAAGATTGAATGGTTCTACAAATTTCTATCGTACATGGAATGCATATGTTACAGGATTTGGAAACGTAAATGACGAATTTTGGCTTGGTAAGTTTCTTTTTTATGTAACAATATCATAACTGCTTCTCCTACTTAAGACGTATTTGATTTACATTTAAGGACGTATACTGCTAAAAAGCCCAAACTTTCCTGCATTAAACTTTTATTACCTGATGTTTGGAAGGGTGGAAGGGTATGACAATGATTTATGAAGAAAAGTGGTGCACTAATTTTTTGCTATGTTAATGCAGATATATCCTAATGTTTTTGCATTTATACATCCAGACACAAAAGTCCTCATTGAATGATATTATGAACCATCTTTTTGAGTAGGACGTGGACGAAACATGTAAAAAATAGGATTTTATTAAATATATTTATCTAATATTATATTTGTGATACAGAATGGATTGCAAGTAATAAAATGGTATGCTTTTTCAAAAGTGGTTGATTATTACATGGAACTAAGTTTCAAAAGTTTTTTTTCAGTTTTTTTACTAAGTACAAATATAAAAAATTAAATTTTGTCATAAATCTTTTCAATTGTGTTTACCACTTGAACTACAATTGAACCTTCTGCCAATTATGTCATTGAAGTACATACTATACAGTAGTTCTTTGACAAATATAAGTTATCAAAATGTAACAAACATGTGTCAAAACTGCTTTCTTAAAACGATTATATAAGAAGCCTGCAAAGTTTTGGGTCTGACCTGTACAATATGGACCACTGCTCTCTTGAACAAACCCCATATGTCCGTGGCGCACCACACTAAGGGCCACTACTATTAACGATAACTCATGGTATTGTTATACGTTTTTTTTTCATGTTGGACACTTTAGCAAAATAATAAAATATGTTTAAATTTAATTATAGCGTCTGGTATTTTTGTAGGGCTTAACAAAATATATGAGATTACGTCATCAAAAGACTCGTACGAATTACGCATTGATATGGAGGATTATGCTGGGGTTTGGAATATGCAATGTATAGTCATTTTAGACTAGGCACTCCCTCTGAAAAGTATAAATTGATATATAATAGTTATGCAGGAGGGGACGCAGGTAAACCTTTTAGCGACTTAACATACCATAACCTCTCCATACGGTAAACCAAAAATTTGTTGATAAACTGAATAAGAAATATTTTGAAATTGTTAAACGATGTCATTAACACTACAGGCTATAATTTGGTTATTTAGTAACATCTTCTGCCACCTATTCATTACGATTTGATATGGAAAATCATGCAGGGGTTTGGAAATTTGCAATGTACAGTAATTTTAGACTAGGTGACGCATCGGCAAATTACAGTTTGGTTTATTTGTTTCCCAATTAATACGTTATGGTAGAGCTTGTTCCCACTACGGGGACTTTGTACAACGAAGTAGGCTGCTTGAAAATAAATTAATGACTCCGAGATATTGCAAGCCTAGGCTTATCAAGGCCCTCAAAAGTTTTATTGCCGTCATCACAGTATTATTGATAACTTTAATGTCTCTGTGTCCAGGATTGCCCTGGATATATTTGACGTCTCATAGTTCCCTGTTCCTTTCACACAATTTTGATTACACACGTGGCGGGTGTAGCTAGCTAAACAGGAGATGCTTATCATTCCGGAGCACCCGGCCGCACTTCCCTGGTGGAAGTTCACGTGTCTAACCTAACTTGTCAGTTCCAAAGTTTTTACTTTGCTACTGGATTGTGGTTCGGACATGGATAAGTATGTTTGTTTTTGATTAATTAATTGAATTATTTGCTTAGGTTTTTTATTAAGATGCTATTGGTAAATATAAGGTTACAAACAATCATATCATTCCATTTTAAATTACAAGAAAAAAAAAACAAAGTAAAAACTAAAGACTAAAAAATTTAGTTAAACACGCCAACTTTAACTATGGGAATTTATAAAAGACTTTTTCGTCTTTTAAACAAGCTATCATGTTTATGTTTTAGGCGATGCACTACTCTATAGCAAAGGATATCCTTTCTCAACATACGACAATGACTTTAACTCATGTTCGTTGCGATATAGTGGAGCTTGGTGGTATAATGATTGTCAAGATTCCAACCTGAATGGACTGTATGGTAGCACTGTATATGGGAAAGGAATAAATTGGGTCCAATGGCATGGGCACTACTACTCTCTAAAGACAACTGAGATGAAAATACGCCGAATGTAATTTTAATATCTAAAGGTTTTAAAGTACCCCGTTTTCAAATGTTTACAAATTATTTTGAATTTAATTTTCCAGTTTTTTACGACGGGTGTAGCTAGCGAAACAGGGAGTACTGACCCCTCCGGAGCACCCGGCCTCACTTTCCTGGTGGAAGTTTACGTGTCTTATCTAACTTGTCAGTTCCAAAGTTTTTACTTAGCTTCTGGATTTTGATTCGGACATAGATTAGTAGTATGTTTGTTTTTGATTATGTAACTTTTGATTTCATAAGTGCAAAAAAGTCACGAACTTTCAAGTGGATGATGTTATGAAGTATTATGTGAAATATTGAAATTATGTTACTGTTACAAGTTTATTTGTTTAGTCTTATTGTTTCATTGGCTATTACTACGTACGTGTTTTACACATTGTCGTTTTTTATTTGTAATTTCGTTGTAGAATTCGTCAAATATTTCATGATAATTAAAACAAACGGAAAACATATGTCAGCATCATGTAGTCTTTATTGTTACATGAAGCAAGCTAATGCTGACACGACGGCAGTCAAATACGGAGGGTACAGTCCACGGTATGTTTTTGTAAGTTAATAAATAGTTGCTAATACACATTTTTATGATGTATATTTATTAGCAATCCATAGTAACCATTATGATGTAACATTTTTAGGTTACATTTGAATGATGTGCTTATTTAATAATCCATGGTAAGTTACATATGTATGATGCATTTATTTAACAAACAATAGTAATCGTTGTGTTTTATATCTCTTTATCAGCAATATTTCATATACTATGATAATAGTTCCATGTTCATTTCACACAATTTTGATTACACACGTGGCGGGTGTGGCTAGCTAAACAGGAGGTGCTTGCCCTTCCGGTGCACCCGGCCGCTGGTTGTCTGACTTAACTTGTCAGTTCAAAAGTTTTTACTTTGCTTCTGGATTGTAATTCGGACATGGATTGGTATGTTTGTTTTTGATATATATGGACTAAATATTGTATATATGTGGAGGATTCTATCTTACGTACATCTAACATCTAACATCTCACATACACTAGGTGTAAACACAAAGATTAACTGCATTCGGGGTTCTTAAAATGATGTACATAAAGTTACACATGCCATAAAGGCATTGTGTTACATAACTTTTGTTTTTAAATAGAAAAATATTTAATATTTCTTTAGCCACGCGAATGTGTTGCTTTCTGGTATGTATTGTGTTTAAAATTTGAAATTTTCTAAAACTAAGGTATACTCCCTCATGCAAAGTATTTCCTTAGCTTAATTTGGTAAAATATATTTTGGTCCTTTGGGTAGCTTTACAACGTCTTCAAAATAATTTTGGTTTCATAATTTTGGTCCAAGCACTACTGATGAGGAATTGTATTCCGAAACGGCCGTCTAGTGCTGTAAAATTAAAGCTGGTATAATATGTAATTTAAACCCCTGAGCCGATATCTCTGCTGGTGGCTGGTGCCCCGAGGATATCACAAACTCAGTAGGCAATAATTTCGTATTATTGTCAGAAATATACTATAATTGTCTAAATTTCCTGCATTAAAATTTGAAATTTTCTAAAACTAAGGTATACTCCCTCATGCAAAGTATTTCCTTAGCTTAATTTGGTAAAATATATTTTGGTCCTTTTGGGTAGCTTTTCAACGTCTTCAAAATAATTTTGGTTTCATAATTTTGGTCCAAGCACTAATGATGAGGAATTGTATTCCGAAACGGTCATCTAGTGCTGTAAAATTAAAACTGGTATAATATGTAAATTATCTCTGTAATAAAACCCGATAGCTTAAAACATGTATTTGGCTCTATTAGCTTATGCAACCACAGACAAAGTCAATAAAACACAATATATTATAGCAATACAAGATATACATATATACACGCCACTAATTATATATATGTATTGTATACACATTGTGTATATGATTTCTTCCTTCTGTTATTTCCAACAAGTTTATTTAAATAATTAAAAACGATTAAAACAATATACATTAACACGGAAAACACACTTCACTATTTCATGACATATGTATTGAAGTAGTGGTGTTATAACTCGGAAATGTTTATGTTTTTGTTTGAACAAAAATACTTACTATATTTTATCAAGTATGGAAGAAAACAAGTCTTATGTTGGATATAATTATACAACATAGCCGTAAATGGACATAATCAAGTAAAAAGATACATACATGTGCTACCGTTCTTAAAGCCTGTCTAGAACTTTTGATAAGACAAAACCATTCTTTTGTTACATTCTGTCGTCTAAAACTACCCTGTGTGCATATGATTTATACAAATTTATATAGTTAAATATATACATGTAATATCATTTAAGTGTCCCAAACGAAGTTTGTAAAGACTTATTTTTACCCCTGTTTCTTCCGTCTTCTTCGCATAAGAAATTGTCCTCAAAAGAGAATAGTGTAATCATGATGAAACTTTACAGGTTGGTGGATATTAGTTCCAAGCGGTTCAATTAAGTCTTCGAATTTTGAAAATGGTAACGAATAACATGGCAACTAAAAAGGCAGAAAAAAAATTCTCAAAAATGGATGAAACTTTACAGAATGGTTGAAGAGAAAGCACAGAACTCATTATGGGGCTAGAAGTTATAGAAATGGCAGTCGTTTCCATGGAAACGGAACAAAGGAAAAAATTAAAAGAATTTCAGATTAGAGTTACAAAAAGTTTACATAAAAATTATATTGGAAATACTGACATTATTTGCTGGCTAAACACTCCAAAACCTGGCGGCAGATGCCATGGAAATTCTATCCAAAGTGCTCCAAACTGGATTTAACTTTACAGAAAGGTTGTATAGGAACAACATAACTTATTTTCAGGCTAAAAACTCCTAAAATGGTAGTCAAGGCCATCGAAACGAAGAAATCCAAAAGTGTTCAATATTGGTTAAAACTTTACAGAAAAATTGCATAGGAACAACAAGATTCAATAACCGATTGCCACTCAATTCTAGTTTGAGAATTTTAATCAGTTCACTAATACAGGCATGAACTGATACAGAATTTTTCGTTATATTTGTTTTTATAACATCATTTTATGAGTCAGAAATTTTAACTATTTAAATATCTATACAAGGAAAGATATATAGCTCATCTAAATGTCCTACTAAATCACTATCATTAACTCTAACACAAAATTTGACATTTACTAATCCATGTTAGAATCACAGTTCAGAAGCAAAGTAAAAACTTTTGAACTGACAACTTAGGTTACACACGTGAACTTCTACCAGGGAAGTGAGGCCGGGTAGTCCGGAAGGATAAGCACCTCTTGTTAAGCCAGGTACACCTGCGACGTGTGTAAATAAATTGTGTAAAAGGAACATGGAACTATGGGGTGTTAAATATATCCAGGAAAGAGTCCTGGACACAGAGACATTAAACTTATAAACAATACTGTGATGACGGTAATAAAACTTCTTGAGGGCCTTGATAAGCCTAGGCATGCAATATCCCTGGGTCAACAATTTATTTGCAAGCAGCCTGCTTCGTTGAACAAAGCCCCTGTAATAGGAACAAGCTTTACCGTAGCATATTGGTTCGAAAACAAGTAGGGGAAATATTCCTAACTTCGATCACCCTCCTAATTTCGATCACTTGAGTTTTCAGCAATTAACTTGAATTAAGTACCATCTTCACGAACTGACCCTGTTGCGGTTTCCCCTGTTACTAATTATTATAATTTCGGATCGGTCTTTTTATTACGTGTTATCGGGTTACGACAGTTTTGATTGGTTATCTAAAGGTCATGACTTTTCACTGCTTTCCGCGCCAGATTTAAGCCAGGTTTTTGTAAGTATTTTCCTGTATTTTTATGTAGTTTACTTAAAAGTTCAATGTTTCATATTAATTTTACTTTTAATACTAACAATTAAGATTAATTACATTTATAAAAAGTATAATGTCATTTAGAAATTAAAACAAAAAAGTAATTAAAAAGAAAAAAGTGACCGAAATTAGGAACCCGTGTTTTTTTCAATGGAACCAAATGTCGGTCAATGGTATTGTCATTTTGGACTGCAAATGTTGAAACCAACACAGAATATTCGTTCGTTGTTATGTCCTTTATTCTACTTTTTTATCCAATATTTTATTCATTCAATCATTCATCACATTTAAGATTTCTACATCGTTTTAAAGTCTTTTTTATCTCTCAATATTTATTTATTTATTTGCCTTTTACTTAAGGTTTTTTTCAGGTTTATCGCGCTATCTAACTGATGATTTATTTATTTATTGATTTATGTATTTATTAATTTATTTATACATTTATTTATTTATTTATTTATTTATTTATTTATTTATTTATTTATTTATTGAATCATCAAACCTACTTTACTTAGTTTTATGACTGAGTGTAAAAAAAAAAAACTTTTTTATGTTTATGTTAATTAAGTTGTTTAAAAGATTTAAGTTATTTCATTTATTTTTGGACAGAAAAATGATTCGTCTGATAATTCCAAGTATGTGGGCAGTAGGCAGTAAGCAGTTAGTTGTCGGGGGTGGTTATCGGTTAGAATGGGAATCTAAAAATTCGAAAAATCAAAATGTTGTAGCGATAAAGGACGGTCTCAAAACGTATGGATATCTGAAAAGAGAGAATGCTTTTGTTATTTCACAACTAATCAAGAAAGGGGTGTCTTCAGGTCCATTGTTACTAAAGCCAAAAGAAGATGCTTGTGTACTTTTTAGGAAAACTGGTCCACAGCAGTGATGTAATATTGGTTGTCGTATCTCAAATGACTTGAAATTAGAAACTGCTGAGCGGCTTTTAAAAAATCTCGGAATTTGTTATGAACTCAAACATTCTCACAAGTAGATCTAATGTGTTTCGATATTTTCCAGCACTTAATAAAAATGTCTAAGAAAATTAACATCTATGAGGTTTATTTAAATATTCTAAAATTACGACTTGTGGTTTTTTTTATTTTCTAGAAAATGTATAGAGTGAAAAGTAAGCGAGTTGAGAAAGTTTATCAGAAATACAACGATAATAAGCTGGAAGATGCTTGAGTGATGTGAGAGGAGGAATGAGACAACGCCAAGCCTCGAAGAAACATGGGCCCCGGGGTACCACAGTCCACTATAAGTGATTATGTGCGCGGTAGAACGGAACCGGGTGCAGCGCCAGGGCGTCCTGTTGTTATCCCCAGAAGATCTGGGAAAGCCCTGGCGGATAAGGTGATGCTAGCAGGGAAAATGGGGGTCGAAATGACGAAAAAGCAAGTTTTGACGAAGGTTGGGCAATTAGTTACGTCATTGAGAATAAAGACACTGTTCAAAAATGGAGAACCCGGGAAAAAATGGTGGCTTAATTTTAAGGAAAGAAACCCCGATATAACCATACGGAAGCCAGAAAAACTTTCCTCAGTCCGGGCTAGAGCAATCAATTCAGTTCAAACTGGAAATTATTTCATCGATTTATTAAAAGTCTTGCAAGACTTGCAATTAGAGGACAAGCCTTATGCTATTTGGAATATGGACGAAAAGAAGTCCAGTTTTGAGCATAATCCAGGCTACGTTGTTGCATCCAGAAAGTCTAGAAACATACCGGGGCGTACAGGGGTAGTAGGGAAAGTGTTTCGGTTGTAGTTACCGTAAATGCAGCGGGTCAGAGATTACCAACGCTTATAATTGTAAGAGGAAAAACGCCAAAAGCCCTAAATGGGTTTAGCACACAAGAAGGTCCTGGAGATGCTAATTGGACTTACCAGGAAAAGGCTTGGACCGAAAACATTATCGGAGTCCAGTGGTTTCGAGACATTTTTTGAGGCATTGTGGGTCGCATAGACCACAATTACTCATTCTCGATGGTCATATATCGCATGAAGTTGTATAACTGCTCGAGGAAGCTAGAAATAACAACATACACATATTGTGCTTGCCAGCGCACAACACTCATTACTTAAATCCATTGGACAGAAGTGTATTTGGTCCATTAGAAAAGTATTATAATACTGAGTGTTCAGGACATCTTTCAAATCCTGGCAACAAGCTGGACAAAATATCATGGCCAGGTATTTTCGCTGCAGCTTATGAAAAAGCTCTCGTACCGACAAACATTATATCAGGGTTCAGGTCATGTGGCATAGTGCCAAGGAATCCTCTTGCTGTTCCCCAGGCAGCATTTTTGCCATCCATTCCGCAAGATGCTTATGGTTCTGCAAATGCAGATTCTGAACACCCGCTGATGTGGGTCATCAGAAAAATTACCCCTGTACAAATTACACATTCTGATAATATAAGTGCATTAAGTTCATGCTCTAGTTACTCCACTTTGACATCAGCATCATATGTTCCTGCCGACAGAATACCACTTGACACTACAAATTCAACGGTGAATATTGGCACTGGTCTCCTTAAAGACAACTCCGTTAGTACTGCACACACGTTGCCAATGCCACTATCAGGAAGCGAAATTCCCTCCGTTGTCAGTACTTCCTTCCATAATGATGATATAGTCCAGTACCTGCTTTACCCCCCCCCCCCTCAGAGATGTTATGGGATACAGAGATTGCTAATTGTTCACACCAAATGAACAAAACAAAATTTGATAAATCAAAGAAAAAGAAAGCTGTTGGTCATCGTTTACTGACAAGTGATGAAATTATTAATAACAAACTGAAGGAACAGAAAGATAAAATGGAAGCAGAAGCGAAAAAGCTGGAAAGAAAACAAATCAGAGAAACAAAGAAAAGGAAAAGATTGAAAAAGAAGCTCAGAAAAAATTTCGAAGTTAATTAAATCACAGATACTGCTGCAAACCAATCAAAACATATTAAAAGTTACTTTCATGGATTAAATGTTGTTAACTTTTTAAATTTTGTAAGCAGTACTTGGATATTTTCTGAATTAATCTGAATTTTCAGAGATTACACAATTTTTTTCGCTAGTCATCATCAAATATTTTATGGATTATCGGAAGAATTGTGTAGACTTATTTAGGCAGCGCGACCTGCTAAGAAAATTAGCGCAAAGATCTCAGAAAATAACGGGAATTTCATAAGATAATTAATATTTCAAAAATATTATTATGTTGCAAAAAAATATCAATACTCGAAAACTATTTACTATTTTTAATGTATAATAAGTTTAATAAGGTGTTTAACGTCCCTGTCAAGACAATTTCACTTATATCGAGACGTCGCCAGCTATAGGTGAAGATGTAGACATTTTAGCTGTGCGTTGCGCTGCAGTGTTCTTTATCGTGTCTTGCCTACCGTGACACGTGACCTCGTTTATTTTAATATCCCACCGAAAGAAGCGTGACTTCATTTCCACATGGCGAGTGCTTGGCGAAAGAATAGTAGCTACCCTCTTCCTTTGAAGTCTTGGGTCAGACTGGGTAGGGGTTCGAACCCACGACCTCACATGCACTTACGGAGCGAACACTCTACCAACTGAGCTACCGCAGTGGTTTCAATGGGTAAAGAAGGAAATAAGTATATGCCAATGCTTTTGACCAGAGATTATTATACATATTTTATGTGGTCAACGAGTTCATTCTCGGGTTTTATTCTGCTTTGTAGTACCTGTAGTACACTTATGGAGATTCTTAAAGTGTGAACACACTGGCAAACAGATCATGACAGGAAAAAACATGACTGTAAAATGATTTATTATAGTGATCGAAATAAGGCGACAATGTGATCGATTTAAGAAACCGCCGACTTTCTGTGACCATTGAATTTTAATCTTACTAGGCACATGCAAGTGTTTGAAAACAATTGTATTGTAAATATAACACGAGGAAGCGCCCTTATGATGTAGATGATATGACAGCGAGATCTGTGTAGCCATATTTTATTCTGAGAATGACCGAGGTTTTCGAAGTTAGGAATATTTCCCCTACATGATAAGCAGGAAAGCAGATGTACTTCTGTATAGAAAAGGAAAGTTGACAATAGAACAATTGAAGTCATCACGTTTGTCATAAGTATGATGTATATGTATCCAGAATCGTCGTGGATCTATTTGACGTCCTATGGTTCCATGTTCATTCATTTACATGCAGTGAGTGTGAATAGCTGAACGGGAGGTGTATACCGTTTTGGACATCCCACCTCATTTCACTGGTTGAATTCAGGTTTTGAAATGTTTACTCGGCTTTCGGGTTAGTATTTAGACATGAAATTTGGTTTTTGACTGTATCATGTTTTGTCTTATGTCAATAAAGTACATATATCTTTGTTTCCCATTTTTGTCTGTATAGGGAATTGCTATATATTCAATTTAAGTTTCAAAAAGATGACAACTATTTGGACATGGATTGATGTTTGTATTTCATTTATTATAAAATCTATATAAATATATCATGCATTTAGTCTCCAGGCTTACTCTATAAATAGGCTTAAAATAAAGTTTGTTCAGCCATCGGCTAGAAAATTTCTGATTATGCCATGGTTTAGTATTGGTATAGTGAAGTAAGCTTTTGACATAGTGATGTCAAACCTGAACGTGGTGCATATTTTTTGAAAGCCTCGTTTTGTATATGATTCCCCTAAATTTGAGTAAAATTTATATAATATCATTAATGATTATATTAGCGGCTATATCAATAAAATGTTATTTTTTAGACATTTTATTATTGACACATCTTGTACAATAAAGTATAACTATAATATGATATTTAAATTAACATTTCTTTTAAAAATGAAAATTTAGGACAGAAAATAATGCGTTTTTACTAATGATTTGTCCTATCAATCGCTCTGTACTATTACCTAATGCTCCAATTCTATGAAACTTGTTTTATAATGTTAACATTACCTATTGTAAATGTAAAAAATCTAACATTTGTTGAAACAATGATTCTAAACTGGCAGCTTTGGGGAATTCAACATATCCAAGATGGCGGACAAGATGGCTGCCAGAATAGTTTTCTTTGTTTAAGATTTTGTCTCATGTAATTGTGTTTTGTTCAGTATATAAAAGATTGTGTAACAATAATGCTTCACTATAATAATCAACAAATCAAGCTAGAAAAGTCATATGATATGTTTTGTGTAGATTTGCTTTCAATCACAATGCAAACTCACTCAGCCTCCCTCTATGATCAAATGAATAACCTGATAACCAACACTGGTTTGATAAAACAGAACAGCCACAGCTTTACCGTCCTGCTTTATTCTGCCCTCAAACAGAACAGTCAGTCACAGCTTTACCGTCCTGCTTTATTCTGCCCTCAAACAGAACAGTCAGTCACAGCTTTACCGTCCTGCTTTGATTTGCACTCAGACAGAACAGTCACAGCTTAACTGTCCTGTTTTTACCTATAACCATCACTAAAGTCTACAAGAAAATTATTTATAGTCCATATCAACAACAATTTTACACAAAATTGCATGCCATCCATTCTTAATGCTTTTAAAATCCGTGAAAAAGGTTTTTGTCGGTAAGCAAAGAAGCTAACACTCCAAACGCTGCTTTTAGTAGCTAGCCCTTCCTTTGACTAGAGTTCGCCGTTACCATATCTGCACACTCATCAGCATGTGCATACCACTTAATCGAAGTACAAGTTTTGGGAACAAATCTGGTTGTACTCATATGACATTTAATATAATCTTTGATATAATAAAAATGAACACATCAATCCGTGTCCAATTCAAAAAGCAAATTAAAAACTGGCGAATTAAATGAGTGAACTTCCACCAGGGAAGTGAGGCGGGGTGCTACTGAAGGGTTATCATCTTAACTGTTTATCAGCTGTAAAACAATAAAGGTTTGCATCTGAGCTTTACATAGCAGTCATCTGGTGGAACCATGTCTGTAACAGGTGTATACGTGGCAGTTGTTACTGCTTGCTGATTTGTTTCTATATTTTCATGAAGTAGAATTTATGCAAAACCTTATTAAAGGAAAGAAGATTGTCGCCAAATCATACGACTCCACATACATATATATAGATGACGTTCTGTTTCTTAACAATCCTAAATTTGGAGAATATGTAAAGTCCATCTATCTGTAGTGTCCGTAGCCTGGACAATGGTGGATGGCATCAGATCAAGACAACAACATTCACAGTTGACATTCGTTTATTCCCGGCATCACATGTTACATTAAACTATATCTATTGCGCATGTCTATACAAGGGACATAATTCAGGTGGCAGTATTAAAATACATGTAGTCTCAGGTGATAAGAGTTAGTTCCCTTTATACATAATATATATATACTGTATGTGTATATTACAATTCCTCCCTTTTTAAACATTTACTATTAATAGTTTTAAATGCCATTGTACAACTGTCTCTGAGAAAACAAATAAAAACTCAATACAAATAAAAAACTAAAGAACTTTTACAGTCCGTTATAACATATATGTACTTCATATATTTTAGCAAACATAATGTCAATACTTAAAATTATCTTTTTAGTTCAGAGAAAATACACCTACTGATTAGGCCTAAACAACACATTTATGTGTCCATAACAAAATCTTTAAACTTTCCAGGAATTTTAATTTCACGCTTTGGCCTATCAACACTATTAAACTTTGGAATATCCTCAGACTCATTATCAGACACATGAGGTTTAACAGTCTTAGGTGGTGAGGCTGGTAGTACATTTGAACTTAATTTTTGTGATTCGGACTTAATTGGCAAATCATCAATTTCCGGTTCCGGTTCGCTTACGTCGGACAAACAGCTATCTGACCTTTCTAAGTATTTCTTTAAATGGGTTATATTGCGCTTGTAATAAACACCAGTGCTCGACTCAACTGAACAACTATTTCCTTGACGCGAAGTGACTCGATATGGCTCGGGCTCAAAAGTTGGCGTTAACTTATCTTCGCGTTTTTGTTTCAAGAGTACAGAATCGCCTACAGATATGTCACTTTCTTGTGCATTCCTCCTTTTGTCGGCATAAATTTTACCCTTCGACTTGTTTTCGTTGTCGCGATCACGAATTTCCAAATCATCGAGCGAATACTCGTCTATAGCAGGAAGCTTAGTTCGAAGTTTGCGTTTAAACAGAAGCTCGCTAGGACTTGTGCCTGTGACACTATGTGGAGTAGTTCGGTACAACACCAAATAATTATCAAGCTCGTCGCGCCAATTACGTTTCTCAATTTGTGCTATTTTAATGCGCTTAAGTAGAGAACGGTTCTGTCGTTCCACTTCACCATTAGCCTGAGGCCATAAAGGTGTTATACGTCTGTGTTCTATTGCCTCTTCGGTTAGAAACTTGCTCTTGCAAATTGCTCGCTTATAAACTGGGGACCATTATCAGAAGTCAATGACATTGGAAGCCCATGAGTTAGAAACATTTTACGGAGACTAGCAATGACTTTATCGGTAGTCGTCGACTTAAGTACATCAACTTCGATATAACGACTATAGTACTAGTAATCTACAGCGACAAATAAATGATCTCCCGACGGTAATGACGGTATCATTAAATCAACTGCAATATGTTGCCATGGACCTGACGGTAACTCGGTCGTCTTAATTGGTTCGGGCGGCTGCGGCATACCGACAATCTGACATGACTTACATGTTTTACAAAACAATTCAGCATCACGGTCAATTCCTGGCCACCACACCTTCGAACGCAATAGTCGCTTCATCGAAACAATACCCGGATGACCTATATGTGCAATCTTGAGAACATGTTTACGTAATATTTCTGGTATCACTATGCGAGTACCACGTAAAATTAATTTACCTATGAAAATTTGGATCGTACTGGTAAATATTTCTTGTTACTCAGTTTGTGCCAATTACCCGTCTCGACACAATAACGCAAATTAAAGAGATCCTCGTCTTCGTTTGATGCCCTTTCTATTTCGCGAGTAGACAACGCATTTGGAGTAGCTTTTTCTGCAACAAATCGCACATAATCATCAGTATCGTTTGCATGATCAATTTCGGTCATTTTTGTTAAACGCGACAGACAGTCTGCTATATTCGATTTACCTGCAATATGCCTAACTACAAAAGTGTATGGTTGCAAACGAAGTACCCACCTTTCGATACGTGCACTTGGTTTCGAACGTTTAGAATATATAAACTCAAGTGGTTTGTGATCGGTATAGAGTTCAAACTGTGTACCAAATAGGTACATGTGGAAACGCTCACACGCCCAGACGATTCCTAATGCCTCACGTTCGGTCTGTGAATACCGTTTTTCTACATCACTAAGTGTTCTACTGGCGTATGATATAACGCGATGTTCACCGTCTTTCTCTTGTAGTAATACACCACCGAGTCCTACAGGGGACGCGTCTGAAATTACTATCGTTTTCGCATTGCGATCAAAATATCCCAATGTTTCTGCATTGGTTAAACTCACTTTAAGTTCATCAAATGAACGTTGTTGTTCAGAACCCCAAGTAAACTGAACACCTTTTTTGGTTAAACGGCGCAACGGCTCTGCAACGGTCGCAAGATTCGGAATAAAACGAGCCATGTAGTTTACCAATCCGAGAAAACTACGTACTTCTGATGCGGATTCTGGTTTTCGCGCTTCCGTAACAGCATCTATTTTGGACTGCGTTGGGCCAATCCCCCTTGCTGTCAACAAATGACCCATAAACTCTAACTCGGACATTTTAAATAGGCACTTATCTTTGTTAAGAGTAAGACCTTTCTCTTGTACACGCTTTAACAATGCTTCGAGTCGAATATCGTGTTCTTCAACGGTTTCGGCATGGACAATAATGTCGTCAAAAATATTACGAACGCCTTCGCAACCTTGAAGTGCTTGCTGTATCACCCGCTGATACATTTCTGGCGCGCAACAGACCCCAAACATTAATCTTTTGTACCTGTACAGACCTTTGTGCGTAACAAAAGTCGTAATTTGCCTAGATTCCTCGGTTAACTCGAGCTGATGAAAAGCCCACTTAATATCCAACTTGCTAAACACTTTACTAGCATTCAAGTCATGAAGTACCTCGTCAACGGTAGGGATTGGGTGTCGCTCCCTTATAATTGCAGCGTTAGCTTGACGCATGTCAACGCATAATCTAATATCATTACCCGCTTTCGGAACAACTACTATTGGCGAAATCCATGGTGTCGGACCTTCCGCTTTCTCTATAACATCTAGACTCTCAAGTTCATCTAGCTTTCGTTCCAACGGCTCGCGTAAACTGAACGGAAACCTACGTAACGGCTGAGCAACGGGTTTAACATTTGGGTCAATGGGAATTACTAACTGAAAATCACGCAACTTTCCCACACCTTCAAAGCATGACTTGTACTTAACAAACAAATCAACGGATTCGTTTTGATCTACACGATAAACGGAAATAAATAGACCCAACTTTAAAACATCTAAATTAATAGCAGCCTCTCTACCTAAAAGTGCTTGACCTCTACCCTCGATAACAGAAAATTCAGTTTGAATAGTATTTTGTCCAACAGTAAGATCACAGGTAAAACATCCTAACACTTGTAATGGAACTTCACTTCCATACGAATACAATTTCTTGTCAGTTTTTCGTGATTCACATTTAATTTTACACGATTTCAGGTATTCCCACAACTGTTTGTCTATAACATTGCAACTTGCACCGGAATCTATGATCATTTTGATATTATGAACACCTCCTACACTTGCCATAACTGTCGACTGTTTATCGTCAATAATATGAAATGCAAAATCACTACTTTCCTCGTCCACCAAGTTAACTTTTCCTTTTCCTGCAAGTCGTCCATGTCCAGAATTCTTCTGTTTTGAATTCTTCTTAGTCTGACAACATTTAGCGAAATGTCCTATTTTGTGACATTTGTTACACTTTTTATTCTTTGCAGGACAGTTCGGATTCTTCTGAAAATGTCCTACTCCATCACATCTGAAACATCTGTCCTGTCTTTGACGATTTGGTTGACTTTGACGTGACATACTTTGACCTTGATCCTTGACCTTTTGACTTATCTTGTTTACAGTCTCATTCACAGCCATTTTGTCTGCCTGAATTCCACTTGCTTCTCTAGAACGTGCAAAATCTTGTAAGTCCTTCAGTGTCAAACCTTTCCCTTTTTCAAGAAGTTTTGTTCTTAAACTTTGTGATGAGCACTCGGCAATAACCTGATCCCTGATTTCATCATCCACGTGTGTGAACTCGCAATACGCGGCTTGTTGTCGAAGTCGCGTGACGTACTGATCTACTGTCTCTGAAGGAGTTTGAGCCATTTTCCTGAAAACATGTCTTTCATACGTTATATTCACACGAGGCTTAAAATAATTGTCCAACTGTTTGACGGCTACACTATACACATTTTCGTCTTCACCGGGCTCCACTTCCGGAAACGTGAAATAAATATCCTGTACCTGCATGCCAGCGCAATGTAACAATAAACTTTTACTTTGTTGTTTATCAGTCACCCCTTTGGCGTTTAGGAACAATTCGAACGACCTTTTCCATTTAAGCCATCTTATGCCCACTGATGCTTGATCACCATTACAGTTAAAATGATCCAATTGCCCTAGATCCGTCAACACCTTCGTTGCCATTTCGAATTAAATTCTATTATAACGTATTTAAACACAGTACCTGCACAGTAATGTTATGTAAACATCTACTTGTTCATCCTCGTCGCCAATTGTAGTGTCCGTAGCCTGGACAATGGTGATGGCATCAGATCAAGACAACAACATTCACCGTTGACATTCGTTTATTCCCGGCATCACATGTTACATTAAACTATATCTATTGCGCATGTCTATACAAGGGACATAATTCAGGTGGCAGTATTAAAATACATGTAGTCTGAGGTGATAAGAGTTAGTTCCCTTTATACATAATATATATATATACTGTATGTGTATATTACACTATCCTAATAGGCTTCAAATAAAAGGTACCACTGATTCCTTAAGTTTTGCTTTATATTTAGACTTATACCCGAATCGCCCGGTCCAGGGATCGAACCCACGACCTCATGATTCGAAGGTCGTGGGTTCGATCCCTGGACCGGGCGATTTGTTGTGTCCTTGAGCAAGACACTTAATTTCACGTTGTTCCAGTTCACTCAGCTGAAAAATAAATGAGTACCAGCAAATTGCTGGGGGTTAACCCTGCGATGGACCGGCGTCCCATTCAGGGGAGAGTCTTGTACTCTCAGTCGCTTAACGCCACCGAAACCGGGATAAGCTCCGGCCTGATGGGTCTAATGGCTCGGGACAGACTTTAACTTTATACCTGAATCACGACACACAAGAAACAATACATTTAAAACTTTATGACAAACGTGATGACTTCAATTTTTCTATTGTCAACTTTCCTTTTCTATACAACAATATGCTTGTTTCTCCTGCTATGAGGTATTTGTTTCCCAATTAACACGCTATGGTAGAGGTTGTTCCAACTATTGGACTTTGTTCAACAAAGCAGTCTGCATGCACATAAATTGTTGACCCAGGGATATTGCAGCCTAGGCTTATCAAGGCCCTCAAAAAGTTTTATATTACAGTATTGTTGATAAGTTTGATGTCTGTGTGTTCAGGATTGCCCTGGATATATTTGACTTTCCATAGTTCTATGTTCTTTTCATACAATTGTGATTACACACGTGGTTGGTGTAGGTACTAAACAGGAGGATCGTACCCTTTCGGAGCATCCGACTTCACTTCCCTGGTGGAAGTTCACATGTATAATCTAAGTAATGTTTTACTTTGCTTCTGGATTGTTATTCGGGTACGGATGAGTATGTTTGTTTATGATGATTACTAATGTTATTGAATCTGTTCCTTTGCAAACCATGTACTAAAGCCGCTAAATTTTGTATTTTAGCCCATTTTGTGATGAAATTTTGGTGTTTAAGTTATTTTTTTTTTTTAAATATTTTTATTACTCTATATATTTTACAGAAACAGAATTATCAGGCATTATCAAACCCATGTTTTACAAACATGTATTTTTATAACAGCATATTAATCCAATAATTTTTTAACAAATTCCCAATTAATTCTAATTTTGTGTACCCTTGTCGTGAATACTAATATGTGGAACACATTTCGATCTGTTTGTAGAGACGTATCTTTTCTATTACAATATTATATTGAGGAAATGTATTGGACATTCTACATATGTGAATATAGTATTTAATTATCAAAATACATAAGTTTAAAATGTCAGGGTGATTAATTTGCGCTTGTATTCCGAATAAAACATTATCTACTTTATTTTCTATATTCTCGTTGCATTTGATTTTAACTTGATAGATAAAAGTGTTCCATATATTTTTTTACATACTGACAATCAAAGAATAAATGTTGTACAGTTTCTTTTACTTCCCTAGAAAAAGTGCATAGTAGTTCAGTTTCAAGAAGCTTGCATTTCATTAATCGACTGTTTGTAAAATAAATACTGTGGTTAATTTTATATGAAAAGCTTGAAGTTTTGTATCATCGGTAACCAGAAAACATAATTCGTATGCATTTTTCCAAAAATCATTATCATATTCAGTCCCTATTTTTTATGCCAAATTTCTTTTGTTTTAATTTCTTTTATGTCTAAATTATCTAAATAATATTTGTAAAATATTTTGGAAACTTTTTTCTTTTCTTTCAGTTTAGAAATAAAACTATTTCTGGCTTCTCTAAGCGAAACTTCTTGTAACTAATTGCACTTTTCCAGTTTTTTGGAATTGCATTTATCAAGCTATAATAATTTAAATAACTAACTTTAAAATCAACCTTAGCTGTAAACTCATCATAAGACATAATGTTCCCTTATCATTTGTTAAATCCTTTATAAAATAAATATTATGTTTTGCCCATGTTTTCCAAAAGACTGTTTTATTATTTTTTAATATTAGGATTTAACCAGAGATATTGTGAAATTACGTCAATTTGGGTTGTGGTGTAATTATTTTGTAAATTGGCCTATGCAGTAAATACCGATCCTCAGAATTGATTAAACAAAGGTATGATTGAAGCCAATCCCTCTTTGTGAATATAAAAAACATTATCACCCCCAAACTCTTCGAGATCATCCAGAAGCAGACATTTCCATGGTGAATGGCAGAGCGGACAGGGTATTTTCTGTACCCATGAAATCTTTAAAGCATGACAAAATGACTTGATATGTGGTACCTTTAAACCACCTTCATCGTAATTTAAAACCAATATATTTCGTTTTATATTATCCACCTTGCCATTCCATATGAAAGAGAACATCGATCTATTTATTTCATTTATTATGTCGTCTGGAGGATCTGGAAGAACAGTAAATAGCTACACAAGATAGGTAATGCTAAAGTTTTAATCACCGCACTTTTCCTATCAAAGATAAACTTCGGAATGACCAATCATTCAGAAGCTTCTTAAAGGACTCAAGTTTATCTGTATAATTTTCTAGGTAAAAATCTATATCTCCCAAATTATACTTTATACCCAAAAGTTTGAAGTTTTCTTTTAAATTCCATTCTATTTTTCTATCGTTATAAGTTTATCACCACAACCCCGTTTTACCCCAATCCATACAGCTTGGGTTTTATCGAAATTACTTAAACCCGGAACAGACAGAGAAGTCATCTATTAATTTCAATGCTTTATTAGGGTATTTGGGTCATCGTCAGTATCAAAACAGTATCATCAGCATATTGATTTATCAAATATTCTGTATCTTTGATCTTGATGCCATTTATATAGGTGTCGTTTTTATTGCTGCACTAAGTACTTCTACTGCGAGAATGAATAGGTATGGGGATAAGGGATTACCTTGTCTCACTCCTCGTTCAATGTTAAAAAGGGAGAGCAAAATCCATTATTTAAAATACAACTGTTAGCACTATTATAAAAAGTGTAAACCATTTTATTATTGAATCACCGAAACCAAAAAAACTTAAAGTTCGTTTAATGAAAGACCATTCGAGTGAATCAAATGCTTTTTCGAAATCCTAAAAAAGTAAAATTCCCGGAACACCTGCATTCTCTGTTTTGTCAATAAGATCCATAATAATCGGTTACATTCTCCAATAAATCTCCCTTTCATAAAACCACCTTGTGATTCTGATATAAGGTCATCTGGGACTGATTTAATTCGTTTAACAATAACAGCTGATGCAATTTTATAGTCTACATTTAACAACGATATAGGGCGCCAATTTTTAAGAAAATATTTTGGTTTTCCTTCCTTAGGCAAACAAGTTATAACTCCCTGCCTTTGTGTTATTGACAGAAGTTCTTTATCATAGCCAAAATTTAGAGAATTTACTACAAATTCACTAATGTCTTTCCAAAAAAATTTGTAGAATTCAACTGTGAACCCATCTAACACAGGGGATTTCCATTATTCATATTTTTTAATACTTCAAGACATTCGAGATATTTTAGGTTACCTTCTAGTAAATTACGTGTGTCTTCGTCTATAAAATTAAAGAAAGGATTTTCAGAATTTAGGAAGTAATCAACATTGTTAAATGTAGGATTTTTTGATTAATATAGCGATTCGTAATACCGTTTCTGTTCCTCTAAAATGTTTTTTGATTTTCGATTTTGGTATCATCTTCTAAAAGTAGAAACGGAATAGTTTTTTTTAACATAATGTCGCTTTTCTAAATTACAGAAGTACTTTGTTCCCTTTTTCCCTTCTACTTTCCATCTAGCTTTGGATCTCATTATTATACCCCGAATTTTTTCTTATCGTAGTGACTTTAATTTATTTTCTAATTCAATAATGATGGTGTCATTTGCGTTTTGCGAGTGATGAAGTGAGTTGAGTTTATTTTCTAAATCTTTTTCCCCTTTTTGTTTTTCTCTTTTCTTGAAAGATGGGTAAGAAACAGTTTTACCCCTAATCATAAGTTTTTTATCATTTTCCATAAAAGCTTAAGCTGATCATTTATATCGTATTTTTCCACCCCATCTGTATCCTTATAACTATACTGTTGTACGATATCATATATACATGTTTTACTATATTTATATATTCTGTGTCCGATAATAAACTGTTATTGAATTTCCAAATCCCCTTACCCCATTCTTGTTTTAAAAAAATTAAAGGTGAGACTTACTGGAAAATGATCCGATTTATATTTTATATCAATGTCGAATTCTGTAACAAATGTATGTAAATCCGATGTAATCAGAAAGTAATCAAGACGACTCTGTTTTTCATTTGGACCATGCCAACTGTACCTTAGTAATTCGGGATGGAACTCTCTCCAAGTGTCTATTAAGTCTAAATCAGACATCATTTTATGAATTTGGGACTGGGAGTTAGGGTTATTGTTTTTGTTGTAATTTTTGGTGTCAATACTATAGTTTAATGGGACATAAAATCACCTCCAATTATTACGGACGTATTACCAATTACATCTATTTTACGCTGTAGTGATTCAAAAAACAGAGGACAATCGTTATTTGGGCCGTAAATTGCTGCTAACGTTCGCCTGTTTCCCTGTAGAGAAATGTCCAAGATGATATAATTCCCATTTGGATCAATAATCTCCTTATGGAGTTTATACTCAAACGAATTTTTAAAAGTATGATGACTTCTCTGCTGTTGCTGGCGAAAGAGCTAAATATAGCTTTGTACCCCCACTCATTTCTCCATATATTCTCTTTTTCCTTTCTACAATGACTATCAATAATAAAAGTTAAGTCATACTTTTTTCTATATCTTTCAAAAAAATATCTTCTTTTTATCAAATTTGATGACAACCCACGACAACTAACACTACCAATACTGATTTTACCTACTGACATATATAAAATTTACTATTCTAAATGTTTTTTGTATGTGGACTGAAAATAAAAGTATATTCTGTTGTACATTCAGAGTAATGTAATTTTCTAATTCTTGTAGTTCCCCACCCATTAAATCCCTATAACATCTTCCATTCATAAATGTAAAGTTCAAAAAGTATCTGATAATTCACACTTTCAAGCTCAAAATTCCAACAAAAAATTATGGTGATTTTTTTTTATGTTCGAAAAAAAACTTGAAAATAATAATAATGATAATAATATAATAACTTAACTCTGTAAAAAGTACACTAACATAAAAATGAAACCAAAAGCCAGCACAATAACTTATTCATATTTAAAATAAGTAAATAAATAAATGAATAAATAAATAAATAACAAAATCCCGGGCATATGGAAAATAATGCACTGCCAATAAGCATTTAGATACAAATAATTTTATTACATGCATGCAAAGACATATGTAATCATAGTATAAATAAATAAAAAATAATAAATAAATAAATAAATAATAAGTTTTCAACTTATAAAAACTTTAAAAAAAGGTGTTTAAGTTATCTACCAAAGCCTTATCAATCTACCACTAGAATTGGTAATAGCTTATGCAGTTCCCCCTGTAGTTACTGTAACAGACGATTTAACCCTGTTCACATGCAGCATGGAAGTCACTGATGGCTCCCATGATTCACAATTCCATATCTTATGCCCCTTCACTATCTCAAAACTTAGATGTCTCTTCAAATGTTGCCATTAAATGTTCGTTTCCCTATATCTTGTTGAGTTCAAAATAGTACAGCTTTACTCAATCGACTTAGATGATTGAAGTCTGGATTATACATTGGTCCTCACTGCTTTATGTATGATCGTCGCCTATACTTGTTGTTGATGATTATTGAAAGTTTCCCTACTTGAATGCTTTTTGAATGACAATTAATGTGGAAATTTAAAATATAAGTTGACAAACAATCTCTATACTATAATCATGTAAGGGTTCACTATTTATGAGTTGTCTCTCCAAATCTTCATGAATGGTATCATATCTTCGCTTGTTTAATCCAATTATTTTTCAGATGCTATCAGAACCAACACTAGTCAAGTCTTTACCAGAATCTAAACAACTAAATAGACGACATTCGACCACCGTCAAACTGTATAAATTATGCATGTCATTAAGAAAAACGTTTTTCATGCAAGGTCCCCATTTCGACAAAACATTATCTACAATACGTCAAAACTGTCTCAAATATCCATTCTATGTGAATATAAACAACAAAAAACGACTTTGTTGATCACTGAAACCTATCAAAAGACTCTTTAATTATCTTTATGTGGCTATGATAACTATATATACGAGATATCCTAGATTTGTCAACCATATTGGCTGCCATCTTGGATATTCCAGTTTCCCAACTTATGTCAAGGTGGCATCACTTGGACTATTATCAAGCGCATCCTAAACATATATTTTTAACAAAGAAACATCGTGTGGACTACATTTTTGGATTTTGCAAGCTGCTCCCAGACTATTATATATTGTCTACAATTTGAGATTAGATACATATTTAACTCGTGATATGTACATTATTGTTTCAAAGATACCGATATAAAAATCATTTGAAAAGACATAAACAAGTAAATGTTAATAACACTTTTATCTCTATGAATCATATCTCTATGAATTTAAGGATAGGGGAAATATTTTAATGACTGATGCTTCATTTATCACCCCTTTCTTGTGCGTTATAAACAATTTTATATATTAATTACCTTTAATTAGTAGATATGTTAAATGTTGTGTTTAGATGGTTTTGAACGAGTGGTGATAACATTTGATGATAACTTATCGCTTTGGTATTGTTTTGTTTTTTTTTCATCAAGCTTATACTATATTTTTGTTATTTACCATTATTTAGGAAAATAGTATCATAGAGGGTTGTTTGCAATGATAGCAAATGTATTCTACACCTAATTAATAAGTTACAAGAAAAAAATCCATAAATAAAAATTTTCAATATTTTTATGTATTTGGGGGTAGGGGAAAAATTTTCAATGCTAACGACCTAATTATTCACTAATTTTATAAATTTTTTATATCTATATATAGATAATATATATAGTAAGTGTGACTAATGTAATATACCAGTGGTTATTGTATTGATTTGGGACAAGAAATTATGTTACATAAGTGTAATTCGGAAAAATTATTATAAAAATAAAGATTTTGAGAGATTTTTTGTCTTAAATAATCATTTTTAAAAATAAAAACTTAATTTTAGCACTATTTTATGGTTCTGCTTTTACGTAAAAGGTGTGAAAATACTATAGTGTAATTGTAATGTTTAATTCATATAGACGCTAAATTATTCATCAAGGATATCTTAGGGATTTTATTCAAAATTTAGGGGGTCCCATACAAATGTGGCTGTTATAAAAATTGCTCTACTTTCAAACTTAGCATCCACCTTTTTCTTACTTCATTATACCAATACTTAATCATGATATACTCAGAAATTTTCTAGTTGATAAGTTAAACAGAACTTAATTTTAACTTTGCCAGCTGGGAGACTAATTAAGTATTTATGCTTCTGATATTCTAGTCTCTTTGAAATCTCGTTTGAAAATAATTTTAAAAATATGCAACACTAGTAAAAATCGTCGATGAATTTAAAAATTAATATGCTTCCATTAAATGGTGTGAAAACATTAAGTATTTAAAAAATGTAGATATTGAGTTCTACCACTGAAAGACACAAATCACATCAGCCAAAGTATAAAGAAAATAAAGTAGGTCCTTAAAATGACTTTACAAAATTTAAACATTCCATATTTACTATAGCTTTTAAAATACTTTTAATTAACACTTTAACGTCCATTAATATAGAAAAGGTTGCATTTGAATACTCTTTGTTCGAAAAATCCAAAAAGCAAAGTTAAAAACTTCAAAAACTATATGTTAACCTCATCAACTGCTTACAGGGATCTAGCTACATACACCAGCCAAGTGTGTTATCACAATTCAGAAAGGAGCGGCCATAGGACTAAGGGACATTAGATATATCCAAAATTATTTTGAATACACAGGCAATATACATTTCCACAATATTGTCATCACAGCCATAAAATTTTCTTGGGCATTGATAAGCTTAGAGCCTAGCAGCATTCTCATGCTTGCTTCTTCTGGTAGTGGAAAGACCTCTATAAGAATTTATGAATTTCAAACCCCTTTCATTATATGTTTCACCTTTATCATTAAAAGTTGACATAGTGCTATATAAAATTATCTATAATAATCAACAAAATATCAAATATGTGATTTCGACGTTTGATACTTATTAACTTTAAACATTAAGAGCTTTCTGGTAAAGCACTTGCATCTGAAACACGAATATATGTATAATAGATGCAGTGACATTATACTTGGTAAATCTTATCCTTGGAGAAAATTTCACTAGCAGACATACGAGCGGAGATACAAACACATTGATCTATATCTAAATCGCAATTGCAAAGCAAGATATTATTGGGTTCATATTTATGACCAGAGGACATAAAAAATTCAAGACCAAACGTACCGATCCCTGTACAAATCAAAATGTCAAAGTAAAATGTGATTGGGTCGAAAGAAAACAAATCATCAAAGACTTGAAATTTGATTTTGTCTACATACTTCTGAATTTTATTCGTGTTATAAGCATGATAGTAGACAGTTAAGAAAAGAATGCTACCAGCTTGAGTATATCAGTATATCAACATAGATCAATTTTAATTACACACGTGGCGTGTTAAGCTAGTTAAACAGAAGGGATTGTGATTTGGACATAGATTAGTATGTTTGTTATTTATTTTAACTTGAGCAATAGTTAAAATAATAAAATACTTCAAAAAGCTTGTTAATATCTTCACAATAAAATTCAATAAATGAAAAACAAACATACCAATCAATGTGCAAATCACAATCCCAAAGCAAAGTAACAACTTTGAAACTGACACACTAGATTAAACACGTGACCATAAACTTGAAACTGATACATTAGGTTGAACACGTGATCATGAAATTCTACCAGGTAATTGAAACCAGGTGCTTCGGAAGGGTCAGCACCTTCTGATTAACTAGCTAGACAAGTCACGTGTGTAATCAAAATTGAGAGTGAAAGGAACGTCAAACTATGTTATGTCAAATGTATCTAGGACATTTCTGGACACAGAGACATTATACCTATCAACAATACTGTGATGACGGCTATAAAGAGTCTTGAGGGCCCTGATAAGCCTAGACTTGCAACATTCCTGTGTCAACAATGTTTACAGGATTTCTGGTATGGCGACAAGCTGAAATCATAGGTGATACAGCTTTTCATGCAAAGATGTATTATATAAAATTTATTTAAGATATGGTCATCTCTGACCCCGGGTTCACAATCATTCCTTAGCTAAGATTTTCTTTTACTTAAATGTGGCAAAATTTCAAATCTATATAATTTTGTTACTTCTTAAAATATTAAAAAATTTAGGATGTCAGTTTTAGATTTCTAGATTAAATCATTTGCATTTGGTTTGAACAAAAATATTCATCAGTATCTCAAAAAAAGAGATTGCCAAAATCTGCTTAATGTAAGTTAAGAAAAATCTTAGCCCAGGAATGATTGTGAAACCGGGTCCTGGTCAATAATAGCCAGTAGCATAAGTTTGATTTTAAGTTTAACGATAGTTTAGTGAGATAATACCTACAGAAACTGAGATATTGTGATTTGTCTATTATTCACGGTCGAGAAATGCCAGACGGTGTTACGGAATTTGACAGTAAAAAATTAATTCCGAGACAGAGAAAAGGGTACAGAATCTGCATGCTGGAAAAGTAATGTCGAAGTGTTTAATGCTGCTGTATTTGCGTATGGAATTTGAGATGCCATCTGTCAAATGAGAGGTCGACAAGTCAAAATATGAAAATTCTGATGTATCTACGAAGGTTAAACGCATGAAATGCTTTATTTGGCATGCAAACGATTGATTCCAGGAAATTAATAAAAAATTGGTACCTTTGGTAACTCGAGAGTAAGATCCAAGAAAACGTAACAGGCGAGAAACATTTACTTTAGAAATGTGAGGGCAAAAGATGAATCTGGTTGTACAAGGTATTTTTGGTATGCTTAGAGAATCTCCCAAGAAACAGTACATGAACATTTACAGAGGTTTTTATAATTAAAATTTCAGGCAATCTATAGGCTTCCAGGTTGTATAGAAGATACGGAGAGCATTATGCGATTTGTAAGATTTTTAGATCGTGACGATGTCTGGGTTGAAAAAAAGTAACTGAGAGTACCAAGGCACTATAGTGTCCGACTTGTCACCTGAAACGAGTAAACTTAGGCCCGAGATTTTGAAACGCCTACATGACATATCTTCGTCTGTGTCTGGATACCGTTTGTTCTCTGTTACAAAACTCTTCCGAACGTCCACGACTAAAATCGTAAGATTTTAAGGTAATAAAAATATATTTGAACATGGCGAGGATTGTGATATTACGTTGAAAAATAAGTTATTATCTTGACTGGACATTAAACCTCCCTCATTTAATCAATAAATAAATCAATAGACCAAAGGTTATTATTCGTTTTAGCAAATTTATCTCAGATGGAATACAGCTATATAAAAATGGCTTTTAAAAGAAGCACTTTTAAAATCGCACACTGTCATAGTCTGTACCCATTATGTTGCAAGAAACCCTTTTTAAAAAGTATAAATTACTCAGAACGATTCAGAGATGTAATAATGCACATACAGCACAGACCTGTCGAAAGTTTAACACTGAGCTTACGAAAATGACTCGAAATAGCGGCCACTGAGTGACTGGGATATGAAAAGCTAGTGACTGATCATGAAAACGGCTGAGACATAGCTAGCAGCTGCCGAAAAGCTGTCGAGATATAGATAACGAGGTTAACTACCGATTCGGCACTTATCCGTTATCCTTTCGATGTACAGCGGAGGAATACTTACAACCAAGAAACTACTTATTCATTCATAATTTCCTACGGGTTCATTCATAAATCTATCCGGCGACTGAAGGGCGCTCTTTACGAGCGGCAACACACGTAGAAATTTGTCATACTGCACCAATTTTAAAAATAATTTGACAAAAGAAAAACAATAATAAAAACCACTATTTGATGTCTTTTTATTTCAAAATTATTTTTTAATAAGAATTAGCATCTTCTGCCTAGCAAAATATAGTTTCAAGGTGTGAAATCAATTTAATTGATAATAAAAGGAACATGAAGACAGAGAACGTCTAGTATAATCAGGACAATTTTGAATACAGAGACATCAATTTCTATTTTCCATTACTTGTATGAAATAGCGTTAACGTCACACTGAACATTTTAACTCAGTGAGATTTCTTTGTCCGATGCTAAGGTAAAATAAAGCTAAGCTACAATTGGTATAAAATTACAATAGCATTTGAGTTAGGAAACTGAAATTCTTGCCCGGAGTACCAATAAAAAACAAACATGCAAATCCATGTTCAAACCACAATCCCAAAACAAATAAACTATACAATTAACAAGTAGACTCAACCAGTATGTACATTTTGACATTTATTAAGTCGTAGTAATTAGACAATTTCACAGAACTCCCATCTTCTCAAATCTGCATGGCATACATGGCTTATTGTCACATTACAACAAAGTGTTCAATTATAGAACAGACAATCTTCGAAAAGTGTAGTATTGATGCTTAATAACATATTACAGATTGTATTTTGTTCTATAAGTGTTTCTAATACCTTCATTATCATATTACAAATACCTGAAACTATCATGTATATTTTACCCAATTTTGTCGTTCTTTCTTAACTACCTTGATGTATGTTGTCATACTCACAAAAATGAGTATTTTTATTAAGTTTGATGTCTCTGTGTCCAAGATTGCCCTGGATATATTTAGCCCCCCCCTAATTCATGTACCTTTAACCCGATTTAAAGTTTTAACTATGATTCTGGGTTGTGGTTCGGACATGGATTTGTATAGTTGTTTTTGATATGTATAATCAAAAAGTATTTAACGATTTGCTTACTGGACATATATTACCGTCGCTAGCGAACCGTTTCGTTTTGGTAATCAATGTTTGAACAGGTTTTGTAATTGATTTCCGCAATTACGGAGCACGTGGTCTACTTTACTAGTGGGGTTCACGAGTTTAACTAATTTGGCAGTGTTCAGTTTTACTTTGCTTTTGTATTTTGATTTAGATAAGGATTGGTATATTTGTTTTATTGATATGCATTACCAATATGTGTCAAAATAATATTAATTTTATATCGCTTTTGTTGGTATCGGAAAAAAACCTATAAATACAAAAAACTATTAAGAAAAATACTTTATTGAATAAATAATTGAAAATAACAAATAAATATCGAGATTTTTGGAAATATTTCCACTATTACATTACATAATGATTGAATACATATTACAATAGTAATCATTGCATTACTGAAGCATATACTTATAATCTAACGTAAACAAAACAATGGGGAAGTACAATAATGTGTGGCAAGTAATCACAAATACAGAGGCAGTGACAGAGTTGGCATTACGAAAATCCGATTTAATTTAGGTTACAACGATGCAGTGCGGTTTGTGAAGTTGAAAGCACAATTTGTAGCAAATCAAAATGATTAACTGGTGTTTATTGGAAATTATTTTCCATAACAATAGTTGATTGGTTTTTATTTAAGAGACGTGTACTTAAGGTGTATCAATTAACAATTAAATAATTTATAAATACATACCCCAGACACTGGTCTCGTGACAATATATCATATATCACAGATATAGCACAGGTCATATTTACATACATAACAAATATTAAAGTTTGATAGAAAACTGATCAAAGTTAGGCACATTAATATTACATCAAGCGATGCGTTTTAACAATCCACTAAACGGCAAAAAAATACATAACAAATATTAAAGTTTGATAGAAAACTGATCAAAGTAAGGCACATTAATATTATATCAAGGGATGCGTTTTAACAACCCACTAAACGGCAAAAATTATCTGGATTTATAATCAATTGTTCATATACTTGTAACATTTTGTCGGATTGTTTAACGTGTTTGTTGTTCCGTGGTTACATCAATTATTGACATGGTCATTAATGATCAGCTACAAATAACTTTTTATTGTCTATCCATTTGTTTTTAACAAAGTTTTATTAACAATCGATTTATTTGGTTTACGTACTGTGAAATTAATGTTATCTAACTCGATACATTGGTATCCATTTAGTAATGAAAATCAATATGATTTACCTGATTTATTGTGCCATAAAATTAAACATTCTGTCAGATGACGTTGTATAATAACAACTTATCATAAAAAACCCAATACTCCATGACTGCCTGCTAATAAAATATCTCTAAATTTTGTAGAAAATATATAACCCAATTTAATTTTATACCAGCTTAAAACTAGATGTCCGTTTCAGAATACAATTCCTCATTAATACTTATAATTGGAGCAAATTGTGAAAAATCCAATTTTGTTACCTTTGACTGAGCAATACTTTCTTATCACAGACAATAGATTCACAATTAATTATAGATCACAGACAAAATGGGGATCACGGTCACATTTTCCACAAAAGACTACAGTTAATATACAATTATATACATCACTAATATCACATTATATTATTGTTTTAAAGTCTGAGATATAAAAATTAAAAATTTAATTAACGTTTAGTAGAGATTTCGTCTCTAACTACCCCTCAATAAAATCTTCCATCAGTACTGCAGGTCATTATTTGAATAGTTATTCTCCCCCTTTACTTGCTCCCAGCATACGCTGATTCTGTCCCCTAACCGATCGTTTCTATTTCTCCTGTAATATTAATATAAATAAAATGCAAGTATTATAATAATCAATGTTGAAGAGGTCAAATAAACCGTATTGTCCAGAATTATAAATACTTCAAAATAAATTTTCAATCAATATTTTGTCAAAAATTCTTTTAAAAAACTTCTACAATTATTTTTGTAATGTGAAGATGTTGGACTGTTTCTGTTGCACATAACTTTCGTGTTACATTATAAATATGATAATGTATTTTAAAACCAATTATAAAATGTTGTACTTAGGCTGTGTCCATTGAATTCTTGTAAAGAAACATGTTGCAGCTTGTATAACTAAATGAAAACAACTGTATTGTCATCGCAACAAATACAACAGAACATATTATGTAATATAGAGTCATATTTTGATTGGAAACAAAATGCCAAACTTTCTAGCTTGATTGACTTACTTGCAAGTTGTCGATGCTTGAAGACTTTAAGCTTATCTGTCAGAGTTGGCAATGTTGCTGAATCACCTGCTTCGGTTTGCCATTTCTTCAGACTATGAAAACACTTTTCCTGCATTGATGGTTTCGTTTTATCAATTTCTACCAGGTCACCTTCAGACACTCCGAGTTTCCTCGCAATGGCTTTCCAGTCTTTGACAGCATATGGGTTTTGTGCCACTATTATAAAAGCTCGACGGAGAAAAGAATCTGGAAAGAAAAACAAAAAAAAAACATTAAAAATTAAGACAGAGTGCGACATTGTATTCAAGATTTTCCGTTAACCTCCCTTCCAGCTTTATATAACTCTACTGTAGTTAGACTTCGATTACAAATCCAACTAAAGTGCTAAGAAACAAAGTTCAATGACGGACAGATTGACGGAAAATTTTTAAGAGTCAAATTATGGAGATTATTTTTATAGTCGTGTACCAAATGAAAAATTAGTACAGCCTAATGTGTTAGAAATCTTCTTCTTATATAGCTCATTTGAGTTGTCCTAAAATACTTGTATCTTCTTGTTCATACACTTGTATTGAAACTAAAGCATTATTTCTAGATTTCAAACAAACTTACACAAATAATTAAATGTACGAGGCAGAAGGCAAATTCACTTTATAATAAAATAAATACATATGGCAAAAACAAATCAAACAAAGTTGAAATTATTCATTGAGAAGGTCGTCCTTGCACATGGGGTAATATCGGTTGGGCAAAAAAAGCAACTGGTAAAATCTGTGTCCACCATCCAACAATAACTCTGTACATTTGTACTACATATATGTTCGTAACAATTACCTCTCGCACTGTTTGCCCTTTCACGTCTAAATTCTTCATCTCTGTCTCTCAAAACTTCAGATATATCCGAACGTCCAATACTTTCAAGGGCATGTGCTAATATACTAACCTTCAAATAAATACAAGAGGCCCATGGGCCTTAACGCTCCCCGAGGCTAAGTACATATCTCATGCAGAGGTTCAATGGTCAATAACATTTATTAAAGAGAACTTCTAATTTTCAGCAGTAAGGCAGATTTAATGGAAGGATTTTTGCAAATTAATCATACCTTTTCCCGAGATTGCTACATATAATATATGTATAATATAAATAAATATAATATATAGTCTAGCTACAACACATTATTTATAAACAGCTAAAAAAGTAAAAACAAAAGTATGAAACTATGACCTTCGTCTATATATCCAAATGATTGTTAGGCCATTAACCTACAATATTCGAATATACATGCCTATACAAAAAGTTAATAGTTTTCGAAATAATTAACCATTTCAGTATCCTTTACCATCTATAACCTTGACCTTTGAACCCATTACCTTAATCTATATATCAAAATGAATGATTGTTAAATCAATTCCTACAATATTCTAATATATATGTCTAAACAAAAAGTTTATAGTTTTTGAGATACTTAACCATTTCGGTATTCTTTTGCATCTGTGACCTTGACTTTTCGACCCATGACATTAATCTATATATCAAAATGATCGTTAAATCAAAACCTACCATATTCTTATATACATGTCTATACAAAAAGTTAATAGTTTTCGAGGTAGTTAACCATTTTGGTATTGATTTGCATTTGTGACCTTGACCTTTGAACCCATGACCTTAATCTATATATAATGATCGTTAAATCAATTCCTTCAATATTTTAATATACATGTCTATACAAAAAGTTTATAGTTTTTGAGATAATTAACCATTTCAGTACTCTTTTGCATCTGTGACCTTGACCTTTAAACCCATGACCTTTATCTATATATCAAAGTGATCGTTAAATCAAAACCTACAGTTTTTTAATATACATGCCTATACAAAAAGTTTATAGTTTTTGAGATAATTAACCATTGCGGTATTCTTTTTATACAATTGAAGCGTAAAAAGATATCTTGGTGTAGAAAGATTTTCAGTAATCAAAGATATGATTCAAAACTGAATTATATCCTTTCTTTCTGTCAAAAGTAATTGTAAAACAACTCTCGTAGTAGTAGTAGTAGGGAATGCAGATTATAGTACCAAAAAGACAAATTCTTTGATATGATTACAAAAATATCAGTTTTTTGTTACATTTTTAAATGTTATATTAACTGGGTTTATTTGATAAAATTGGATATTATGTTCAAATATTATACAATTCAATATTGTTAAATGTATAATATCTGAATTACTAACATAATTAAACATTACATAAAAACTTAACTCATATTTGGTAACAATATCAAAAGGATTCAAAATTTTCCTGCAACCCCGGTATATATTCCGTGAGTTGTCTCATAAAAGCATTCCATTGACAGACAAATTGATCAGTTTCCAAGAATTAACTTTTTTTTGTCAAACTTATATATATTGGACTATATATCAAGGTCGCATTTAATAAAGCCCAATGTACTTTCCATTTTAAATCTTTTACATGGATCAGGTTAACTCTTGAAGCACAATGCACAACCAAATGTCTGCATATGCTTTAGTTCTCCTTTTCTAGCCAACGGATATAATGCTTTATTGACGAATGTTTTAAAATATCAAATATTAATGTACTAATAATGTACTATTATTACGTTTTACAACAACTTAAAGACGACAAAAACAGAATATGATTCACTGCAAAATGTATTTCCAAACAGTTAAAATTTTAAAGTTTCTAAACAGTTGCCAGTTAAAATTTGAAATTACTAAAACTAAGGTTAACTCCCTCACGCAAGATATTTCCTGAACTAAATTTGGTAAAATATATTTGGTCCTTTGGGTATCTTTTCAAGATCTTGAAAACAAAATTGGTTTCATATTTTTGGTCCAAGCACTAATGATGAGAAATTGTAATCCGACACGGCCGTCTAGTGCTGTAAAATAAAAACTGGTATAATATCGGAACATTTATTATTTAGCTTTTTTTATATTTTTCATTTTCTTCTGTTGTTAAAAGTCTAATTGGCGGTGATTACGTTTGATATCACATCCATTCAATTTTTTTCATTGAATTGAAACAAAACAATGACGTTTATAAACAGAAAGCATAATTGATTCTGTATAAGAAAAATATTACATTGTGGTAGTCTCATATTTTAACAAATTCGAAAAATGTATTTGACAATACTTGATGTTTAGATGTCTCTTTGTTCAGGATTGCCCTGGGTCAATTTGACGTCTAATAGTTCCATGTTCCTTTAACTAAATTTTGATTACACACTTACACACGTGGCGAATGAAGCTTGCTAAACAGGAGGTGCTTACCCTTCCGGGGCACCCGGGCTCACTTTCCTGGTAATTCCACGCCTGAAACATAACTTGTCAGTTTTAAGGTTTTTACTTTGCTTCTGGGTTGTGATTCGGACATGGATTGGAATGTTTTGGGTTGTTTTTAGTCAAATAGAGTAACAATTAAGTTAAATCCTTTTGCGTGTAAGATATGGTACAAAGTAAGACAATATAAAATTAGAATTTCCATACAGTAGAGACCTATCGTACTCTCAAACTAACGACCAAAAGTCGGCAGAGTGTCGAAAATAAGGACAGCAAGTGACCAAAAAGATGTCGAAAGGTAGATAGCAGTTGATGAAAAATACAGCTAACGAAGGGCCAAAGATGAGCTGCCAATTCAGCACTTATTCGCTAACTAATAATGAACTTTAGATGACCTTGGTTTTACTTTGTAGCACTGGTATTCAGATATTTAATTTGTCGAGACTTACTAGTGTCAGGGCGTTTTAAAAAAGTATATAAACTTTTTCAATACACATAAGTACATATACAAATAATTTTAACAAACAAATTATAACAGTGTAAACAATTCAAATCTTAACACTAAGTTATTATACAAAAACATAAATAACAGTATTTTTTTATCTATCCATGTTAAATATACGAAATAATGTTTTATATATAAAGTTATCTTTGGTAAAACGTTTGCTAATAATATGAAAATTAAAAGATCACACTTCTTTTTTAGGATTGTTTTTTTCAATTAATAAATTATCTGTTAAAAATATTTTAAAACATCAACATTGAGTTTTTTATTATTCATTTTTGAAAAAAAATCCTTTGGAATGAAACATATTAAACTGATGTTTGTTTGTATGTAAGAGAAACATTAACAAGACAAATAAGTCATTTCTGGGAATATTTCTATTAAGATTAAATTTAGAAAATATTTAAATCTTTTTGAATTCTTGCATATATACATTCATAGAATAAACGGAACACAGTCTCTGACTCACATTAAGGGAACACACTTGTAAGATTTACAATTATTTTTAAGAAATCAGTTAAAATGTTTTATGGCCGTCATCACAGTATTGTTGATAAGTTTGATGTCTCTGTGTCCAGGATTGCATTGGATATATTTGACGTCTCATAGTTTCATGTTCCTTTCACACAATTTTAATTACACACGTGGCTGTTGTAGCTAGCTAAACAGGAGGTGCTTACCCTTCCGGAGCACCCGGCCTCACTTTCCTGATGGAAGTTCACGTGTCTAACCTAACTTGTCAGTTCTAAAGTTTTACTTTGCTTCTGGATTATGATTCGGACATGGATTAGTATGTTTGTTTTTGATTAACTCCTGTTATTTTGTTTTTAATTCTAAATTGCATCCACATCCATTGTAATATTGTATTTTTCGTCAAGGATGCAGGTTGTATCTTTCTTTAATATTTTGATCATTTTGTATCATGATGGGCAATATCTCTGCCCGTTAAAAAAAAAACAGATAACTAAAAACCCGACCTCCTTGTCTAACTCCACTTTGTACTGTAAAGTAATCTGACAATTTCGTTTAGGAAAATATATACTTGCTAAATTTTGTTTTTCAGCATGGCCATTTTAGTTAAACGCGGCGGATGCACTTCATGATCGGTCATTCTGATTATATGTTATTTGTTCCCATAAAACAATATAAATACATAAGTAAATTGAATCAAAATCATAACATATAAACCTCTTCGACATAAAGTCACTATACGTGTGATAAAAATAAATAAGTACTTGATTACTTAATACGTAATTCATAACAAGAAAATAAGAAAAAAAGTTTTATGTCTGGTAGATTTAATTGGGAAAATACGAAAATAAATAATGATTTACTACATTATATAGAACAAAATAACATTCCCGGAATGATAGTAATGATTGACTTTGAAAAAGCATTTAACTCCGTTTCTTGGAGTTTTATAGATCAAGTTTTACAATTTTTTGATTTCGGTTATGACATAAGAAAATGAGTTAAAGTTATAAACAGTGAAATAAATACATGCATCATTCAAAATGGTTTTCATCACACCTTTTTAGAATTATTCGAGCATGTAGACAAGGGGCCGAATCTTGTATTACATTTTTAATTGTGTGTAGAAATTTTGGTGTTGATGATACGAAAGAGAAATACAATAAAGGAATAGCTGTTGTTAATAAAGAAATAAAAATACTTCAATGTGCAGATGATACTACTTTACCTTTAGATGGCTTAAAAGAGTCACTTAGACTTAGTCTTAATCTCCTTAACCAATATGCAAAATATTCTGGCTTAAAACCAAACATTGAAAAAAATCATGTTGTATTTGGATTGGGGCTAATCAATTATGTAAGGATAAATTTTAAGTATAGCTTCCTCTTTGCTGGTATTATTCTTATTTGACTACATTTGGTATTCATTACAGTACCAACCTTGCAGAAATAATAGATCTTAACTTTAAGGAAAAGATAGCAAAATTATCAAAAATATAGAATCTTAGTCAAAGAGGAAAATATATCTATTTCAGGAAAAATAACAGTGGTCTAGTCAATTTATTTTAATACCTAAATTACCTCATCTATTCTTTATTTTCCCCTTACAATGTCAACATATACTGCAAAAACTAGAACAAATGCTATATGAATTAAAATGGGGTAGCAAAATTGACAGGGTTTCTAGACAAAAAATTGTGCAGGCATATAGAAATGGGGGATGTAAAATGATACACTTGAATGCTTTTATCAAATCTTTAAAATTGACCTGGTTCCGCAGATTATTAAAACAAATAGTTCTGCAAGGAAAGATATTTTGGTAGAGAGCAATTTAACAAAGAATCATGTCTTCATTTTAGTAATGTTTATTTTAATTTTTAATGTAAATTTGTGGAAATATCTTTCGGAAAGAAATGTATGGCATTTTGCTTGAATTTATTAATATTGTATCAAAGTCTTGTGATAATAATTTTATGTCCCACCCTTGTGGTACAATACAAATATTCTTATTGATATAAAGTTATATATATAGATGTATGCAATACAAAAGAAATTCGGTCAGTCAATGATCTATTTTATGAGAATGGAAATTTTTATGAATACAACCAATTTTGTGCATTTTATCAGTTCTCTGCCTTGATAACAGAATTCTATGGTGTAAGAAATTCAACTTTGAAGTTATTTGAGAAACCTGGCTTTGTAAAAAATAAAACTAAATTGCTATACTCATATATTTATATATTCCTCAATACATTTTTATTATTTATCAAAAGAAAAAGGCACTTAGAGTAAATGATGTATTCATAGATCAATGTAATTTCCAACTAAAATCTGAATTTAAATGGGAAAATAATTTGAATTTTAATGGTCCTGAAACATTGTGGCAAAACGCTTATTATTTTACAGTACAATTTTTATCAGATGTTAAGCTTAGATTGGTACAATTTCGTATTATTTATTAAAATTATTATTACTTATTAATATCTTTATGGCTTTAAAGATTCGCAGCTATGTACATTTTGTCACACACTACCTGAAACAATAATACATATATTGGGAATGTCATAAAGTAAAACATTTTTGGAATAGTATAAAAACATTGAATATTTTAAATACAAACAACATAAACAAAATTATTACTGACAAAAACTGCATTTGCTGGCATCCATGATAAATCAGCTTATGTACTTAACTTAATTTTGTGTTTAGGCAAAAATCACATCTACAGAGTCCAAAGCTAGTTTGCTAAAGAGAAATTTATATGTTTAAATGACGAAAGTTACAAAAACAACTTTAATTTAGGATAGTCAAAATTTAGTAAATAGGTAGTGAATAAATGCATTTGATTTTAATAAGTTAATATGATTTATTGTGTATTAGGTGTATAATTGTTTTGGGTTTTGGTGTATTTGTGTTTCTTACTTGTTAGATAGCTATAAATCTGACAATGTATTGTTTGTAATGATAGATAAAGACAAATTTTAAGACATAATTTCTTAGGTATATCATAGAAGTTTGCACATGGCATATTCTATATCTATTATTAAATGTACAGTCAAACCTGTCTATAAAACCATGCAAAGGAACCAGTTAATGTAGCCTTTATGGACAGGTGGTCTTTATATACAGGTTTAATAATATAAATAAAGAACATTGGGGATAAAATTCTACTGGCCTTTATAAGCAGGTGCCCCTTATATAAAGGTGAAATTTAAGGCAGGTTTGACTGTACTATTAGACTTTGACTTGGTATGCGTGTGTGGATGTGGTATGATTGCAGTGAATTGTATTGTATGTACGTATTTCAATTTTTTTTATAAATATTGCAACACATCACAATTGTACAAATTATATATACATTAGTCTATACTGGAGACTGCCTAAATGTAATCAAATTACCATTTTTACTCAAAAAACAATTAACTTATGTTTGGTGTTTTAAGACTTATTTTTTATTTCAAAATTAAATCGCCACCAGTTATTTACTCATTCAATAAACCTATTGCATCCGAAATATGTAATTATAAACAAACATTGCAGTGTTTGAACCTTCATAATTTTACTCTACCTACCTGCTCTTGTTCGTCTTCTTCCTATATTTATGGACCAACTGGACATGCAATAACTGGTGATCTCAATATAATCGTGAGCACTAAATTAAGATCTTTACTTTCCAAAGGTCCTAAATATAGAGAAGCTCATTCTTTTACTTGGGGACAGAATTTTAGAATTGTCATGGATTCTGTTAAGAGTACGCTAGACATTGTGCCTATAAGAAGATGTGGAGCTTGACACCTCATCCGACTTGAAAAAGGTTGTTAGATCTTTCGTTAAAACGAGGATTGCCAAACCTAAAGGGTCTATGAGTACTAAACCATCTTCTGTACTGAGGGACCCAGAATTTTTGGCAATTATGTCAGACATAAACAACAAATACAATGTTGTCCCACCTGTCAAGGCATCCAACAACATTATTTTCGTTTGTAAGAGACTCTAGCGTTAATGTCTTATTAAGGAGCTTAGTGAATATGGTATATCAGATAACGCTGCATAAACTAGAACTAATTTTACCAAAGATGAAGTTCTGTCTAACCATAGGGGAGTTCTATGTTCTTTTGGCATCAATCTTAAAGAGGAAGAACTTGACCTTTCTTACTTGTATTGAATTCCTAAACTCCATAAAAATCCATACAAGGAAAAATATATTGCAGACTCATCTTAATGTACTACTAAATCATTATCTGTAACTCCAACACAAATTTTAACAGTCGTCTAAGAAGGTCTTTAGTGGTATTCAGAAAAGGTATATTCTACATTTGGCATGAACCAAATGTGGATTTTTAAAAAGTCTAAAGAATTACTTGAACATCTTGCTTCTAATATATTATTTCATGTAGAAAAGTATAAAAACATTTGATTGTGTACACTATACACCACTATCCCTCATTCTAAACTGAAAGAAGGTCTTAAAGAAATTATTCACATTTCATTCTTTTACAAAACGGTAAGCCAATATACAAATATCTGGTGTTGAACAGTGATTCTGGTTATTTTGTCAAGCATTATACGGATCGCAAACAAAAATACTGAAGATACTATCAACAACATTTTGGAGCTTTTGATAGAAAACATATTTGTTGTGTTTGATAATATAATTTTCCAACATAAAATCGGTATACCAATGGGCACAAACTGCGCACCATTGCTTGCTGATTTGTTTCTTTATTCTTATGAAGTCGAATTTATTCAGATCCTAGTTAAATCTGTAGAGAAAAGTGTCGCCAAATCATTCAACTCATCATACAGATATATAGATGACGTTTTGTCTCTGAACAATCCTAAATTTGGAGACTATGTGAATGTGAATGCCTATTGAGCTTAAAATTAAAGATACGACTGATTTCTATAGTTCTGCTTCATATTTAGACTTCAACCTGGATTATGATGCCCACAAAAGGCAACGTTTGAACCTTTATGACAAAGTAAAGACTTCATTTTTATGTTGTCAACTGTCTTTGCAGCAATATACCTGCTTCTCCTTCTAATGTTGTATTTGTTTCCAATTTATACGCTATGGTAGAGCTTGTTACCACTATGGGGGCTTTGTTCAACGAAGCAGGCTACTTGCAAATAAATTGTTGACTCAGTGATATTGCAAGCCTAGGCTTATGAAGGCCCTCAAACATTTATTTTTACATTACAGTATTGTTGATAAGTTTGATGTGTCTGTGTGTGTCTGTGTCCAGGATTGCCTTGGATATATTTGACGTCCCAAAGTTCCATTATCCTTTTACATAATTAAGATTACACACGTGGCGGGTGTAGCTAGTTAACAGAAAGCGCTTCTCCTTCCGAAACACCCGGTCTTACTTCTCTGGTGGAAGTTCACGTGTCTAACCTAACTTGTCAGATCCAATGTTTTACTTTGCTTCTGGATTGTGATTCAGATATAGATTAGTATGTTTGTTTTTTTAATATATTACACTGCCAATTTCCGGTAAAATAATATTTCGTTATGCAAGTTTTAATGGATATTGATCAGTTATAATTGGTCAGGCTTATCCATTTTATTGACCTACATATGTACCTAATACACACCTGAAAACATTTATTTGTCAATGTTTATGTACAGGAGTGAATTATCATATAATATGTTTCTGCGTTTTTATCTCCAGGGAATCATTATATCGTTATCGATTAAAGTTCTGGTAAATCAATTATTTAATCTGCCAAAATCTAAACATCAAGTGTTGTCAAATACAGTTTTGAATTCATTAAAAAAAATTACAATAATCAATATTTGTTTAATATTTAATTTCAATCGTCATAGAATATTTCATTCTTTGCTTATGAAAACTTATTTTTTTTAATTAAAAGTTGATAGGGGAACTGAAGCATATAAAGTGACGATTTAATTGTGTATTATGCTTCAGTAGATAATCTGAATGAGTGTTTAAAAATAAATAGACATTGGGCTATATAAATGACAACATTGCTCCATGGTCCAAATAAAAGATATTTAGAAGAAGAAACGTCTTGGTTTTACTGTAAACGTTGTAACAGGATATTTAAAATGTTTCTTCATTTAACTTTCTTTTTAGTATTTGTAGATTATATTTGCAGTTCAAGTTTGGCATTTTCAGAAAACGTTCCATTTCGTGACAAAATCTTTAACCCATTCAAACTTCAGAAAGTCTCTGGATGCCAAATATCTTTATACAATTGTTCACAATTATGTGAGGACTTTGATCTTTGTGTGTCATTTTTCTACAAGGATGGATGCAATATATGTCAGCTACATTCGGTTACATTTACAGATTCTACAGCAGGTCTTACTCAGACGGGATGGAAATATTACTCCGTGAATAAAACGGGTAAGAAATAGCATTTACAATTTAAGTATAAAGTTCTATCATTTTTTTTATTAATTTTATTTTTGGAGGCCAAATTCTCAACTGTTCAGTTTGTTTGATTGACGATATTAATAAATAATGTTTATACATTAATATATATCTTAAAGAGTACCTGTAACGATTTTGTTTGATTTCATGTTTGTGTTAAATACCATTTTAATATCAGAATATCGAAAACTGCATCAAAATGATGACCAACTTTAAAAAGTTAAATCTGTTTAAATCTACGGATTTAACCATCTCAGATTCGATACAAGTGAAACTACCCATTTTGAAAGATATCTATATATGACGTCACCAAGACCAAGTTGTACAAATGGGCACTATTTTCCAATTCCTGATTTTTTCCATGCTTGCAAATATTTTTGAATGTAAAAATATAGAGGTCAACTTTTACCTCCTTAGCTATAAAGCGTAAAAAAGTAACAAATCTTGGCTACATCTCAATTTTGCTGCTTTCGACAAATGCGTAAAATTAGGAACTAGAACAGTTTGCCCTACAACTTTTTGGAAAACTGACATAATGTAGTAAAAATTGTAAATGCTCCGAAAATGTAAATAAAAACAAATGTCCCCTTGCTTTAGTTTTCGCTATGAAGCTTCAAAGGAGTAATCTAAGTAGTATAAACATTTGGTATAAATTTCATGAAAATCCGTCAAAATTTGTAGGCATGAGAGCGCTTGCAAGGTCAATTTTTTAGATAAAACGAGTCATTATTGTGGTCAAAGTACCATAACTCCAACAAAAAGTATCAAACAATGCTGATTTTCGAAATTGACCAAGGTAATAGCGGTATAAACATTTGGTATAAATTTCATGAAAATCCGTCAAAATTTTTAGGCATGCGAGCGCTTACAAGGTCAATTTTTGGATAAAACGGAGTCATAATTGTGGTTAAAGTCCCATAACTCCAACAAAAAGTATCGCCCAAGGCTGATTTTCGAACTTGACCAAAGTATTAGTAGTATAAACATTTGGTAAAAATTTCATGTAAATCCGTCAAAATTTGTAGGCATGAGAGCGCTCTACAATAAAGTGTGACGGACGCACTGTCACGCGGACGCACGGACACACGGACGCCCGGCATTTCTATGTCCCCGCCACAACGAGCATATACAAAAATATTACCAAAATTAGAAATAACGCCATGATTATTAACGATATTATAAAAGGATCGACAATCATGGAAACTTCAATGCCATCGTGTCATAAACTAGGAGAGTTGTGTTTCTCCCTGTTGTAGTAAATAAAATATTTTAGAATTTGCATACAAATTACTTCATCCATTAGATTATTTTCTATTCCTATTCACTTAAATAACAGAAACAATTACAAATGTAAATAATGAGACATTATTACTTTAAATAGCAAAAAAAAGCATTATCATCAGAAATGAGAGTCAATGATGATACTTCAAAAATGCCAGTCTGCGTCAGGAAAATTTTGTCAATAGAAATATTTGAAAATTAAAAAGATATTGAACTATTGAGACATAATCTTGACTGGGGTGAAAAAAATCATAATTATCCAAAGCATTTTACTTGAACAGAGAAAGTAATTGAGGACCACCGACCTTGAAAATACGTCACTCAGAAATTATGTGCGTCATTCAAATAACACTGAAAGAATTTTGAAAATCGAAACGATATTAAAAAAGATATCATGAATTAAATTTTGTGGAAAACGTCTAAAAATATCAATTGAAGGTATTAAAATTCCATTGTGAACCATTTTTATGTGTTGAAATCGTGTTTATTGTATATCTTTTGCTTGTCATTTTTTATAAATTTGATTCTTTTAATTAATACATATTATGTAGTTTATTCCCTGTCACTAATTTATCAAAATCATTACAGTTATATTAAGGTAGTACTTATAATAAAACCACAAGAGTGCATACATTTATACACGCTAGGCGTAACGCCAGCGTCCATTTGTGCCACTTGGTCTTAAGTTAGAGTAGCAGTATTTAACAGAATAGACAGGAGTATCGACGTATGATATGGTGAATGAACAGAAAATTGTCGAATCCGACAGGTAGTTGTATATTTCATGTGATTTTGCAGTTCAGCTGTATTTATTTGATCCACAAATAGACGAATCCGGTGAAGAAACTGAGTGAACACAAAAATTTCTGAATGGTATCCTAGACGTATCCAAAAAATAAAAAATCCGACGAGAGTATTATTTTTCAAATATACGAAAATTAATTTACACTTGTTAAAATTTAAAATAAATTCAATATCTTAAAATAACACTATGGCGGTTACAAACAGCACACCTGCAACATTTTCAACGAAACTTCGAAACGTGACACTGGCGTTCACACAAATGAAGATTTTTCTTAGTTAACTTATTGAAAACTGTTCAACATTTAATGCTTATAAAAAAATAAACGTAATTTGACAATTTTGACAATTTTCAGTCTGAAAAAGCGCAAATTTCTGCATTGCGAAGGTAAGTTTTTTCCGATCATAAAAACAATTAATAAATTTATCTTGAATTCAATATGTGATCAAGAAACAAGCGTAAACTAGAAATAATAAAAGCAAATGTTTTTAAAACGTTCATACATATTTTTAAAAATTCAGTCTTTAGAAAAGTTTGCATTATTATTGAATTGAACATGAAAATTATCTTTTCATAATCATTTTACTTACGTGCCATTCTTAATTAAAGACTACATCAAACGATCCAGGTAGTATATTACCTACCACGTGTCATTAAATGACTTTATACAAAACACCTGTTAATCATTTTTGTTAATTGCTTAAAGATACTAGTTTTAATAAAAAACAAATATACTAATCCATGTCCGAATCACAATCCAGAAACAAAGTAAAAAGTTTTATACTGACAAATTAGGTTAAACAGGGAAATGAGGCCGAGTGCTTCGGAAGGGTAAGCGCCTCCTGTTTAGCTAGCTTCAACCGCCACGTGTGCAATCAAAATTGGAATGTCTTATTAACAAACTTTTAATCAAAGTCGACTAATAATAATCTCGTATTATTGATATGTCCCTTATTTTGACGTTGGTTTTTATGAATTTTTTGCATTAAGTCATACTATAAAATAGAGTATAACATATGTTAAAATCAAACATCCATATCCATGTACTCTTTAAATATATAAAAAAGAAAAGATCCTAAAAAAGAAGAAGAAAAAATCACACCTTCCTTTATTTTTCAATCCGTACCGGTTAGCTCCATAAAAAACAGTCGTATAACAATCGTTTACCTCTGAGGTTTGATACTATGTATTTTTTTCAAAAACTTTGTGAAGAGCAATGTTATTGACATCGAAACCCATGATCTACCATCACCTGCCACCTATATTAACTTTTATTTTTGCGCATGTTTTGTGTGATATAAAGGATCATGATAGCATTACTTTTGGCCGGAGCCGGTAGTAATTTATCTTTGAATTAGTTAAATATAAATTTTGTAAATGTAGAAAGTTTAAACAAATGTTTTATCGATCTGCTTAGGAGAATTAAATATAGTTTGATCACAATCAAACAATAACATACCGATCCATATTCAAACAACAATCCAAAAATAAAAGTAAAAATTTTGAAAACTGACAAATTAAGCTAAATTCGTAAACTTCCACCGGAGGAGTGAGACCGGGTGCTCAGGGACAATTATGGTCATTTCGTACCATGACCATATTGTACCATCCATTTCGTACCATATCAACTACCATTTCGTACCATGTCCATTTCGTACCATGACCATTTCGTACCATAATCTTTGACCATTTCGTACCATACACTCAAGCTTTTTTTACCATATATTTCAACTACAAAGCTACCATTTCATACCATATGATAGTGAAGTGTTACCAATTCCTACAATAAATTTTGTATCATAGTGAAAGTCTCTCTCTCTCTCTCTCTCTCTCTCTCTCTCTCTCTCTCTCTCTCTCTCTCTCTCTCTCTAAAACTTTAATGAAAACTCAATAAGACGAACATCTTCAAATAAAAAACGCTTGGACTCTATGTTAAAAAATATTTTTTTTGCTGAACTAGGAGCATCAGATCAAAAACAAAGGCCGGGTCACGAAATTTCCAAATGATAAAGTGGAGAATCTTATCATTTTTATTTTTCTTCCTGTTCTTCTATATATCAGGCTAATTAATATTAATAAGTAACACTTATTGATAAAAAATCTCTTTTTTAAATATAATCAACAAATAATGTCATTATATTTTAAATATATGGTACGAAATGGTAGTACTATATATTTCATGTGCAGATTTTTAATGCATTATTTTAATAAAAATTTGCTAGTCATTTCGTACCATAGTAAAATGGAAAATTTGGGTACGAAATGGTTATGGTACGAAATGGTCATATTGCATGGTACGAAATGGACAGACTTGGGTACGAAATGGTAAATTTGGGTGTGAAACGGTCATGGTACGAAATGTTTATGGTACGAAATGACTAGCTTCGCTCAGGGAGGGTTTGTTTCTTTTTTTCTCATTAGCTGTTTTATTCTTAGGACGAGTTCTAGTAATTTTCTCATCAGTACTGAACACATAGATGAACTAATCTAATTAATTAAAATAAAATTATCAATATACCCATGTGGACTCCAAATCGAGATGACAAACATCTCTAAAATTTCAGGTTACTAGTTAATATTATTGTAATGAAAACACACACACACACACACACATATATATATATATATATATATATATCACATAACCCTCCTGTTTATTGATGGAATAAAACGGTGTAATATTTTTCGTATTACACAGGTACCCATGTAATATCACTTGATTGTGACGTAATCAGTTATCACGCTTCTGATTTACGTAGTGGTCGTGCCTAATGACGTCATATGAAAACTGTGGCAGTCTGTTGTTTATTTTAGACTTTTGAAAACTTTCCGATTCTTTGAAAAATAATTTTGATGCATTCGGAAAAATATTATGATTTAAACTTAGACACTGATTATGTCTTTTTTCTAGGTGATTAATTTACTTTTACTATAACCAAACAGAACTGTATATTCTTACTTGCGCAGTTAATTTGGAAGTGATTTGTCTGACCTAGATAGAAATCAGCTGTTTCTATATGGCATCAAATAATATGTACATGTCATTATGCCTCGGTATTTTGAGTTATGTGATAAATAGAATCTTAGACTCGTGAGGGTTTAATATGAAATTTATTAAACTCGTTCAATAATTAAATATGCCACTCGCCAAGGCTCGTGGCATATTTAATTATTAAACTCGTTTAATAAATTTCATATTAAACCATCACTCGTCTAAGATCCTCTCTCTATATATATATATATATATATATATTGAAAGTCTTTTATTATCCGTCTGAATGTACAATCAGTACTATTATGATATACTATATAGATGTATGAACTTGTTTTTTGCTAGAATTAAAGCCAAGAGATTGTGAAGATGTTTTCAGGTTGGGTAATACAATAGATGGAGTGTATACAATATACAGAGATAACAGTCAGTATGAGGTCTATTGTGATATGAACAGACATGGATGGACGGTATGTATCGTATTCTATAAGGTTATTAAATTGACTCGGCATTTGCACGAGCACGCGAGCGCAAATTTCGAGTAAACGAGGGACAATGTTTCAAAATATCAGTTCAATAACCCATTTATTACGAGGGGAAGTCAGAACAGTTTTAGAACAGCGTAATCAGCCAAGCGTAACACACATTTTCTTTACCTTTTTAAAGAAAACAACATTTCGCCATTTTAAACACATCAAGTTTTTTGTCACAACATATTTGTGTAATTCTCAAACGCATTCAAAGTTGGTGACCATCAAGCAATGACAGAAAATCAAAATTTTAGTTTAGGATAGTAATAAAGTTCCTCACAGTAGAGGGATCAAATTCACCGGCGAATGGCCGAGGTGTACGATGACAGTGGTCCTGCCTATTCCACAGTGGCAAAATGGTCAGCTGAATTTAAACGTGGGCGCACCTCACTAAAGGATGACCCACGGTCAGGTCGGCCAGCTGATCCCATCACAAAGGAAATTGTAAACGTCTGTGGTAATGAATAATCGTCGAATAAGGATTGATGACATCGCTAGGGAGTGTGACATTTCACATGTAAGTGTATAAATGGTTAACCACGAGCATCTTGGGATGCCAAACGTATCCGCAAGATGGGTCTCCAGAAAACTTAATGTGCAGGATCGCTTCCAAAGACTCCAGTCAAGTCGGGAGCTTCTTGGCATTTATAATAATAACCCGGAACGTTTCCTGATAATGTTGGACTTAAGGCTGCCACAGAGGCATGGTTTCAGGACAAAACCGAAGCTTTCTATTACAAAGGTATAGAATAGTCTGAAAGAAAAGTTGGCTGTGTGCACTGAGGTAAATGGGGACTTTATTGAAAAATAATAATAAAATGTATGGTTTGTTGCGACAATATATACCCTGTTCTATGAACTTTTTGACCTTTCCTCGTATATAGCAAAATAAATTTCGTTTACTCTCGTCAAGTATTTGATTAAATTACATTTTGTCATACAAAACATTAAATATTACAACTAGTGCAATATGACAACAACACAGCGATGACGTCGACAACAACCGTATGACGTCATGAACGACAGCGTCACGTGACAAAGCGTGCAGTATTAAAAAAATTGGTTCGAAAAACATCGGACTGGAACAAAGTTAGCGTGCAAATATCGATATTTATTGCACGCTAACACATCTGGATTTGAAACTTTGAATACAGACTTTTCATGAGTATAAATAGTCCATGTCCAAATGAGAATACCAAAGCAAAAACTGACAAAAAATAAACACGCGAATTTACACCAGGAAAGTGAGACCGGTTGCTCCGAAAGTTTATAACCCCTTGTTTAGTTAGGTACTATCACCACGTATTTAATCGAAATTTAGGATGTAATAAACATTGAACTATAAGACGTCAAATATATCCAGGTTAATTTTGGACACAGAGACATCATAACATTATTGCCATGATAACCATTCAATTGCTGATAAACTGAAGCTCGCAACATCCCTTCGTTAGCGATTTGTTAGTAGGTAGCTTCGTTTTATGAAGTTCGTATTTACGTTAAACATTTCTGTGTTTTGTTCTAATGAATATTTCCATGTACTGATATGGGTGGAACGGTTCACTACCTTTAATTTGAAGTTTAATAACACAAATGGACTTTTACTGCTGAGCCCGTTACAAGTCAGGAATGTTATGAGCAGCGGTTACAATATGTGTTTGTTTTCTTTGCATGTTTTTTGTGTTTATTTTACCATTTATTGTTCCTTATTGTTGTTAGAGTTTGCCATTGCTAAGTCCATGGTTTTTTGATTGCATCTTTACCTTTACTATTAATTTTTGTTTTTACACTAACTGAAAATTAGACACTATTTTACACAAAAAGATAGTTCACATAAGTTTAGCATCACTCAATATATTTTTGAGACAACAAAATGAATGATACTAGTATTTATGTAAAACTTGCAGGTATTATTTTAAATGCATTAAGTTGATTCCACACATATCTCAGACAGCATGCCCACCAGGCAGAAGAGGGTATGTTTTATCTGATCGGGTATAACGGCCAATTCTCGGATTCATCTTTACCCCATCAATGTCAGTTTTAGAAACCAGTGTTATTTGGTTGAAGTTACACTATTGTGCCTTTTCTTACTTACATTGGGCGACACTCAATATTCCAGGATGACAATCCTGGGGCACACAGGGGTCATGTAGTAAACCATTGCTTGGTCTACAACAATTTTACATGAATGGATTGTCCAGCTATATTTCCTGAATCAGTCGCTAAAATTAAAGGACATTTGACAGCATGTAAAAGGGCAACTGGTGCAAAGTATGAGACGGAGATGCATCGTCTGCATCAATTTACATATATCTGAATTCTATACCAGCCATGTGAATTGTTAGATTATCCCTTATAGGCTTTTATAAAGAGTTTTTGCACGCTTTGATAATTTGTTAAACTTGTCAGTTAATAACGATATAATAATGCATTAAAGAAGTTGAATGAAGTTTATGATTTTTTGTAAGATATATACCCAAATATTTAAATGATGCTAACTTTTTTGTGGTAAGTATATATCTGCATACACATCTGTCGCTTTAAACGCGTTGTAAACATTATCATTAGATCGTGAACAAACTATACAGATATAAATTACATTAAAATATCAAAGAAAATTTTAAAGACCTAAGTATGCCGTTGTAATACAAAAAACAAAACTAAATAAAACAAACTACTATATAAATCGAACTGTGTTCATATAAATAATATATGAATTGGGATAAATCGATGATTAAGTTTTTAAATTAAGTTTAAGCATTATTTCATGTTTGCATTTATTGGGCATATAATATTATTCATTTATTTTTCATGATCAACATGTTGATGATAAAACTAATCGATCATAGTCAATGAAAATATATTGAGGAGATTATTGTTTGTTTTTGGGTTTTAAAAGATCATATAACGATCATATAAATTGTACACTTGTCTACTTTAACCAAAGAAATCCTACAATGACTACAATAGCACTAATAATGCACCAACTATTTTTTTAAATCTCACATGGATAACAGGTCATAATCATGCATATTTCGTGAATTATACTTGCTGTATATGAATATAGCTTTTGGGAATGGTTATCAATGGCAATCAACTTGCCGTTGCCATTCTAAGATAAATAATTCATTGTTTGTTACGATTGAAGGGATTAAGTAATTACGGATTATTATATTGAGATATACAATAAATATGTAATCTGAAGCATAACAGTAATGCATCTACCTTCAATATAGAATTAAATGTCATACAACACATTTCCTCTAAAAAGTTATAAAAACAATGGATCACGTCTTCAAAAACAGGCGGCCTATCTGTCATTAAAAAGCTGTATCAAAAATATTAAATCAAAAACAAATATACCAATAAAAATGCATACTAATTCAAATTCAAATAACAATTTAAAGCAGAGTAAAATAAAACTTTAAACTAAAATATAAACACGTTAACTTTCACCGGAAAGTGAGTCCGGTGCTCCGGAAAGGTAAGCACCTCCTGTTTAGCTAGCTACACCCGCCACGCGTGAAAAAAAGAACCAAAATCTATGTCTAATCACAATCCCAAAGCAAAACAAAACATTTGAAACTGAAAAATTAGATTACTTTGCTTGTGGATTGTGATTCAGAAATGGATAGGTATGTTTGCTTTTGATTAAACACGGAAGTTAAGGTGTATGATAAAATCCTCCAATAAATGACATGAAAGTGTAAAATGTTATAAATATAAGATATAAATAATTGAATCAGCAGGTTCTGAATAAATGTTTGATTTACCAGATCATGACTATATGTACAGCTAAAATTCTAAGCATTTCTTTTTTGTTCGATGTTGCACAAAATACCTAGATGCACCGACATAACATGTATATCTGTTTCAGCAGCAGTTTGAAATTAAAACATGTAGATCTTGCAATTAATTCTTTTGAAACCCAATATTAAAATGAAGGTCAAATAAAAATTCAAGAAGTATTTCATTGTTTTATCCCAGGTGTTCCAGCGAAGATTTGATGGCTCCACAGATTTCTATCGGAATTGGACTTCTTATGTCACTGGATTTGGGGACACAGCTGGCGAATTCTGGCTTGGTATATTATCACGCTTTGTATAATTTAAACGCAAAGAGTCGTTATCATGGAACAATATTTATCAAAGGTTGAGAATAAAGTAAATACTCAGAAATTTGTTTGCCGGTGAAATACTTCTGTGAGATAACAATAAAATTGACACCGGTGTTACAGGAAGATTTTATCACCTTATGATATTGCTACCAAATATGAGTTTAGATTTTATGTCATGTTTAATTATGTTAGTAAATCACATATTATACACGTTAGAAGATTAAATTGTATAATATTTGAAAATAATATCCGATTTTATCAAATAATTTTTTTGAACTCAATATAACATTCAGAAATGGAACAAAAACTGATATTTTCGTAACCATATTCAAAGAATTAGTTTTTCTGGTACTATACTCTGCATTCCCTTCTACTACAAGAGTTGTCTTACAATTACATGTTACAAAAAGAAAAGATTTAATACATTTTTAATTATATCATTGTTCTCTGACAACACTTTCTAAACCAGAAGATTTTTACGCTACAATTCTATAAAAATAATCTGATTTGTATTTTGGTAAAATAACTGCACCTTTTGAATTTAATTTGAATCTTTATATGCGTCCGGTAGGTCTATTAGTTTTCTATGTATAGATAGATATAAAAACATCAAAATGTCTTATTTTTTAATAGTTAATAAACCGGTGTCAAGTAAACATATTATGGTTTCAATTGATCCTTTATATTTAACTTGTCCATTTATCTTGGTGACATTGTTATTTTTCTTTTAAAATATAACCATGCACGTCAGTAAAAACTCTCATTGTAGAAAATACTTAAGTAGAATATTTATATATTGTATGGTAACATGAGCAATATCAAAACATGCATCACCAAAGATGACATTTTTTGCCTTTTGAAATACATTTGTAATTAGAGCAGTGTTTTTTCAAACGTGACCCTCTCTCTCTCTCTCTCTCTTTCTCTCTCTCTCTCTCTCTCTCTCTCTCTCTCCTCTCTCACACACACACGCGCAGACTTTCTTCTATCTACACTCCTTCCCTCTAACGAACGATGTTTACCTTACATTTTCGCTAAATACGACTTGTATAGATATTAAGTAGACCCGCGCATAAATCTTGTTCATATTAAATTTTTTGTAGGTCTTGACAAATTATATGAACTAACATCTTCTGCCACCTATTCATTACGTTTTGATATGGAAGATCATGCTGGGGTTTGGAAATTCGCAATGTACAGTAACTTTAGACTAGGTGACGCATCAGCAATTTACAATTTGAATTATGATACCTACACAGGAACCGCAGGTAATCTTCTACATTCTAAATATAAATACGTTGTGTCCTTTATTATTCGCCTCTACCTGACCAATTTATGTTCAAATTACAATCCCAAAAGCAGAACATAAACTATGGAATTTGTCAAATTAAGTAAAACAAGTGAGTTTTTATTTGTGTCGAAAAAGATACGCTCATATTGTAGACTTAATCATAATTGATTGGAGGACAGATCTATTAAACATGGGGGTTTGGTCAATATTTTGTAACATGTTCTGCTAAGATTTTCTTACAGAAATCATAATTTTTATTGTATCAATGTATTAACTAAATTAAATGATATAGTTTGTGCCAGACATCTTAACAAAGAATACTTGTCTATTTCAGTGTTTTAAAAGTGAGTTGAGTAATAGTATTTAATGTTCAAGTCAAAAATATTTCACTTATTTTGAGACGTCTTCAGTTCTTTATGAAAAAAAGTATTAAAATCATATATCTTTATTTGTAAGGCCGCAGACCCATGTAGTAGTTACATAGTATATACATATTACATTTCTGCCAAAAGAATAACATATTTAAGATTACAAAACTTACAAATTCTGTTTTGTTTTACAATATTTTTATATCTACTTTTCTCGATCATTAAATCATTGGAACTAATACGAGAATTTGCTATGATTCAATGGTATTTCTTAAATTAAAAAATTTCTAAATAAGGTTCTTGGCAAGAATTGGTTTTGAACAATTTGATAATCTTGAAGTGTTTTTTTAATTTTTTCTCCACTTTTGCAAATGCAATGTATATATCTTTTAACGTTTGTATAATGTCATCAAAATATTATAATATATAAAAGTATTACTGGATATTATATCTCATTTCAAATTATCTTATTTGTAGTTTGAAACTTTATGACAAACGTGATGACTTCAATTTTTCTATTGTCAAATTTCCTTTTTATGAAGCAATATACCTGCATCTCCTGCTGATGGTTTATTTGTTTCCCAATTAATACGCTATAGTAGAGCTTGTTCCCACTACGGGGACTTTGTACAACGAAGTAGGCTGCTTGCAAATAAATTGTTGACTCAGGGATATTGCAAGTCTAGGCTTATCAAGGCCCTCAAAAATTTTATTGCCGTCATCACAGTATTGTTGATAAGTTTGATGTTTCAGTGTCCAGGATTGCCCTGGATATATTTGACGTCTCATAGTTCCCTGTTCCTTTCACACAATTTTGATTACACACGTGGCGGGTGTAGCTAGCTAAACAGGAGATACTTATCATTCCGTAGCACCCGGCCGCACTTACCTGGTGGAAGTTCACGTGTCTAACCTGACTTGTCAGTTCCAAAGTTTTTACTTTGCTTCTGGATTGTGATTCGGACATGGATTAGTATGTTTGTTTTTGATTAATTAATTGAATTATTTGCTTAGGTTTTTTTATTAAGATGCTATTGGTAAATATAAAGTTACAAACAATTATATCATTCCATTTTAAATTACAAGAAAAAAAAACAAAAACAAAGTAAAAACTAAAGACTAACAAATTTAGTTAAACACGCCAACTTTAACTATGGAAATTTATAAAAGACTTTTTCGTCTTTTAAACAAGCTATCATGTTTATGTTTTAGGCGATGCACTACTCTATAACAAAGGATATCGTTTCTCAACATACGACAATGACTTTAACTCATGTTCGTTGCGATATAGTGGAGCTTGGTGGTATAATGATTGTCACCATGCCAACCTGAATGGACTGTATGGTAGCACTGTATATGGGAAAGGAATACATTGGAACCAATGGCATGGGCACGGGTACTCTCTAAAGACAACTGAGATGAAAATACGCCGAATGTAATTTAAATATCTTAAGGTTTTAAAGTGCCCCGTTTTCAAATGTTTAAAAATTGTTTTGAATTTAATGTTCCAGTTTTTTTTACGACGGATGTAGCTAGCAAAACAGGGAGTACTGACCCCTCCGGAGCACCCGACCTCACTTTCCTGGTGGAAGTTTACGTGTCTTATCTAACTTGTCAGTTCCAAAGTTTTTACTTGGCTTCTGGATTTTGATTCGGACATAGATTAGTAGTACGTTTCTTTTTGATTATGTAACTTTTGATTTCATAAGTGCAAAAAAGTCACGAACTTTCAAGTGGATGATGTTATGAAGTATTATGTGAAATATTGAAATTATGTTACTGCTACAAGTTTATTTGTTTAGTCTTATTGTTTGATTGGCTATTACTACGTACGTGTTTTACACATTGCCGTTTTTTATTTGTAATTTCGTTGTAGAATTCGTAAAATATTTTATGATAATTAAAACAAGCGAAAAACATATGTCAGCATTATGTAGTCTTTATTGTTACATGAAGCAAGCTAATGCTGACACGACGGCAGTCAAATACGGAGGGTACAGTCCACGGTATGTTTGTAAGTTAATAAATAGTTAACGTTGCTAATACACATTCTTATGATGTGTATTTATTAACAATCCATCGTAGCCATTATGATGTAACATTTTTAGGTTACATTTGAATGATGTGCTTATTTAATAATCCATGGTAAGTTACATATGTATGATGCATTTATTTAAAAAACAATAGTAATCGTTGTGTTTTATATCTCTTTATCAACAATATTTCATAAACTATGATAATAGTTCCATGTTCATTTCACACAATTTTAATTACACACGTGGCGGGTGTGGCTAGCTAAACAGGAGGTGCTTGCCCTTCCGGTGCACCCGGCCGCTGGTGGAGTTTCGCGTGTCTGACTTAATTTGTCAGTTCCAAAGTTTTTACTTTGCTTCTGGATTGTAATTCGGACATGGATTGGTATGTTTGTTTTTGATATATATGGACTAAGTATTGTATATATGTGGAGGATTCTATCTTTCGTACATCTAACATCTAACATCTCACATACACTAGGTGTAAACACAAAGATTAACTGCATTCGGGGTTCTTAAAATGATGTACATAAAGTTACACATGCCATAAAAGCATTGTGTTACATAACTTTTGTTTTTAAATAGAAACATATTTAATATTTCTTTATTTAACAATTAGTAGCTGTAATAGCCACGCGAATGTGTTGCTTTCTGGTATGTATTGTGTTTATTATCTCTGTAATAAAACCCGATAGCTTAAAACATGTATTTGGCTCTATTAGCTTATGCAACCACATACAAAGTCAATAAAACACATTATTATATAATTAATAAATTCCATCTTTATGATTGGCTAAAACGGTAACACGTGACCATTGGATCTCACATCATATACCACGGATTTTCCGGTGAATATCAAATTCGGTGTACGTCATCGATTTTTGTTGACGTTCTCCGTAAAATGATTAGAACGTCATCAATTAAGTGTACGCAAGTGATTGTGTCTTGTTATTTTTTTCATAGAACGTTGACGTTATGGCATTATCAATTTACAATGTAGTGTGTAATTAATTGTGTCTCATCCGGAATGACATTATTTTTTCATAGAATCAGACTTAAAAAGTCAGATTGATCTAACTAATGCGGGATGATTTTAGTGTGATCAACCAGGTGGGCAGGGAAATCTAACATCGGTAAAATAGTTAGATTGTCTGGTCACAGATTTGAGTAAACATTGTCAACCGAAGTGCCACAGTGGCTAAATTATATAATAAAACAGTTATGGACTTTTTAGTGGTTGTATATGGTGTGATATTCACCGGAAAAATAAATATTGACCTCGGCTGTCGCCTCGATCAATATTTATTTTTCCGGTGAATATCACACCATATACAACCACTAAAAAGTCCATAATTGTATAATATATTATAGCAATACAAGATATCCATGTATACACTCCACTAATTATATATGTATTGTATACACATTGTGTATATGATTTCTTCCTTCTGTTATTTCCAACAAGTTTATTTAAATAATTAAAAACGATTAAAACAATATACATTAACACGGAAAACACACTTCACTATTTCATGACATATGTATTGAAGTAGTGGTGTTATAACTCGGAAATGTTTATGTTTTTGTTTGAACAAAAATACTTACTGTATTTTATCAAGTATGGAAGAAAACAAGTCTTATGTTGGATATAATTATACAACATAGCCGTAAATGGACATAATCAAGTAAAAAGATACATGCATCTGCTACCGTTCTTAAAGCCTGTCTATACTTTTGATAAGACAAAACCATTCTTTTGTTACATTCTGTCGTCTAAAACTACCGTGTGTGCATATGATTTATACAAATTTATATAGTTGAATATATACATGTAATATCAATTAAGTCTACCAAACGAAGTTTGTAAAGACTTATTTTTTACCCCTGTTCCTTCTGTCTTCTTCGCATCTGAAATTGTCCTCAAAAGAGAATAGTGTAATCATGATGAAACTTTACAGGATGGTGGATATTAGTCCCAAGCGGTTCAATTGAGTCTTCGAATTTTGAAAATGGCAACGAATAACATGGCAACTAAAAAAGGCAGAAAAAAAAATTCTCAAAAATGGATGCAACTTTACAGAATGGTTGAAGAGAAAGCACAGAACTCATTTTGGGGCTAGAAGTTATAGAAATGGCAGTCGTTTCCATGGAAACGGAACAAAGGAAAAAAATTAAAATAATTTCAGATTAGAGTTACAAAATGTTTACATAAAAATTATATTGGAAATACTGATATTATTTGCTGGCTAAACACTCCAAAACCTGGCAGCAGATGCCATGGAAATTCCATCCAAAGTGCTCCAAACTGGATTTAACTTTACAGAAAGGTTGTATAGGAACAACATAACCCATTTTCAGGCTAAAAACTCCTAAAATGGTGGTCATGGCCATGGAAACGAAGAAATCCAAAAGTGTTCAATATTGCTTAAAACTTTACAGAAAAATTGCATAGGAACAACAAGATTCAATAACCGATTGCCACTCAATTCTAGTTTGAGAATTTTAATCAGTTCACTAATACAGGCATGAACTGATACAGAATTTTTCGTTATACACGATTTTATGAGTCAGAAATTTTAACTATTTAAATATCTATACAAGGAAAGATATATAGCTCATCTAAATGTCCTACTAAATCACTATCGTTAACTCTAACACAAAATTTGACATTTACTAATCCATGTTAGAATCACAGTTCAGAAGCAAAGTAAAAACTTTTGAATTGACAACTTAGGTTACACACGTGAACTTCTACCAGGGAAGTGAGGCCGGGTACTCCGGAAGGATAAGCACCTCTTGTTAAGCCAGGTACACCTGCGACGTGTGTAAATAAATTGTGTAAAAGGAACATGGAACTATGGGGTGTTAAATATATCCAGGAAAGTCCTGGACACAGAGACATTAAACTTATCAACAATACTGTGATGACGGTAATAAAACTTCTTGAGGGCCTTGATAAGCCTAGGCATGCAATATCCCTGGGTCAACAATTTATTTGCAAGCAGCCTGCTTCGTTGAACAAAGCCCCCGTAATGGGAACAAGCTTTACCGTAGCATATTGGTTCGAAAACAAGTAGGAGAAATATTCCTAACTTCGATCACCCTCCTAATTTAGATCACTTGAGTTTTCAGCAATTAACTTGAATTAAGTACTATCTTCACGAACTGACCCTGTTGCGGTTTCCCCTGTTACTAATTATTATAATTTCGGATCGGTCTTTTTATTACGTGTTATCGGGTTACGACAGTTTTGATTAGTTATCTAAAGGTCATTACCTTTTACTGCTTTCCGCGCCAGATTTAAGCCAGGTTTACGTAAGTATTTTCCTGTGTTTTTATGTAGTTTACTTAAAAGTTCAATGTTTCATATTATTTTACTTTTAATACTAAAAATTAGGATTAATTACATTTATAAAAAGTATAATGTCATTTAGAAATTAAAAGAAAAAGGTAATTAAAAAAGAAAAAAAGTGACCGAAATTAGCAACCCGTATTTTTTTCAATGGAACCAAATATCGGTCAATGGTATTGTCATTTTGGACTGCAAATGTTGAAACCAACACAGATATTCGTTCGTTGTTATGTCCTTTATTCTACTTTTTATCCAATATTTTATTCATTCAATCATTCATTACATTTAAGATTTCTACATCGTTTTAAAGTCTTTTTATCTCTCAATATTTATTTATTTATTTGCCTTTTACTTAAGGTTTTTTTTTCAGGTTTATCGCGCTATCTAACTGGTGATTTATTTATTTATTTATTTATTTATACATTTATGTATTTCTTTATTTATTTATTCATTTATTTATTTATTTATTGAATCATCAAACCTACTTTACTTAGTTTTATGACTGAGTGTAAAATAACTTTTTTATGTTTATGTTAATGTTATGTTGTTTAAAAGATTTAAGATATTTCATTTATTTTTGGACAGAAAAATGATTCGTCTGATAATTCCAAGTATGTGGGCAGTAGGCAGTAAGCAGTTAGTTGTCAGGGGTGGTTATCGGTTAGAATGGGAATCTGAAAATTCAAAAGATCAAAATGTTGTAGCGATAAAATCGGTCTCAAAACGTATGGATATCTGAAAAGAGAGAATGCTATTGTTATTTCACAACTAATCAAGAAAGGGGTGTCTTCAGGTCCATTGTTACTAAAGCCAAAAGAAGATGCTTGTGTACTTTCTAGGAAAACTGGTCCACAGCAGTGATGTAATATTGGTTGTCGTATCTCAAATGACTTGAAATTAGAAACTGCTGAGCGGCTTTTAAAAAATCTCGGAATTTGTTATGAACTAAAACATTCTCATAAGTAGATCTAATGTGTTTCGATATTTTCCAGCACTTGATAAAAATGTCTAAGAAAATTAACATCTATGAGGTTTAATGAAATATTCTAATATTACGACTTGTGGTTTTTTTTTTTTATGTATAGAGTGAAAAGAAAGCGAGTTGAGAAAGTTTATTAGAAATGCAACGATAATACAACTGGAAGATGCTTGAGTGATGTGAGAGGAGGAATGTGCCAACGCCAAGCCTCGAAGAAACATGGGGTACCACAGTCCACTATAAGTGATTATATCCGCGGTAGAACGGAACCGGTTACAGTGCCAGGGCGTCCTGTTGTTATCCCCAGAAGATCTGAGAAAGCCCTGGCGGATAAGGTGATGCTAGCAGGGAAAATGGGGGTCGGAATGACGAAAAAGCAAGTTTTGACAAAGGTTGGGCAATTAGTTACGTCATTGAGAATAAAGACACCGTTCAAAAATGGAAAACTCGGGAAAAAATGGTGGCTTAATTTTAAGGAAAGAAACCCTGATATAACCATACGGAAGCCAGAAAAACTTTCCTCAGTCCGGGCTAGAGCAATCAATCCAGTTCAAACTGGAAATTATTTCATCGATTTATTAAAAGTCTTGCAAGACTTGCAATTAGAGGACAAGCCTTATGCTATTTGGAATATGGACGAAAAGAAGTCCAGTTTTGAGCATAATCCAGGCTACGTTATTGCATCTAAAAAGTCTAGAAACATACCGGGGCGTACAGGGGTAGTAGGGAAAGTGTTTCGGTTGTAGTTACCGTAAATGCAGCGGGTCAGAGATTACCAACGCTTATTATTGTAAGAGGAAAAACGCCAAAAGCCCTAAATGGGTTTAGCACACAAGAAAGTCCTAGAGATGCTAATTGGACTTACCAGGAAAAGGCTTGGACCGAAAACATTATCGGAGTCCAGTGGTTTCGAGACATTTTTTGAGGCATTGTGGGTCGCATAGACCACAATTACTCATTCTCGATGGTCATATATCGCATGAAGTTGTATAACTGCTCGAGGAAGCTAGAAATAACAACATGCACATATTGTGCTTGCCAGCGCACAGCACTCATTACTTAAATCCATTGGACAGAAGTGTATTTGGTCCATTAGAAAAGTATTATAATACTGAGTGTTCAGGACATCTTTCAAATCCTGGCAACAAGCAGGACAAAATATCATGGCCAGGTATTTTCGCTGCAGCTTATGAAAAAGCTCTCGTACCGACAAACATTATATCAGGCTTCAGGTCATGTGGCATAGTGCCGTGGAATCCTCTTGCTGTTCCCCAGGCAGCATTTTTGCCATCCATTCCGCAAGATGCTTATGGTTCTGCAAATGCAGATTCTGAACACCCGCTGATGTGGGTCATCAGAAAAATTACCCCTGTACAAATTACACATTCTGATAATATAAGTGCATTACGTTCATGCTCTAGTTACTCCACTTTGACATCAGCATCATATGTTCCTGCCGACAGAATACCACTTGACACTACAAATTCAACGGTGAATATTGACACTGGTCTCCTTAATACCGAAGCGGTTACTGGCCGTACTTTAACCACATGTGTAAGTACTGCAGAAGGAACTGATGATCTTGAATGGAATTCCGTATGGAATTTAGAAATTTCATCTGCAGTGTCTGGAATTATTGATTTGCCGTTCTCTCTTTCTTCCGGAAGATAACATATTAAATGTACAGGAGTTACCCGGTGATCTTCCGCCTTCCGATTTGACTAAAGACAACTCCGTTAGTACTGCACACACGTTGCCAATGCCACTATCAGGGAGCGAAATTCCTCCTTTGTCAGTACTTCCTTCCATGATGATGATAGTCCAGTACCTGCTTTACCCCCTCAGAGATGTTATGGGATACAGAGATTGCTTAATTGTTCACACCACAAATGAACAAAACAAAATTTGATAAATCAAAGAAAAAGAAAGCTGTTGGTCATCGTTTACTGACAAGTGATGAAATTATTAATAACAAACTGAAGGAACAGAAAGATAAAATGGAAGCAGAAGCGAAAAAGCTGGAAAGAAAACAAATCAGAGAAACAAAGAAAAGGGAAAAGATTGAAAAAGAAGCTCAGAAAAAAATTTCGAAGTTAATTAAATCACAGATACTGCTGCAAACCAATCAAAACATATTAAAAGTTACTTTCATGGATTAAATGTTGTTAACTTTTTAAATTTTGTAAGCAGTACTTGGATATTTTCTGAATTAATCTGAATTTTCAGAGATTACACAATTTTTTTCGCTAGTCATCATCAAATATTTTATGGATTATCGGCAGAATTGTGTAGATTTATTTAGGCAGCGCGACCTGCTAAGAAAATAAGTGCAAAGATCTCAGAAAATAACGGGAATTTCATAAGATAATTAATATTTCAAAAATATTATTTAGTTGCAAAAAAAATATCAATACTCGAAAACTATTTACTATTTTTAATGTATAATAAGTTTAATAAGGTGTTTAACGTCCCTGTCAAGACAATTTCACTTATATCGAGACGTCGCCAGCTATAGGTGAAGATGTAGACATTTTAGCTGTGCGTTGCGCTGCAGTGTTCTTTATCGTGTCTTGCCTACCGTGACACGTGACCTCGTTTATTTTAATATCCCACCGAAAGAAGCGTGACTTTCATTTCCACATGGCGAGTGCTTGGCGAAAGAATAGTAGCTACCCTCTTCATTTGGATTCTTGGGTCAGACTGGGTAGGGGTTCGAACCCACGACCTCACATGCACTTACGGAGCGAACACTCTACCAACTGAGCTACCGCAGTGGTTTCCATGGGTAAAGAAGGAAATAAGTATATGCCAATGCTTTTGACCAGAGATTATTATACATATTTTATGTGGTCAACGAGTTCATTCTCGGGTTTTTTCTGCTTTGTAGTACCTGTAGTACACTTATGGAGGTTCTTAAAGTGTGAACACACTGGCAAACAGATCATGACAGGAAAAAACATGACTGTAAAATGATTTATTATAGTGATCGAAATAAGGCGACAATGTGATCGATTTAAGAAACCGCCGACTTTCTGTGACCATTGAATTTTATTCTTACTAGGCACATCAAGCAAGTGTTTGAAAACAATTGTATTGTAAATATAACACGAGGAAGCGCCCTTATGATGTAGATGATATGACAGCGAGATCTGTGTAGCCATATTTTATTCTGAGAATGACCGAGGTTTTCGAAGTTAGGAATATTTCCCCTACATGATAAGCAGGAAAGCAGATGTACTTCTGTATAGAAAAGGAAAGTTGACAATAGAACAATTGAAGTCATCACGTTTGTCATAAGTATGATGTATATGTATCCAGAATCGTCGTGGATCTATTTGACGTCCTATGGTTCCATGTTTCATTCATTTACATGCAGTGAGTGTGAATAGCTGAACGGGAGGTGTATACCGTTTTGGACATCCCACCTCATTTCACTGGTTGAATTCAGGTTTTGAAATGTTTACTCGGCTTTCGGGTTAGTATTTAGACATGAAATTTGGTTTTTGACTGTATCATGTTTTGTCTTATGTCAATAAAGTACATATATCTTTGTTTCCCATTTTTGTCTGTATAGGGAATTGCTATATATTCAATTTAAGTTTCAAAAAGATGACAACTATTTGGACATGGATTGATGTTTGTATTTCATTTATTATAAAATCTATATAAATATATCATGCATTTAGTCTCCAGGCTTACTCTATAAATAGGCTTAAAATAAAATTTGTTCAGCCATCGGCTAGAAAATTTCTGATTATGCCATGGTTTAGTATTGGTATAGTGAAGTAAGCTTTTGACATAGTGATGTCAAACCTGAACGTGGTGCATATTTTTTGAAAGCCTCGTTTTGTATATGATTCCCCTAAATTTGAGTAAAATTTATATATATCATTAATGATTATATTAGCGGCTATATCAATAAAATGTTATTTTTTAGACATTTTATTATTGACACATCTTGTACAATAAAGTATAACTATAATATGATATTTAAATTAACATTTCTTTTAAAAATGAAAATTTAGGACAGAAAATCCCTAATAATGCGTTTTTACTAATGATTTGTCCTATCAATCGCTCTGTACTATTACCTAATGCTCCAATTCTATGAAACTTGTTTTATAATGTTAACATTAACCTATTGTAAATGTAAAATCTAACATTTGTTGAAACAATGATTCTAAACTGGCAGCTTTGGGGAATTCAACATATCCAAGATGGCGGACAAGATGGCTGCCAGAATAGTTTTCTTTGTTTAAGATTTTGTCTCATGTAATTGTGTTTTGTTCAGTATATAAAGATTGTGTAACAATAATGCTTCACTATAATAATCAACAAATCAAGCTAGAAAAGTCATATAATATGCTTTGTGTAGATTTGCTTTCAATCACAATGCAAACTCACTCAGCCTCCCTCTATGATCAAATGAATAACCTGATAACCAACACTGGTTTGATAAAACAGAACAGCCACAGCTTAACCGTCCTGCTTTGATTTGCCCTCAGACAGAACAGCTACAGCTTTACTATCCTTCTTTGATTTGCACTTTATTCTGCCCTCAAACAGAACAGTCAGTCACAGCTTTACCGTCCTGCTTTGATTTGCCCTCAGACAGAACAGTCACAGCTTAACTGTCCTGTTTTTACCTATAACCATCATTAAAGTCTGCAAGAAAATTATTTATAGTCCATATCAACAACAATTTTACACAATATTGCATGCCATCCATTCTTAATGCTTTTAAAATCCGTGAAAAAGGTTTTTGTCGGTAAGCAAAGAAGCTAACACTCCAAACGCTGCTTTTAGTAGCTAGCCCTTCCTTTGACCAGAGTTCGCCGTTACCATATCTGCACACTCATCAGCATGTGCATACCACTTAATCGAAGTACAAGTTTTGGGAACAAATCTGGTTGTACTCATATGACATTTAATATAATCTTTGATATAATAAAAATGAACACATCAATCCGTGTCCAATTCAAAAAGCAAATTAAAAACTGGCGAATTAAATGAGTGAACTTCCACCAGGGAAGTGAGGCGGGGTGCTACTGAAGGGTTATCATCTTAACTGTTTATCAGCTGTAAAACAATAAAGGTTTGCATCTGAGCTTTACATAGCAGTCATCTGGTGGAACCATGTCTGTAACAGGTGTATACGTGGCAGTTGTTACTGCTTGCTGATTTGTTTCTATATTTTCATGAAGTAGAATTTATGCAAAACCTTATTAAAGGAAAGAAGATTGTCGCCAAATCATACGACTCCACATACATATATATAGATGACGTTCTGTTTCTTAACAATCCTAAATTTGGAGAATATGTAAAGTCCATCTATCTGTAGTGTCCGTAGCCTGGACAATGGTGGATGGCATCAGATCAAGACAACATTCACAGTTGACATTCGTTTATTCCCGGCATCACATGTTACATTAAACTATATCTATTGCGCATGTCTATACAAGGGACATAATTCAGGTGGCAGTATTAAAATACATGTAGTCTCAGGTGATAAGAGTTAGTTCCCTTTATACATAATATATATATACTGTATGTGTATATTACAATTCCTCCCTTTTTAAACATTTACTATTAATAGTTTTAAATGCCATTGTACAACTGTCTCTGAGAAAACAAATAAAAACTCAATACAAATAAAAAACTAAAGAACTTTTACAGTCCGTTATAACATATATGTACTTCATATATTTTAGCAAACATAATGTCAATACTTAAAATTATCTTTTTAGTTCAGAGAAAATACACCTACTGATTAGGCCTAAACAACACATTTATGTGTCCATAACAAAATCTTTAAACTTTCCAGGAATTTTAATTTCACGCTTTGGCCTATCAACACTATTAAACTTTGGAATATCCTCAGACTCATTATCAGACACATGAGGTTTAACAGTCTTAGGTGGTGAGGCTGGTAGTACATTTGAACTTAATTTTTGTGATTCGGACTTAATTGGCAAATCATCAATTTCCGGTTCCGGTTCGCTTACGTCGGACAAACAGCTATCTGACCTTTCTAAGTATTTCTTTAAATGGGTTATATTGCGCTTGTAATTAACACCAGTGCTCGACTCAACTGAACAACTATTTCCTTGACGCGAAGTGACTCGATATGGCTCGGGCTCAAAAGTTGGCGTTAACTTATCTTCGCGTTTTTGTTTCAAGAGTACAGAATCGCCTACAGATATGTCACTTTCTTGTGCATTCCTCCTTTTGTCGGCATAAATTTTACCCTTCGACTTGTTTTCGTTGTCGCGATCACGAATTTCCAAATCATCGAGCGAATACTCGTCTATAGCAGGAAGCTTAGTTCGAAGTTTGCGTTTAAACAGAAGCTCGCTAGGACTTGTGCCTGTGACACTATGTGGAGTAGTTCGGTACAACACCAAATAATTATCAAGCTCGTCGCGCCAATTACGTTTCTCAATTTGTGCTATTTTAATGCGCTTAAGTAGAGAACGGTTCTGTCGTTCCACTTCACCATTAGCCTGAGGCCATAAAGGTGTTATACGTCTGTGTTCTATTGCCTCTTCGGTTAGAAACTTGCTCTTGCAAATTGCTCGCTTATAAACTGGGGACCATTATCAGAAGTCAATGACATTGGAAGCCCATGAGTTAGAAACATTTTACGGAGACTAGCAATGACTTTATCGGTAGTCGTCGACTTAAGTACATCAACTTCGATATAACGACTATAGTACTAGTCTACAGCGACAAATAAATGATCTCCCGACGGTAATGACGGTATCATTAAATCAACTGCAATATGTTGCCATGGACCTGACGGTAACTCGGTCGTCTTAATTGGTTCGGGCGGCTGCGGCATACCGACAATCTGACATGACTTACATGTTTTACAAAACAATTCAGCATCACGGTCAATTCCTGGCCACCACACCTTCGAACGCAATAGTCGCTTCATCGAAACAATACCCGGATGACCTATATGTGCTATCTTGAGAACATGTTTACGTAATATTTCTGGTATCACTATGCGAGTACCACGTAAAATTAATTTACCTATGAAACAAAACTCGGATCGTACTGGTAAATATTTCTTGTTACTCAGTTTGTGCCAATTACCCGTCTCGACACAATAACGCAAATTAACGAGATCCTCGTCTTCGTTTGATGCCCTTTCTATTTCGCGAGTAGACAACGCATTTGGAGTAGCTTTTTCTGCAACAAATCGCACATAATCATCAGTATCGTTTGCATGATCAATTTCGGTCATTTTTGTTAAACGCGACAGACAGTCTGCTATATTCGATTTACCTGCAATATGCCTAACTACAAAAGTGTATGGTTGCAAACGAAGTACCCACCTTTCGATACGTGCACTTGGTTTCGAACGTTTAGAATATATAAACTCAAGTGGTTTGTGATCGGTATAGAGTTCAAACTGTGTACCAAATAGGTACATGTGGAAACGCTCACACGCCCAGACGATTCCTAATGCCTCACGTTCGGTCTGTGAATACCGTTTTTCTACATCACTAAGTGTTCTACTGGCGTATGATATAACGCGATGTTCACCGTCTTTCTCTTGTAGTAATACACCACCGAGTCCTACAGGTACGCGTCTGAAATTACTATCGTTTTCGCATTGCGATCAAAATATCCCAATGTTTCTGCATTGGTTAAACTCACTTTAAGTTCATCAAATGAACGTTGTTGTTCAGAACCCCAAGTAAACTGAACACCTTTTTTGGTTAAACGGCGCAACGGCTCTGCAACGGTCGCAAGATTCGGAATAAAACGAGCCATGTAGTTTACCAATCCGAGAAAACTACGTACTTCTGATGCGGATTCTGGTTTTCGCGCTTCCGTAACAGCATCTATTTTGGACTGCGTTGGGCCAATCCCCCTTGCTGTCAACAAATGACCCATAAACTCTAACTCGGACATTTTAAATAGGCACTTATCTTTGTTAAGAGTAAGACCTTTCTCTTGTACACGCTTTAACAATGCTTCGAGTCGAATATCGTGTTCTTCAACGGTTTCGGCATGGACAATAATGTCGTCAAAAATATTACGAACGCCTTCGCAACCTTGAAGTGCTTGCTGTATCACCCGCTGATACATTTCTGGCGCGCAACAGACCCCAAACATTAATCTTTTGTACCTGTACAGACCTTTGTGCGTAACAAAAGTCGTAATTTGCCTAGATTCCTCGGTTAACTCGAGCTGATGAAAAGCCCACTTAATATCCAACTTGCTAAACACTTTACTAGCATTCAAGTCATGAAGTACCTCGTCAACGGTAGGGATTGGGTGTCGCTCCCTTATAATTGCAGCGTTAGCTTGACGCATGTCAACGCATAATCTAATATCATTACCCGCTTTCGGAACAACTACTATTGGCGAAATCCATGGTGTCGGACCTTCCGCTTTCTCTATAACATCTAGACTCTCAAGTTCATCTAGCTTTCGTTCCAACGGCTCGCGTAAACTGAACGGAAACCTACGTAACGGCTGAGCAACGGGTTTAACATTTGGGTCAATGGGAATTACTAACTGAAAATCACGCAACTTTCCCACACCTTCAAAGCATGACTTGTACTTAACAAACAAATCAACGGATTCGTTTTGATCTACACGATAAACGGAAATAAATAGACCCAACTTTAAAACATCTAAATTAATAGCAGCCTCTCTACCTAAAAGTGCTTGACCTCTACCCTCGATAACAGAAAATTCAGTTTGAATAGTATTTTGTCCAACAGTAAGATCACAGGTAAAACATCCTAACACTTGTAATGGAACTTCACTTCCATACGAATACAATTTCTTGTCAGTTTTTCGTGATTCACATTTAATTTTACACGATTTCAGGTATTCCCACAACTGTTTGTCTATAACATTGCAACTTGCACCGGAATCTATGATCATTTTGATATTATGAACACCTCCTACACTTGCCATAACTGTCGACTGTTTATCGTCAATAATATGAAATGCAAAATCACTACTTTCCTCGTCCACCAAGTTAACTTTTCCTTTTCCTGCAAGTCGTCCATGTCCAGAATTCTTCTGTTTTGAATTCTTCTTAGTCTGACAACATTTAGCGAAATGTCCTATTTTGTGACATTTGTTACACTTTTTATTCTTTGCAGGACAGTTCGGATTCTTCTGAAAATGTCCTACTCCATCACATCTGAAACATCTGTCCTGTCTTTGACGATTTGGTTGACTTTGACGTGACATACTTTGACCTTGATCCTTGACCTTTTGACTTATCTTGTTTACAGTCTCATTCACAGCCATTTTGTCTGCCTGAATTCCACTTGCTTCTCTAGAACGTGCAAAATCTTGTAAGTCCTTCAGTGTCAAACCTTTCCCTTTTTCAAGAAGTTTTGTTCTTAAACTTTGTGATGAGCACTCGGCAATAACCTGATCCCTGATTTCATCATCCACGTGTGTGAACTCGCAATACGCGGCTTGTTGTCGAAGTCGCGTGACGTACTGATCTACTGTCTCTGAAGGAGTTTGAGCCATTTTCCTGAAAACATGTCTTTCATACGTTATATTCACACGAGGCTTAAAATAATTGTCCAACTGTTTGACGGCTACACTATACACATTTTCGTCTTCACCGGGCTCCACTTCCGGAAACGTGAAATAAATATCCTGTACCTGCATGCCAGCGCAATGTAACAATAAACTTTTACTTTGTTGTTTATCAGTCACCCCTTTGGCGTTTAGGAACAATTCGAACGACCTTTTCCATTTAAGCCATCTTATGCCCACTGATGCTTGATCACCATTACAGTTAAAATGATCCAATTGCCCTAGATCCGTCAACACCTTCGTTGCCATTTCGAATTAAATTCTATTATAACGTATTTAAACACAGTACCTGCACAGTAATGTTATGTAAACATCTACTTGTTCATCCTCGTCGCCAATTGTAGTGTCCGTAGCCTGGACAATGGTGGATGGCATCAGATCAAGACAACAACATTCACCGTTGACATTCGTTTATTCCCGGCATCACATGTTACATTAAACTATATCTATTGCGCATGTCTATACAAGGGACATAATTCAGGTGGCAGTATTAAAATACATGTAGTCTGAGGTGATAAGAGTTAGTTCCCTTTATACATAATATATATATATACTGTATGTGTATATTACACTATCCTAATAGGCTTCAAATAAAAGGTACCACTGATTCCTTAAGTTTTGCTTTATATTTAGACTTATACCTGAATCGCCCGGTCCAGGGATCGAACCCACGACCTCATGATTCGAAGGCGTGGGTTCGATCCCTGGACCGGGCGATTTGTTGTGTCCTTGAGCAAGACACTTAATTTCACGTTGTTCCAGTTCACTCAGCTGAAAAATAAATGAGTACCAGCAAATTGCTGGGGGTTAACCCTGCGATGGACCGGCGTCCCATTCAGGGGAGAGTCTTGTACTCTCAGTCGCTTAACGCCACCGAAACCGGGATAAGCTCCGGCCTGATGGGTCTAATGGCTCGGGACAGACTTTAACTTTATACCTGAATCTCGACACACAAACAATACATTAAAACTTTATGACAAACGTGATGACTTCAATTTTTCTATTGTCAACTTTCCTTTTCTATACAACAATATGCTTGCTTCTCCTGCTATGAGGTATTTGTTCCCAATTAACACGTTGGTAGAGGTTGTTCCAACTATTGGACTTTGTTCAACAAAGCAGTCTGCATGCACATAAATTGTTGACCCAGGGATATTGCAGCCTAGGCTTATCAAGGCCCTCAAAAAGTTTTATATTACAGTATTGTTGATAAGTTTGATGTCTGTGTGTTCAGGATTGCCCTGGATATATTTGACTTTCCATAGTTCTATGTTCTTTTCATACAATTGTGATTACACACGTGGTTGGTGTAGCTACTAAACAGGAGGATCGTACCCTTTCGGAGCATCCGACTTCACTTCCCTGGTGAAAGTTCACATGTATAATCTAATTAATGTTTTACTTTGCTTCTGGATTGTGATTCGGGTACGGATGAGTATGTTTGTTTATGATGATTACTAATGTTATTGAATCTGTTCCTTTGCAAACCATGTACTAAAGCCGCTAAATTTTGTATTTTAGCCCATTTTGTGATGAAATTTTGGTGTTAAGTTATTTTTTTTGTTTTAAATATTTTTATTACTCTATATATTTTACAGAAACAGAATTATCAGGCATTATCAAACCCATGTTTACAAACATGTATTTTTATAACAGCATATTAATCCAATAATTTTTTAACAAATTCCCAATTAATTCTAATTTTGTGTACCCTTGTCGTAGAATACTAATATGTGGAACACATTTCGATCTGTTTGTAGAGACGTATCTTTTCTATTACAATATTATATTGAGGAAATGTATTGGACATTCTACATATGTGAATATAGTATTTAATTATCAAAATACATAAGTTTAAAATGTCAGGGTGATTAATTTGCGCTTGTATTCCGAATAAAACATTATCTACTTTATTTTCTATATTCTCGTTGCATTTGATTTTAACTTGATAGATAAAAGTGTTCCATATATTTTTTTACATACTGACAATCAAAGAATAAATGTTGTACAGTTTCTTTTACTTCCCTAGAAAAAGTGCATAGTAGTTCAGTTTCAAGACGCTTGCATTTCATTAATCGACTGTTTGTAAAATAAATACTGTGGTTAATTTTATATTGAAAAGCTTAAAGTTTTGTATCATCGGTAACCAGAAAACATAATTCGTATGCATTTTTCCAAAAATCATTATCATATTCAGTCCCTATTTTTTATGCCAAATTTCTTTTGTTTTAATTTCTTTTATGTCTAAATTATCTAAATAATATTTGTAAAATATTTTGGAAACTTTTTTCTTTTCTTTCAGTTTAGAAATAAAACTATTTCTGGCTTCTCTAAGCGAAACTTCTTGTAACTAAATTGCACTTTTCCAGTTTTTTGGAATTGCATTTATCAAGCTATAATAATTTAAATAACTAACTTTAAAATCAACCTTAGCTGTAAACTCATCATAAGACATAATGTTCCCTTAATCATTTGTTAAATCCTTTATAAAATAAATATTATGTTTTGCCCATGTTTTCCAAAAGACTGTTTTATTATTTTTTTAATATTAGGATTTAACCAGAGATATTGTGAAATTACGTCAATTTGGGTTGTGGTGTAATTATTTTGTAAATTGGCCTATGCAGTAAATACCGATCCTCAGAATTGATTAAACAAAGGTATGATTGAAGCCAATCCCTCTTTGTGAATATAAAAACCATTATCACCCCCAAACTCTTCGAGATCATCCAGAAGCAGACATTTCCATGGTGAATGGCAGAGCGGACAGGGTGTTTTCTGTACCCATGAAATCTTTAAAGCATGACAAAATGACTTGATATGTGATACCTTTAAACCACCTTCATCGTAATTTAAAACCAATATATTTCGTTTTATATTATCCACCTTGCCATTCCATATGAAAGAGAACATCGATCTATTTATTTCATTTATTATGTCGTCTGAGGATCTGGAAGAACAGTAAATAGCTACACAATAATAGGTAATGCTAAAGTTTTAATCACCGCCACTTTTCCTATCAAAGATAAACTTCGGAATGACCAATCATTCAGAAGCTTCTTAAAGGACTCAAGTTTATCTGTATAATTTTCTATATCTCCCAAATTATACTTTATACCCAAAAGTTTGAAGTTTTCTTTTAAATTCCATTCTATTTTTCTATCGGTTATAAGTTTATCACCACAACCCCGTTTTACCCCAATCCATACAGCTTGGGTTTTATCGAAATTAGCTTTTAAACCGGAACAGACAGAGAAGTCATATATTAATTTCAATGCTTTATTAAGGGTATTTGGGTCATCGTCAAGTATCAAAACAGTATCATCAGCATATTGATTTATCAAATATTCTGTATCTTTGATCTTGATGCCATTTATATAGGTGTCGTTTTTATTGCTGCACTAAGTACTTCTACTGCGAGAATGAATAGGTATGGGGATAAGGGATTACCTTGTCTCACTCCTCGTTCAATGTTAAAAAGGGAGAGCAAAATCCATTATTTAAAATACAACTGTTAGCACAATTATAAAAAGTGTAAAACCATTTTATTATTGAATCACCGAAACCAAAAAAAACTTAAAGTTCGTTTAATGAAAGACCATTCGAGTGAATCAAATGCTTTTTCGAAATCCTAAAGAAGTAAAATTCCCGGAACACCTGCATTCTCTGTTTTGTCAATAAGATCCATAATTAATCGGTTACATTCTCCAATAAATCTCCCTTTCATAAAACCAACTTCTGATTCTGATATAAGGTCATCTGGGACTGATTTAATTCGTTTAACAATAACAGCTGATGCAATTTTATAGTCTACATTTAACAACGATATAGGGCGCCAATTTTTAAGAAAATATTTTGGTTTTCCTTCCTTAGGCAAACAAGTTATAACTCCCTGCCTTTGTGTTATTGACAGAAGTTCTTTATCATAGCCAAAATTTAGAGAATTTACTACAAATTCACTAATGTCTTTCCAAAAAAAATTGTAGAATTCAACTGTGAACCCATCTAACACAGGGGATTTCCATTATTCATATTTTTTAATACTTCAAGACATTCGAGATATTTTAGGTTACCTTCTAGTAAATTACGTGTGTCTTCGTCTATAAAATTAAAGAAAGGATTTTCAGAATTTAGGAAGTAATCAACATTGTTAAATGTAGGATTTTTTGATTAATATAGCGATTCGTAATACCGTTTCTGTTCCTCTAACATGTCTTTTTGATTTTCGATTTTGGTATCATCTTCTAAAAGAAGAAACGGAATAGTTTTTTTTAACATAATGTCGCTTTTCTAAATTACAGAAGTACTTTGTTCCCTTTTTCCCTTCTACTTTCCATCTAGCTTTGGATCTCATTATTATACCCCGAATTTTTTCTTATCGTAGTGACTTTAATTTATTTTCTAATTCAATAATGATGGTGTCATTTGCGTTTTGCGAGTGATGAAGTGATTTGAGTTTATTTTCTAAATCTTTTTCCCCTTTTTGTTTTTCTCTTTTCTTGAAAGATGGGTAAGAAACAGTTTTACCCCTAATCATAAGTTTTTTATCATTTTCCATAAAAGCTTAAGCTGATCATTTATATCGTATTTTTCCACCCCATCTGTATCCTTATAACTATACTGTTGTACGATATCATATATAATGTTTTACTATATTTATATATTCTGTGTCCGATAATAAACTGTTATTGAATTTCCAAATCCCCCTACCCCGTTCTTGTGTTAAAAAATTAAAGGTGAGACTAACTGGAAAATGATCCGATTTATATTTTATATCAATGTCGAATTCTGTAACAAATGTATGTAAATCCGATGTAATCAGAAAGTAATCAAGACGACTCTGTTTTTCAATTGGACCATGCCAACTGTACCTTAGTAATTCGGGATGGAACTCTCTCCAAGTGTCTATCAAGTCTAAATCAGACATCATTTTATGAATTTGGGACTGGGAGTTAGGGTTATTGTTTTTGTTGTAATTTTTGATGTCAATACTATAGTTTAATGGGACATTAAAATCACCTCCAATTATTACGGACGTATTACCAATTACATCTATTTTACTCTGTAGTGATTCAAAAAACTGAGGACAATCGTCATTTGGGCCGTAAATTGCTGCTAACGTTAGCCTGTTTCCCTGTAGAGAAATGTCCAAGATGATATAATTCCCATTTGGATCAATAATCTCCTTATGGAGTTTATACTCAAACAAATTTTTAAAAGTATGATGACTCCTCTGCTGTTGCTGGCGAAAGAGCTAAATATAGCTTTGTACCCCCACTCATTTCTCCATATATTCTCTTTTTCCTTTCTACAATGACTATCAATAATAAAAGTTAAGTCATACTTTTTTCTATATCTTTCAAAAAAATATCTTCTTTTTATCAAATTTGATGACAATCCACGACAACTAACACTACCAATACTGATTTTACCTATTGACATATATAAAATTTACTATTCTAAATGTTTTTTGTATGTGGACTGAAAATAAAAGTATATTCTGTTGTACATTTAGAGTAATGTAATTTTCTAATTCTTGTAGTTCCCCACCCATTAAATCCCTATAACATCTTCCATTCATAAATGTAAAGTTCAAAAAGTATCTGATAATTCACACTTTCAAGCTCAAAATTCCAACAAAAAATTATGGTGATTTTTTTTTAATGTTCGAAAAAAAACTTGAAAATAATAATAATGATAATAATATAATAACTTAACTCTGTAAAAAGTACACTAACATAAAAATGAAACCAAAAGCCAGCACAATAACTTATTCATATTTAAAATAAGTACTGCCAATAAGCATTTAGATACAAATAATTTTATTACATGCGTGCAAAGACATATGTAATCATAGTATAAATAAATAATAAATAAATAAATAAATAAATAAATTTTCAACTTATAAAAACTTTAAAAAAAGGTGTTTAAGTTATCTACCAAAGCCTTATCAATCTACCACTAGAATTGGTAATAGCTTATGCAATTCCCCCTGTAGTTACTGTAACAGACGATTTACCCTGTTCACATGCAGCATGAAGTCACCGATGGCTCCCATGATTCACAATTCCATATCTTATGCCCCTTCACTATCTCAAAACTTAGATGTCTCTTCAAATGTTGCCATTAAATGTTCGTTTCCCTATATCTTGTTGAGTTCAAAATAGTAAAGCTTTACTCAATCGACTTAGATGATTGAAGTCTGGATTATACATTGGTCCTCACTGCTTTATGTATGATCGTCGCCTATACTTGTTGTTTATGATTATTGAAAGTTTCCCTACTTGAATGCTTTTTGAATGACAATTAATGTGGAAATTTAAAATATAAGTTGACAAACAATCTCTATACTATAATCATGTAAGGGTTCACTATTTATGAGTTGTCTCTCTAAATCTTCATGAATGGTATCATATCTTCGCTTGTTTAATCCAATTATTTTTCAGATGCTATCAGAACCAACACTAGTCAAGTCTTTACCAGAATCTAAACAACTAAATAGACGACATTCGACCACCGTCAAACTGTATAAATTATGCATGTCATTAAGAAAAACGTTTTTCATGCAAGGTCCCCATTTCGACAAAACATTATCTACAATACGTCAAAACTGTCTCAAATATCCATTCTATGTGAATATAAACAACAAAAAACGACTTTGTTGATCACTGAAACCTATCAAAAGACTCTTTAACTATCTTTATGTGGCTATGATAACTATATATACGAGATATCCTAGATTTGTCAACCATATTGGCTGCCATCTTGGATATTCCAGTTTCCCAACTTATGTCAAGGTGGCATCACTTGGACTATTATCAAGCGCATCCTAAACATATATTTTTAACAAAGAAACATCGTGTGGATTATATTTTTGGATTTTGCAAGCTGCTCCCAGACTATTATATATTGTCTACAATTTGAGATTAGATACATATTTAACTCGTGATATGTACATTATTGTTTCAAAGATACCGATATAAAAATCATTTGAAAAGACATAAACAAGTAAATGTTAATAACACTTTTATCTCTATGAATCATATCTCTATGAATTTAAGGATAGGGGAAATATTTTAATGACTGATGCTTCATTTATCACCCCTTTCTTGTGCGTTATAAACAATTTTATAATTAATTACCTTTAATTAGTAGATATGTTAAATGTTGTGTTTAGATGGTTTTGAACGAGTGGTGATAACATTTGATGATAACTTATCGCTTTGGTATTGTTTTGTTTTTTTTATCAAGTTTATACTATATTTTTGTTATTTACCATTATTTAGGAAAATAGTATCATAGAGGGTTGTTTGCATGATAGCAAATGTATTCTACACCTAATTAATAAGTTACAAGAAAAAAATCCATAAATAAAAATTTTCAATATTTTTATGTATTTGGGGGTAGGGGAAAAATTTTCAATGCTAACGACCTAATTATTCACTAATTTTATAATTTTTTATATCTATATATAGATAATATATATAGTAAGTGTGACTAATGTAATATACCAGTGGTTTATTGTATTGATTTGGGACAAGAAATAATGTTACATAAGTGTAATTCGGAAAAATTATTATAAAAATAAAGATTTTGAGAGATTTTTTGTCTTAAATAATCATTTTTAAAAATAAAAACTTAATTTTAGCACTATTTTATGGTTCTGCTTTTACGTAAAAGGTGTGAAAATACTATAGTGTAATTGTAATGTTTAATTCATATAGACGATAATTATTCATCAAGGATATCTTAGGGATTTTATTCAAAATTTAGGGGGTCCCATACAAATGTGGCTGTTATAAAAATTGCTCTACTTTCAAACTTAGCATCCACCTTTTTCTTACTTCATTATACCAATACTTAATCATGATATACTCAGAAATTTTCTAGTTGATAAGTTAAACAGAACTTAATTTAACTTTGCCAGCTGGGAGACTAATTAAGTATTTATGCTTCTGATATTCTAGTCTCTTTGAAATCTCGTTTGAAAATAATTTTAAAAATATGCAACACTAGTAAAAATCGTCGATGAATTTAAAAATTAATATGCTTCCATTAAATGGTGTGAAAACATTAAGTATTTAAAAAATGTAGATATTGAGTTCTACCACTGAAAGACACAAATCACATCAGCCAAAGTATAAAGAAAATAAAGTAGGTCCTTAAAATGACTTTACAAAATTTAAACATTCCATTTACTATAGCTTTTAAAATACTTTTAATTAACACTTTAACGTCCATTAATATAGAAAAGGTTGCATTTGAATACTCTTTGTTCGAAAAATCCAAAAAGCAAAGTTAAAAACTTCAAAAACTATATTAACCTCATCAACTGCTTACAGGGATCTAGCTACTACACCAGCCAAGTGTGTTATCACAATTCAGAAAGGAGCGGCCATAGGACTAAGGGACATTAGATATATCCAAAATTATTTTGAATACACAGGCAATATACATTTCCACAATATTGTCATCACAGCCATAAAATTTTCTTGGGCATTGATAAGCTTAGAGCCTAGCAGCATTCTCATGCTTGCTTCTTCTGGTAGTGGAAAGACCTCTATAAGAATTTATGAATTTCAAACCCCTTTCATTATATGTTTCACCTTTATCATTAAAAGTTGACATAGTGCTATATAAAATTATCTATAATAATCAACAAAATATCAAATATGTGATTTCGACGTTTGATACTTATTAACTTTAAACATTAAGAGCTTTCTGGTAAAGCACTTGCATCTGAAACACGAATATATGTATAATAGATGCAGTGACATTATACTTGGTAAATCTTATCCTTGGAGAAAATTTCACTAGCAGACATACGAGCGGAGATACAAACACATTGATCTATATCTAAATCGCAATTGCAAAGCAAGATATTATTGGGTTCATATTATGACCAGAGGACATAAAAAATTCAAGACCAAACGTACCGATCCCTGTACAAATCAAAATGTCAAAGTAAAATGTGATTGGGTCGAAAGAAAACAAATCATCAAAGACTTGAAATTTGATTTTGTCTACATACTTCTGAATTTTATTCGTGTTATAAGCATGATAGTAGACAGTTAAGAAAAGAATGCTACCAGCTTGAGTATATCAGTATATCAACATAGATCAATTTTAATTACACACGTGGCGTGTTAAGCTAGTTAAACAGAAGGGATTGTGATTTGGACATAGATTAGTATGTTTGTTATTTATTTTAACTTGAGCAATAGTTAAAATAATAAAATACTTCAAAAAGCTTGTTAATATCTTCACAATAAAATTCAATAAATGAAAAACAAACATACCAATCAATGTGCAAATCACAATCCCAAAGCAAAGTAACAACTTTGAAACTGACACACTAGATTAAACACGTGACCATAAACTTGAAACTGACACATTAGTTGAACACGTGATCATGAAATTCTACCAGGTAATTGAAACCAGGTGCTTCGGAAGGGTCAGCACCTTCTGATTAACTAGCTAGACAAGTCACGTGTGTAATCAAAATTGAGATTGAAAGGAACGTCGAACTATGTTATGTCAAATGTATCTAGGACATTTCTGGACACAGAGACATTATACCTATCAACAATACTGTGATGACGGCTATAAAGAGTCTTGAGGGCCCTGATAAGCCTAGACTTGCAACATTCCTGTGTCAACAATGTTTACAGGATTTCTGGTATGGCGACAAGCTGAAATCATAGGTGATACAGCTTTTCATGCAAAGATGTATTATAAAATTTATTTAAGATATGGTCATCTCTGACCCCGGGTTCACAATCATTCCTTAGCTAAGATTTTCTTTTACTTAAATGTGGCAAAATTTCAAATCTATATCATTTTGTTACTTTTAAAATATTAAAAATTTAGGATGTCAGTTTTAGATTTCTAGATTAAATCATTTGCATTTGGTTTGAACAAAAATATTCATCAGTATTCAAAAAAAGAGATTGTCAAAATTGCTTAATGTAAGTTAAGAAAAATCTTAGCTCAGGAATGATTGTGAAACCGGGTCCTGGTCAAAATTAACCAGTAGCATAAGTTTGATTTTAAGTTTAACAATAGTTTAGTGAGAGAATACCTACAGAAACTGAGATATTGTGTTTTGTCTATTATTCACGGTCGAGAAATGCCAGACGGTGTTACGGAATTTGACAGTAAAAAATAATTTCTAGACAGAGAAAAGGGTACAGAATCTGCATGCTGGAAAGGTTATGTCGGAGTGTTTAATGCTGCTGTATTTGCGTATGGAATTTGAGATGCCATCTGTTAAATGAGAGGTCGACAAGTCAAAATATGAAAATTCTGATGTATCTACGAAGGTTAAACGCATGAAATGCTTTATTTGGCATGCAAACGATTGATTCCAGGAAACTAATAAAAAATTGGTACCTTTGGTAACTCGAGAGTAAGATTCAGGAAAACGTAACAGGCGAGAAACATTTACTTTAGAAATGTGAGGGCAAAAGATGAATCTGGTTGTATAAGGTATTTTTGGTATGCTTAGAGAATCTCCCCAAGAAACAGTACATGAACATTTACAGAGGTTTTTATAATTAAAATTTCAGGCAATCTATAGGCTTCCAGGTTGTATAGAAGATATGGAGAGCGATTTGTAAGATTTTTAGATCGTGACGATGTCTGTAACTGAGAGTACCAAGGCACTATAGTGTCCGACTTGTCACCTGAAACGATTAAACTTAGGCCCGAGATTTTTAAATGCCTACATGACATATCTTCGTCTGTGTCTGGATACCGTTTGTTCTCTGTTACAAAACTCTTCCGAACGTCCACGACTAAAATCGTAAGATTTAAGGTAATAAAAATATATTTGAACATGGCGAGGATTGTGATATTACGTTGAAAAATAAGTTATTATCTTGACTGGGACATTAAACCTCCCTCATTTAATCAATAAATAAATCAATAGACCAAAGGTTATTATTCGTTTTAGCAAATTTATCTCAGATGGAATAGAGCTATATAAAAATGGCTTTTAAAAGAAGCACTTTTAAAATCGCACACTGTCATAGTCTGTACCCATTATGTTGCAAGAAACCCTTTTTAAAAAGTATAAATTACTCAGAACGATTCAGAGATGTAATAATGCAATACAGCACAGAGCTGTCGAAAGTTTAACACTGAGCTTACGAAAATGACTCGAAATAGCGGCCACTGAGTGACTGGATATGAAAAGCTAGTGACTGATCATGAAAACTGCTGAGAGATAGCTAGCAGCTGCCGAAAAGCTGTCGAGATATAGATAACGAGGTTAACTATCGATTCGGCACTTATCCGTTATCTTTCGATGTACAGCGTATGGCGGAGGATACTTCAACCAAGAACTACTTTTCATTCATAATTTCCTACGGGTTCATTCATAAATCTATCCGGCGACTGCAGGGCGCTCTTTACGAGCGGCAACACACGTAGAAATTTGTCATACTGCACCAATTTTAAAAATAATTTGACAAAAAAAAAAAATAATAAAAACCACTATTTGATGTCTTTTTATTTCAAAATTATTTTTTAATAAGAATAGCATCTTCTGCCTAGCAAAATAAGTTACAAGGTGTGAAATCAATTTAATTGATAATAAAAGGAACATGAAGACAGAGAACGTCTAGTATATTCAGGCAATTGAATACAGAGACATCAATTTTCCATTTTCCATTACTGATATGAATAGCGTTAACGTCACACTGAACATTTTAATTCAGTGAGATTTCTTTGTCCGATGCTAAGGTAAAATAAAGCCAAGCTACAATTGGTATAAAATTACAATAGCATTTGAGTTATGAAACTGAAATTCTTGCCGGAGTACCAATAAAAAACAAACATGCAAATCCATGTTCAAACCACAATCCCAAAACAAATAAACTATACAATTAACAAGTAGACTCAACCAGTATGTACATTTTGACATTTATTAAGTCGTAGTAATATTTAGACAATTTCACAGAACTCCCATCTTGTAAAAATTCTCAAATCTGTCTGCATGGCATACATGGCTTATTGTCACATTACAACAAAGTTCAATTATAGAACAGACAATCTTCGAAAAGTGTAATATTGATGCTTAAAACATATTACAGATTGTATTTTGTTCTATAAGTGTTTCTAATACCTTCATTATCATATTACAAATACCTGAAACTATCATGTATATTTACCCAATTTTGTCGTTCTCTCTTTAACTACCTTGATGTATGTTGTCATACTCACAAATAATGAGTATTTTTTTAAGTTTGATGTCTCTGTGTCCAAGATTGCCCTGGATATATTAGCCCCCCCCCCCTAATTTCATGTACCTTTAACCCGATTTAAAGTTTTAACTATGATTCTGGGTTGTGGTTCGGACATGGATTTGTATAGTTGTTTTTGATATGTATAATCAAAAGTATTTAACGATTTGCATACTGGACATATATTACCGTTCGCTAGCGAACAGTTTCGTTTTGGTAATCAAATGTTTGAACAGGTTTTGTAATTGATTTGCGCAATTACGGAGCACGTGGTCTAACTTTACTAGTAGGGGTTCACGAGTTTAACTTAATTTGGCAGTGTTCAGTTTTTACTTTGCTTTTGTATTTTGATTTAGATAAGGATTGGTATGTTTGTTTTATTGATATGCATTACCAATATGTGTCAAAATAATATTATGTAACCAAGATTTAACATCAGATGCAATGTTAGAGTACTATATCACTAATATAGACTTTATCTATGTTCAACAGAGTCTTGATATAATTTGTACCATTGGCTGTATCTCAAACAGTCATTACCAAAACAAGCGTAGAAGATAATTTTATATCGCTTTTGTTGGTATCGGAAAAAAACCTATAAATACAAAAAACTATTAAGAAAAATACTTTATTGAATAAATAATTGAAAATAACAAATAAATATCGAGATTTTTGGAAATATTTCCACTATTACATTACATAATAATTGGATACACATTACAATAGTAATCATTGCATTACTGAAGCATATACTTATAATCTAACGTAAACAAAACAATGGGGAAGTACAATGATGTGCGACAAGTAATCACAAATACAGAGGCAGTGACAGAGTTGGCATTACGAAAATCCGATTTAATTTAGGTTACCACGATGCATTGAGGTTTGTGAAGTTGGACGCACAATTTGTAGAAAATCAAAATTATTAACTGGTGTTTATTGGAAATTATTTTCCATAATAATAGTTGTTTGGTTTTTATTTAAGAGACGTGTACTTAAGGTGTTTTAATTAACAATAAAACAATTCATAAATACGTATCACAGACACTGGTCTCGTGACAATATATATCATATATCACAGATATAGCACAGATCATTTACATATAACAAATATTATAGTTTGATAGAAAACTGATCAAAGTAGGACATTAATATTATATCAAGGATGCGTTTTAACAACCCACTAAACGGCAAAATTATCTGGATTTTAATCAATTGTTCATATACTTGTAACATTTTGTCTGTTTGTTTTACGTGTTTATTGTTCCGTGGTTAATCGGTTATCGACATGTTCGTTTAATGATCAGCTACAAATAACTTTTTATTGTCTATCCATTTGTTTTTTAACAAAGTTTTATTAACAATATTTATTTGTTTACTGTAAAATTAATTTGATCTAACTCGATACATTGGTATCCATTTAGTAATGAAAATCAATATGATTTACCTGATTTATTGTGCCATAAAATTAAACATTCTGTCAGATGACGTTGTATAATAACACTTATCATAAAAAACCTAATACTCCATGACTGCTGCTAATAAATATCTCTAAATTTTGTAAAAAAAATATAATCCAATTTAATTTTATACCAGCTTAAAACTAGATGTCCGTTTCAGAATACATTTCATTAATAGTGATAATTGGAGCAAATTGTGAAAAATCCAATTTTGTACCTTTGACTGAGCAATACTTTCTTATCACAGACAATAGATTCACAATTAATTCTAGATCACAGACAACATGAGGATCACGGTCACATTTTACACAAAACACTACTTTTAATTGAACTACAGTTAATATACAATTATATACATCACCAATATCACATTATATTATTGTTTTAAAGTCTGAGATATAAAAATCAATTAACGTTTAGTAGAGATTTGTCTCTAACTATCCCTCAATAAAATCCTCCATCAGTACTGCAGGTCATTATTTGAATAGTTATTCTCCCCTTTACTTGCTCCCATACGCTGATTCTGTCCCCTAACCAATCGTTTCTATTTCTCCTGTAATATAAATAAGATAAAATTTCAAGTATTATCATAACATGTTGAAGAGGTCAAATAAACCGTATTGTCCAGAATTTTAAATACATCGAAATAAATTTTCAATCAAAATTTTGTCAAAAATTCTTTAAAAAAACTTATTTTTGTAATGTGAAGGTGTTAACTTTCGTGTTACATTAAAAATATGATAATGTATTTTAAAGCCAAATATAAAATGTTTTACTTAGGCTGTGTACATTGAATTCTTGTAAAGAAACATGTTGCAGCTTGTATAACTAAATGAAAACAACTGCTCGTGGTTTTTCATTTTAGGTTCGATACGAACTGTGAAGTGAAATTGAGCTTATTTGTCTAAAATAAATAAAAAAGAAACCATATTCAATTCACTATCCCAAAAGCAAAGCAGAAGTCTTTGGAAACTAGAAAGCTCAGTCAAACACATTAACTTTGGAAACAGAATAAAATACTTCAAGTATTTTCATCGTAATCAAAAACAAACATACTAATCCATGTCCGAATCACAATCCAGAAGCAAATTAAAAACTTTGGAACTGACAAGTTAGGTCAGACACGTGAACTTCCACAAGGGAAATGAGGCCGCGTGCTCCGGAAGGGTTACAAATACAACAGAACCTATAATATCATATAGAGTAATATTTTTATTGGAAACAAAATGCCAAACTTTCTAGCTTGATTGACTTACTTGCAAGTTGTCGATGCTTGAAGACTTTTAGCTTAGCTGTCAGAGTTGGCAATGTTGCTGAATCACCTGCTTCAGTTTGCCATTTCTTCAGACTATGAAAACACTTTTTTTCGTTTTATCAATTTCTACCAGGTCACCTTCAGACACTCCGAGTTTCTTTGCAATGTCTTTCCAGTCTTTGACAGCATATGGGTTTTGTGCCACTTTTATAAAAGCTCGACGGAGAAAAGAATCTGGAAAGAAAGAGAAAACAAAAAAAGACATAAAAAGACAGAGTTTGACATTGTTTTCAAGATTTTCCATTAACCTTCCTTCCAGCTTTATATAACCCTACTGTAGTAAGTCCTCAGCTTTTATCAAATTACAAATCCAACCAATGTGCTAAGAAACAAAGTTCAATGAGGTAACATAACAATTCGTTACTTGATAAGACGGACAGATTGACGGAAACTTTTTAAGAGTCAAATTATGGCTATTATTTTTAAAGTCGTGTACAAAATCAAAAATCTGTAGAGCCTAATAGGTTAGAGATCTTCTTCTTACATAGTTCATTTGAGTTGTCCTACAATACTTGTATTTTCCTGTGCATACACTTGTATTGAAACTAAAGCATTATTCCTAGATTTCAAACAAACTCACACAAATAATTAAATGTACGAGGCAGAAGGTAAATTTACTACATAATTAAATAAATACTTTGGGCAAAAACAAATTAAACAAAGTTGAAGTTAGTCATTGAGAAAGTCGTCCATGCACATTGGGCAATATCAGTTGGGCGAAAAGAAGCAACTGGTTAAATCTGTGTCCGCCATCCAACAATAAATCTGTGCATTTGTACTACATATATGTCGGTAACAATTACCTCTCGCACTGTTTGCCCTTTCACGTCTAAATTCTTCATCTCTGTCTCTCAGAACTTCAGATATATCCGCACGTCCAATACTTTCAAGGGCATGTGCTAATATCTCAACCTTCAAATAAATAGAAGTTTATTTTTCTCAATATTTTCTCAATATTAGTTCAACTTGATTAAAATGATTTAAGATGGAATCGTTACTAGCTATAAGTATGATACGCGTTTAGATTTAGACATGGATAAGTATGTATGAAATCGATTTAACGATGTATAATTTTGTTCAGTTATGTGCTGTTCCATTCATAAGAACAACATGCAAACATTTAACGGTATTTAAAACAATTTATTATTGTAATTATTTTTATTACTTTATTTTTTATTATGTTGTTCGTCAAGTTACTGCATACATGCTTGCAGTTGTATTCTCGTGTGTGGATGTTAATGTTGATTCATGTATTTTAAGATAATGTTTTACTTTTTCTTCATTTAAAGAACAATAACTCCTAGTCAGTAACGTGAATGCAAAACAAAAACGATTTTTCGTTTGGACAGCCTCTAACCCCACCTTAAGGTTAAAGTATGCTATACCAAATCAAATTGAAAAAAAAATTGGTAATCGTCATCTTACCTTATTCACACAACGTGGAAGCCGTTTTGCCCATGTTAATAACATGTCCATTCGGATCCTTTTGGGATCGGGGTTGCTGTTGTTTTGGCGTAATATAGCCTGGATACGCATGCGTTTTAGATTTAAAAACATGGCTAGCCTTTTCCATTCATCTCCAAGTTCGGTTGCAACAAACTCTAAAATATCATCTGTAACAGGGCCTGCAAAAATAAATTAAAATTCGTTTTAAACAGTATCATTGAGTTTAATTGCAATAATGCACCCGTCTTTATACGTTAAAGAAAAGAATTTGCAAGTCCCTTGGGACAACCTGATATCAGTTTTGGTAAAATAACATCAATGCTAGTTCGTTATAGTATCAGAACGACGTTTATTTATTATTAGAAATTTCTACATTATGTTTTCTATCTAAAAGTACACCGTATGCAGTTAACATAAAAACAACATTTTTGCATTACGGTTACCTGTGTGACAGGTCGTGTATTTGAAACAAACCTACCTTCATCTTTTATTTTGATAGGGGCAGTGGCTAACAGTTGGGGCGGTTCTGGATCAGGCTGAAAATGAAAAGATTATTTTATGTTACTTTATGTGCATCTACAGTTGTAGAAATCTTTATCAGGAGGTTAAGGGTAACCCAATATCATACAAAAAATGGAAAAAATACTGAACCTTAATTGACCCTTGTCATAATTACAATGAACTGAACCGGTATAAAAAGCGAGAACTTTACCTACTTCCAGTTATTATGTTGATAACGATGGATGTAATTATTATATCAATATGTCTCTAATTGTGGTACATGTATCTGGTTATTAACATGCAACAACAAAAATATGTTTTAGGGAAGTTTAACAAAATATTACCCATGTTAAAAACGAATACCAGCGACTGATCAAGGTTTCAGCAATAAAGAAGAATCACGGTTCTAAATCAACCACCTAACCATATGACCACTCCAAATTGAGACTCATACATTTTTCTTCTACTTATATACTTGTAATTGATGCAGGGTATTTAAACTTCAACGACAGAGTCAACAACACCCTTATAATTCCGTAGTTCTATATAGAATCAAACCTATCTAAAAAGGTCACCTCTATATAAGGATCACTTGCTTCCAGTAAAATCTAATCTTAACTATCCTATATTCAGGTAATTTAATCCTTATATAAGGGCCACTTTTACAGGTTCCCTTGAGTGGCATTTATAGACAGTTTTGACTTTATTTTGTTAAAACAATAAAATCTGAAACATGGTATATCGACCAAACCTCTGATATAACTACCTTCACATATCAAACATATACAGTTTTAAATATAACTTACTTTCGGAAGATTAAAAATAAAATATAAATGAAAGAATAACTGGGACGTAGATGGCATTATTAGAATTCAGAAGAAAATATATTGTTCATATACCACTTGTTCTTCGAATTTTCTGAAATACATGTAAAAAATCGAGCACATGTTATAGTTATGTATATACTTGATTCGAACTATGAACGACTTGACGCAAGCACTGAGTATCGATTAATTCCATTAGGTATAGACTTGTATATAAATTTTTCTTATTTCTCCTTTACAGTTATAGCATAGACCCTGGTGATTTTGACCCTGGTATCGGATGTATAATTAGGTCCATCGGTGGATAGGTGCGGCGGGTAGATCAGATGTCCGGTATACTGACACTTATTGAAAACAAACGACTTGTCAGTAATATAATAGAAATTGCTCCAACTGATCCAGAGAAAAAATTCTCGGTAATTACAACTTAAGTTTCGTGGTACTTTTGAATATATATTCATCAACCTTTTAATGGTTGTGTGGTTGATTAATTACACGGTATATTTCACTTCTTTGGAAAGTTGGAGGTCTTGGGTTCGAACCCCGACTGGGTCTGACCCAAGAAAGTGAATAGTGACTGTTCCGTCAACACTCCACATTACAAAACAAAAGTCAAGGGAACTTATAATAGACGAGGTCACGTGTCACGGTAGGCATGACACTATAAAGAACCCTGCTTTATCATGCCATTAGCGCAACGCACATGAATAATCTTTGCACCTTCTTATATAGCTAGCGACGTCTCGATATAAGTGAAATATTCTTGACTGGGATGATAAACACCATTACTCGACTCAACTCACTTTTGTAGTAGCATTGCAGTCTTGCATGCAGTAAAATTAAATTAAAAGATAAAGAATAATGTAATCATATTGTGTGATTTTCTCATTAAACAGATTCAAAGCTTTTTAAATCTCATAAATTCAAAACATAAAATGAAATCTCCAGACAGAACAGTATATTTTACCTTTGTAAGAGGTTTAAATGCATGTTACATATCACAGTACAGTTGCTTCCGTATCTAGAAGTATCTGGTTTCACTTCCTACTACTAATACATTTTCTATTGTAACATTTTCAGTTTGAAGAGTCATTGTCTATCGGTATACCACATTGTTTTTTGCGTGGAACACAAGGCCGAGAAGCCATTGTGAAGACTTTGCAGAGTAACGGTAAATGGGTAGAAGTACCAACATCAGATGTACACGTTGAAGATATTAAGGTATCGAAACTATAATTACATGTAGTATAGAGTAGAATAAATGCTACGACTTTTATATTTTATTTTGTTTGAACATGACAAATTCATCGAATTCAAAGCCACGAGATTTTTTTAACCACCTCATTCGATTATGATATTTTTACCATTATCATTTATTTGACTCTGATCGACTACGCTTTAAAATCGCCTTTTTTCTTTTATCTTCAATTGATGTGTTTAATGACAGTATAACAAAGAAATATTAATCTTTGGAATATTAAGTCAATATTGCATTGGTAATTAATCAAACAATTAATAAATCTGTTAATGAAAAGTGTGTCTGATTTCGGATTGATGAATGTCGGCAACACAAATAAAAAATGTTCCTTCACATTGTATTTTACTACAGATAAGTATGAAACTTTCTCCAGTAAGTATCCGATTGGCTGGTCACATACACATGTGTATAACTAAGTGTTTTTTTTTATTTTGCGCACTATTTTGTGAAATGTTTAAGCGAGTAATTAACAGCTATGATTTCACGTATGTCCAGACTCCTGGCAAAAAATTGCAGTGTGATTGAATTTAATTGATTTATATTTCATCTGGAGAAATTCTACGAAATCAAATAAATCAATGTTACATTTAAAACCGAGTTAATACTATATGTACTATCAGTGATTTTATTACTGAATAAAGATATTTTCTACTGGGAAAAATGACTAGAATTCCCCACTTTAACCATTAAAATTCCTAAATCAACAGCAAATTTTATACCGGTAGTTGATCTCGCCCGCAAAATAAATTTCATATATTATCACAATATGATATCTTATCATTAAGGAACCTATTTGCTGTGAGCATGTCATAATGCAGCTTGCTATATTTTTAACTTCAATTTTCCTAATCTAAAAGGCAGAAGACAGTATTTAAATGAAATGATATCCCTGACTATTAAACAGGAGACAATAAAGCTTCAGGTCTATGTATTGTGACAATTCTGCTTAACTCAATTTTCCAGAGTTTTAAATGAATATTGGTTTCATATTTGTGATACACATTGTTGCCACATTTAAAATAAGAAGTCATAAAATGCAATGCTTTGGACACCTTTACTATAACTTTGACATTTTTGAGATTTTTTTAAGAATAGGTCAAGATGAAATGAGACAATTCAGTTATAGTGAACACAAAATATGGCTTTATGACTTTACATCAAAAAGTAATAATGGGAACTGACATTACGAATTTGAACTTACTATATTAGAAACATGCACATTAATTTAATTGTATGTTAAAAATGCCACAGCTTGATAAACATGCCTGATGTCACTGATGATAATACTAATACTGAAATAATTCAAAAATGTTTGCTAGATCAAATCTATAACGTTACAATAACGCTTGGTATCTCCTTTTTACTAGTAGGCCATATCTGAAGCAAGTTAAAATGTTCTCATATATTCTTTGCAAATTGCTTGTTATAAGATTTCATGCACAGAGTAATGATACTCATTTTTTACAGTTGCGCCACGGCAAAATTTATTTTGATTATTTGACTATATTGGATATATGCTGTTTTTGTTCTTGTGAATTCATCAGTAACATTTAATTTTGTTCTTCACAGGAGCTGAAGTTTGTAGAGATGCGTACCTGTAAGTTCGGAATCTTTGCAGTCATTGCTCGCCTCAAAAGTGAAAATTTGTCATTTTCTCGAAAAGGAAATAAAGGTGCATCATCGGCTGATCCACGAATAACGTTCACGTGTAGACCGGGAATGTTTAAATTAACGTTAACTTCCATATTGAAGTAATTCAAATACTTCTGCAAAATGTACATTACGCACCATACTGTCTGATATGGGTCCACTTAATGACGTTGTGCTATTTGTTGCAGATATATATTTATATCACATAACCCTCCTGTTTATTGATGGAATAAAACGGTGTAATATTTTTCATATTACACAGGTACCCATGTAATATCACTTGATTGTGACGTAATCAGTTATCACGCTTCTGATTTACGTAGTTGCCGTGCCTAATGACGTCATATGAAAATTGTGTCAGTCTGTTGCTTGTTTTTAGACTTTTGAAGACTTTTCGATTGTTTGGAAAAAATTTTTGATCCATTAGGAAAAGTATTATAATTTAAACTTACATACTGATTACCTATGTCTTTTTTTCTAGGTGATTAGTTTACTTTTACTATAACTTAAATAGAACTATATTCTTACTTGCGCAGTTAATTTAAGGATGATTTGTCTGACCTAGATAGAAATCAGCTGTTTCTATATGGCATCAAATAATATGTACATGTCATTATGCCTCGGTATTTTGAGTTATGTGATATATAGAATCTTGGACTCGTGAGTGTTTAATATGAAATTTATTAAACTCGTTTAATAAATTTCATATTAAACCCCCGATCGTCTTAGATCATCTATATATTTATATACTAGAATGGTAGTGCGTTAAAAGATATATTATAGAAATGAAATAGTTTTTCCCTTTTGCTATTGAAAAATGAAATAATTAGACATTGTGCACACTGTTCAAAAATGTGAAATACTATTTCAAAAATACGAAACTTTTGCGAATAAACTTGGCATAGCGAAATAGCTTTTTTACATGTGTCACCTTACGGGTTGCACAAGTTTTATATATTTTAAACTATTTTATTATTGTCGCCGATATATCAATTTATAATCGACACAAAGTGAGGTTAGTGCGTAGATGTGTAAACCGGGTTATTTTCGCTTTATTGGTGAAACGCAAATGCGTATTAGCAAAAAGTACTTAATCTTAGATAAGTACTGCGATGTATAAACACATGTGTACTCGGATATGTTTTCCTAGAGTATGACTATAATTTTTCTCTTGTTTTTTTTATTTTGATATACGTTTATACAAACAGTTGATTCTACAACATTGTCCGACGTGAAAATCAGAAAACCAGAGGAATTTGCAAATGTAATTACAAGTCCTATTCTGCGGTTCCACATAGTCAACAGAAAATTCAACTAACACATTGTGATAACAATGCCATTACCTGCTACTAGCCCGAAACCTAAACGCCCTACTACGGCTGGAATAAACAGGGAGAAGGACGATCAGATGCCAGAAACTAGAGCACAGACAGCTAGGCCAACAACCGCCTTCGTGTCGTCAACAAAAGAGGGTATATATATATATATATATATTTAAAATTTTGGCTTCTGAAGAATGATAAGAAACACAAAGAGATTTTGAGTTGATAAATACAATATGCAATCCCAATATAATATATATTCATATGTAAAGGGACAAAACTCAAATTGAGATATTACAAATTGTAGTTTGTCAGAGTACCGTATGATACCGTATTGCATTACATGAAAATAATATCGGTAATTTTTCAAGAAATATGTCGAATCATGGACAGGCAACACCTGTCAAGCTCACCACGCGTGAAACACATGTAAAGTTTTATATTATTTCCATTTTAGATGATGCTGATGAAGAGATACATTTATTGGTAAAAGGACGTGTTGGAGGATGGACGAGGGTACAAAACATTGCTCTGATCCAGTCCAAAAACAAAGATATTGTTACATTTGATATACCTGATCCATATGAAAAGTAAGCCGCATTAGTTATTAAACCCCCTTTTTAAGTCTCTTAAACTAAGTTTTGCACATAAAAGTAGATGCTTTTAACTGCTTTATGTGAGGATTTTTCTTCAGGTTGACTCATGTGTTAAAAGCTAATATAATATTTAATTTAAAGTTTTAAAATAAATTGTATTGTTCGAGCGAGTGGGGGTATTCGAGCTGTCAAAATTCGAGTCATCTAAGGGTTATTTACATGGAGTATTATAGGAATTTAGTTGGGACCGGCAAATGACTTTGAGTAATCCAGGGTATTCGAGATATCGACGTACGAGCGATCAAAGTTTAACTGCAGCGTAAGAACAAATAGTTAACCATTAAACTGTCTAGAAATGGCGTTCATAGTGCTATAACTTCCATTGCCGTGCAATGCAAACCGAATAACGCGCGCTAGCACGTTTAATGCAATCAAACACCATAAATGTAAATATTAATCAATACACAATAATTATATTTGTTTCCAAATAAGCGTTTTATTAATACAATTTCAGTTATTCCATTTGTCATGATGCATAATTTTATTCATTCCTTTTTAAATTTCAGGTTTCTGTTGAAACTTCGGATGAAGAAGGGGATGACTGCCGTTCCAATCATAGAGAAAATACCATCATTATTAGAAATGTCTCTTAATCATAAAACAATACAATTCTTTCTGAGACAGAAAAATACTTCTCTAAACAACATTAGACTTTCTTGTTCTAATTCGGGGAGAACTGAAAAATCCCTGAGAAAAGTTGCTGAAGAGGGATATGAAGAAGGTCCCAAAGCAACAAAGGATATCATTGTAAAAGAAGGACAAGTTATACACGTGCGGTTCATAGGAAATCTGAAATGTTTAACAGACATTCAAAGACTTAAAATTTGTATTTAATACGCATATAAATAGTGGTTTAGAATTCAATGTTATTGAAATGGACAAATTTGCTCAAAAAAGCTTCCACTGTTATCGAGGATTTGCTAAAATATTTACAATGGTTAAAGTACATAGACAGGTACCCCCTCAGGATACAAGTTCTTCCAGTCAACAGAAACCCGTCTATGAGGTCGCGGATGAAGAAGTGTTATTAGCAGAACTTTTAATTAATCTTCGGAAAGTAATCAAAAACAAGTAAGTTATATTTAAAACTGTGTATGTATGATATGTGAAGGTAGTTATATCAGAGGTTTGGTCGATATAGCACGTTTCAGATTTTATTGTTTTAACAAAATACAGTCAAAACCGTTTTTAAATGCCACTCAAGGGAACCTGTAAAAGTGATTCATATATAAGGTTAAAATTACCTGGATATCAAATAGTTAAGATGAAATTTTACTGGACTTTAAAAGCAAGTGACTTTTATATAGAGGTGACCTTTTTAGATAGGTTTGTCTATATAGAACTTCGGTAGTGGAAGTTTGAATATCCTGCATTTATTGCGAGTATATAAGTAGAAGAAAAATGTATGGGTCTCAATTTGGAGTGATCAGGTGGTTGATTTAGAACAGTGATTCTTCTTTATTGCTAAAACCTTGATCAGTCGCTGGTATTCGTTTTTAACATGGGTAACATTTTGTTAAATTTCCCTAAAACATATTTTTGTTATTGGATGTTAATGACTAGATATCGTAGTTAGAGACTGATTGATATATATAATAATTACATCAATCGTTATCAACATAATAACTGGAAGTAGGTAAAGTTCTCGCTTTTTATACCGGTTCAGTTCATTGTAATAATGACAAGTGTCAACTAAAGTTCAGTATTTTTTCCCATATATTGATATTTGGTTACCCTTAATCACAATTTCAACTGTAGATGCACATGAAGTAACATAAACTAATCTTTTGATTTTCAGATCCAGAACCGCCACAACCGTTAGCCACTGCCCCTATCAAAATAAAAGATGAAGGTAGGTTTGTTTCAAACACACGACCTGTCACACAGGTAACCGTAATGCAAAAATGTTGTTTTTATATTAACTGCATACGGTGTACTTTTAGATAGAAAACATAATGTAGAAATTTCTAATAATAAATAAACGTCTTTCTGATACCATAACAAACTAGCATTGATGTTATTTTACCAAAACTGATATCAGTTGTCCCAAGGGACTTGCAAATTCTTTTCTTTAACGTATAAAGACGCGTGCATTATTGCAATTAAACTCAATGATACTGTTTGTAAGACGAATTTTAATTTATTTTTGCAGGCCCTGTTACAGATGATATTTTAGAGTTTGTTGCAACCGAACTTGGAGATGAACGGAAAAGGCTAGCCATGTTTTTAAATCTAAAACGCATGCGTATCCAGGCTATATTACGCCAAAACAACAGCAACCCCGATCCCAAAAGGATCCGAATGGACATGTTGTTAACATGGGCAAAACGGCTTCCTAGTTGTGTGAATAAGGTAAAATAACGATTTACCAATTTCTGTTTTAAATTTGATTTGGTAGAGCCTACTTTAACCTTAAGGTGGGGTTAGGAGCTGTCCAAACGAAAATATCGTTTTTGTTTTGCATTCACGCTACTAAAAGGATATCTAGGAGTTATTGTTCTTTAAATGGATATAAAGTAAAACATTACCTTAAGATACATGAATTAACATTAACATCCACACACGAAAATACAACTGCAAGCATGTAAGCAGTAACTTGACGGACAACACAATGAAAAATAAAGGTATAAAAATAATTACAATAATAAAATTGTTTTAAATACCGTTAAATGTTTGCTGTTCGTTCTTATGAATGGAGCAGCACATGACTGAACAAAGTTATACGTCATTAAATCAAATTCAAACATATTTATGTCTAAATCTAAAAGTTTATCATAGTGTATAGCCAGTAAAGATTCCATCTTTAAATCATTACAATCAAGATTAAACTAATATTGAGAAAATATTGAGAAAAATAAACTTTTATTTATTTGAAGGTTGAGATATTAACACATGCCCTTGAAAGTATTGGACGTGCGGATATATCTGAAGTTCTGAGAGACAGGGATGAAGAATTTAGACGTGAAAGGGCAAACAGTGCGAGAGGTAATTGTTATGGACTCATATGTAGTACAAATGCACAGAGTTATAGTTGGATAGCGGACACAGATTTAATCAGTTGCTTCTTTTTGCCCAACCGATATTACCCCATGTGCAAGGACGACTTCCTCAATGAATAATTTCAACGTTGTTTGATGTTTTTTGCCCACTGTATTTATTTAATTATGAAGTAAATTTGCCTTCTTCCTCGTACATTTAATTTTTTGTGTGAATTTGTTTGAAATCTAGAAATAATGCTTTAGTTTCGATACAAGTGTATGCACACGAAAATACAAGTATTGTAGGACAACTCAAATGAACTATAAGAAGAAGATTTCTAACCCATTGGGCTCTACAAATTTTTGATTTTGTACACAACTATAAAAATAATCTCCATAATTTGACTCTTAAAAAGTTTCCGTCAATCTTTCCGTCTTGTCAAGTAACGAATTATGATGTTACCTCATTGAACTTTGTTTCTTAGCACATTAGTTGGATTTGTAATCTGATAAAAGCTGAGGACTTACTACAGTAGGGTTATATAAAGCTGGAAGGAAGGTTAACGGAAAATCTTGAATACAATGTTGCACTCTGTCTTATTTGTTTATGTCTTTTTTGTTTTCTCTTTCTTTCCAGATTCTTTTCTCCGTCGAGCTTTTATAAAAGTGGCACAAAACCCATATGCTGTCAAAGACTGGAAAGCCATTGCGATGAAACTCGGAGTGTCAGAAGGTGACCTGGTAGAAATTGATAAAACGAAGCCATCAATTCAGGAAAAGTGTTTTCATAGTCTGAAGAAATGGCAAACTGACACAAGATGAAAAACTGTCTATAAGCCAGCTTATAGGTGGCTTATAGGGGGCTTATAGAGGGCTTATAGAGGGCTATAAGCCACCTATAAGCCATCTATAAGCCGTTTATAGATGACCTATAAGCCATCTATAAACCGGCTTATAGATGGCTTATTGGCACTCAAAATATAAGCCATCTATAAGCCATCTATAAACCACCTATAAGCCTTCTGCCAGTAGAAGTAAATTTTAAGGATCTTTAATTTGGTTTTAAGATTTTTAAGGGTTTGTTTCTGTAACCGGCTGTGGTTCGATGTAAACAAAACACTACATCCGTTTAAAATGTTTATTAAAGAAACTTCGATGTTAAATTATATTTTACAATTCTTCAACGAGTAGATCACAAACCCTGTAATTAAATAAACAAAAACATCTTACAACCTGTTTCCCCTATTTCAAACATATTACATTTTACGATCATCACGTGATCAGTTAACATCACGTGACCGACATAAAAATGGGCGTGACAACAATAACACGCTTATACTATGCAAAAATATATGGTCACCTTTATCCGTAATTTACACCATTATATTAAATGGAAGAGATAAATCTTATTACATCAAAATGATCAAAAATATATTTACTTTCGAACCTTTAACATTATAAAAGTTTATATAAATGTATTAATGAAAAATATTTATCTGGAAATGTGGTAACTATTATGATAGACAGATCGTAAAAATAACGTACCACAAAGCTTTGAAAAATATGTACTTTACAAAATTATTACTATATAACCAGAATATAAAAATAACGTTAATGCATACCCTCAATATGGTTTAGAGGTTCTCCGTGACCTTTACATGGCATTCATAATGTTCTCACTATAACCTGTATACAAAAATACACTGGTAAGTACAGATACACACTGTACACTATATATATTATTCACATACTGGAATATTTCCACAATTTATGGGATTTCAACAGAATTACCGATATTACGTGTTCTCTTATTCAATTACAGATTTGGTATTCTTTTACTATTAAATTATTGTTATAAAATTCTCTCATCCTTGCTTGAAATGTTAAAAATGCAGTGCATAAAATAAATGATAATGAAAACTAGAATATGTAATATAAAATGTTTAAGACCAAGAAATTATCAAATATGCCAAAATCATATGAAATGGCTAAACCAAGAAATGAACCAATATTTAAGTGTATAGAAAACAACAGAAAAAGATAATAGTTGTAAAGATGTACTTACAACTTAGGAACAAACTCTAAACTTGAAATACTTTGAGATGACAAAGAAACTACATCTTGCCAATGCAAAAATCTCCACCCAAGTGTCAGAAAACCAACCCAACAAGTTTTCCAGAACAATGAATCAATGACCCATAACTAATTAGCATATGTACATGCAGAATAAGGTTAATAAAGAAAGGAATCAAGTATTAGCTTTTACAAAAGACATCACACAACATGACAATTTAATACATAGTTATAGACAAACACAAACAAGACAAATTGCATTATTATGACTATAAACACCTACAAAACAATATAAACATATTTGATTAGTTCAGCTAATACCTACAAAGAAAAAATAAAATATTAAAATTAATGAAAATAAGTAAAATAGAAAATGACATAAAAACCCACACTGTCACATTTCAACAAAAAATACAGAAACAAATTTCAATATATATTATTTTAACTTTAAAATAATATAAATATATTAAAATAATTATTACTTTCCTAACTAATTTCTTATTTAAAAAATATTTATTTTATTGTTATGAATTATTTTATTTCATTAATTTTATTTCTTTTTAATTTAATAATAAAATTATTTAATTGTAATTAAAAATTTTATTCTATTATTTTTTATGTTTTTTCTTTTATTTGTTTATCTTTTTATTCATATATTTATTTTATTTGATGTTATTTTTCCTGAAATCACATATAATTACTATCACTCTACTTACTCAATTTTGCCCCCAGCGGGACTTGAACTCGCGATCCTTGGTTCTCCTGACTACAGTCTGATTCTCAATCTACATCCTTATCCATTAGGCCACGGAGGACACGAACTCAAATCACTTATTTTAAATGTTATCAGTACCCAGTTATCTAAGATGTGATCACGTGACTAGCTCTTAAACTTTCAGATTTTTATAAACTATCAATAATAAATATATCTGATTTTAGTCATTTTTTTACATATTTATTATTTATTTTATATATTATTATTATTATTATTATTATTATTATTATTATTATTATAGTTTGTCTTTCATTAGAAGAATAATTTTTAGGGTTACTGACCCAAGATATCAAAGGAAGACAGGAAGTCAAATCTCACCTGTAATATACTTATGTATCTGGCTGGCAGAGATAAATTATGAAGATCAATCATCGATCAGATGTTTGGTTAATATATATATTATTTATATATTCAATAATGCTTGAGATCAAAACTGTAAATTTTATTAAAAATTGTCCATTATAATATAGTTTTTTATTGTAATACCGGTACTTGTTTTCTTTATTGGTGGATAATCTTCAAAAGAAAATATAGAACAAGTTAAAAGATAGAAATACAAGTTTCAATGTTATTTTGTAATAATCTATCCTTATATCATAGAAAAAAAAAAAAACCGAATGACTGACACTGATGTAATGGTTTGAGATTTCACATGAAATTGTTTTATGAGAGAAAGAAGAAGTGAAGTATTTTTAAACCGCATGAGAGAAAGTTATATAAATGATTTCATTATGTAACAAATTATAAAATTCTTAACGAGAGAGAGAGAGAGAGAGAAGAGAGAGACTGGGAGAGAGAGTATTACAATTAATGTGTTGCTTTATGCCAATAAATACTATAATTATATATGTACCTGCGGAAATACCTTATACTGTTTGATATGTTTCTAGAGAACACTTTTTTCAACATACCGAACAACAGGATGTATTTATAACTTAAGTCTGGCATATTTGAAATCCGATTAATTTGGTTAATTTTCAAGATATTCAGAAATTTGAGGTGTCATTCTGAAGATCTCTCTATGCATATTACATCTATATTTTTATTTTGTCGATATTTCTTATTTGTAATTACTTAGCACCCGGTACTTGAGCCCACCTTACCCAAAATCCGTGTATAGAAAACGCATATGGTATGACACTTAGTTTATGTGATATTTTATTCTATTTTATTTTTTTATAAATATTTGAAAATACGGTATATATTCTATTATCATAAATAAAAATCTTTTTAATCGACGTTATACATATACTGATCGCATAGTCCAGTGGCGGATCCAGCGGGGGCACAGTGGGCCCGTGCCCCCCCCCCCCCTTGCCCCGACTTTTGCCCTCTCTCACAGCTAATTGCCAATCAACCAGCGTAATGACCACTTAATTAGTGGTACTGATTAATTAATTCGTGTACACAGGTAGGAAATTGTAATCAGGTGAGATGTATTTTACCAGTTCGCTGAAGCATGAAAGAATCCAGGTAGTACTGACCAGTCTTAGGTGATGATGTTATTTACCTGATCGCTGAGGCGCGAAAGAAACCAGTTAGTATCAGTAGATAACGTTAATTAGTCATTAATTAAGAGACTTTAATGAAGAGTGATTCCATTAATCATACGTGAATTCATCTAATTTACCTTTTAAACCAAGGGACATGGCCAAGAGAGAGAGAGAGAGAGAGAGAGAGAGAACTAATTTTTAGCACACAAAATTATCTTTTTTGTATATTTTTACAGCACGATGTTCTATCTCCATATAAAAGTACAATTTTTTGTACATTTTTATTTTTAATTGGTTTTAATGGGGGAAAAATCTGTTTCATTTGACTTTTTATTCTATTCGCCCGATTATCGGCTTTACGAAACAAATCAGTCTGAAATAATCAGTGTTTTTTTTCTAGTGACAAGATTCTTGTCTGTTGCACCTTTAATGCGCATTATATAATGATGAAACTGACTAACTAGTCATTTTTAAACTAATACAAAAAGGATGTAATATAATAAAAGATGGATATCATACAGTTAATTTTAAACAAGTGTGGAAAAGGGGTGTGGTAGTAGGAGACCTACCCCTTAGGTATATGTAGCAGGCAGGTCAGTTGGTAGAGTGCTTGTTCCTTAAGTCAAGGAGGTCGAGGGTTTGGTCTCTGGTCAGGTCTGACCCAAAATTCGCTCGGCATTAAAAATGAATGCGGGTCTTTTGGACAATTAAAAACGAGGCCCTTTGTCACGGTAGGCGTGGCACGATAAAGAACCCTAACTGCATAATGCCATCACCGCAAAGCACAGGTAAATATTTCTGCACCTACACCTATAGCTGGTGGCGTCTCGATATAAGTGAAATATTGTTGACTTTGAAGTTAAACCCCATTAATCAATGATCAATCAAACTCAGGACCGGGATTCAAACAGAAAGACTTTCCTTTATCAACTCAACTGGATCACCCAGACCACGTTCATCCATTTATCGACTAAATTAAATCAAAACACTGGTATCCCTCCAAAGGATCGACGTATCGATCTAAAACTTCCAAAGGTCGAACGAACTCTTTAATATAACGAAAAAATGTCGGTCTGGATCTGCGGTGCACAACTACACCTCGACAAATAATAAGACCGACAATACAAGTTACCGACGGCGACAAATTTCGACAATACAGTTGATAGACATATATCGATAAAGATAATAGTATTATGAACTCACCGACACTCATAGCCACCTGCGTTATTATTACAATTTTTGAAAAAAGCTAGACTGGTTTAGATCTACTTTGAATGCGAGGTAAAAAGGACGCTCGAAAGTGTTCAAGATGCAGGAAATTGCACCATTTGTACTGAAAAAGCGATTTTTTTCTAGGGGAGCATGCAAGTTCAACAAGGGTGGAGGAAACGGAAGTACACTGAGAAAAGAACAAACATTCGGCAAATGAATTTTCTCACACTAGGACTTGCCCGAACAAAATACGAACCAAGCTGGTGAGATCCAGATTCTAGGATTGTGGAGAAAACAGGAGTACACGGAGAAAACAACCACTTTTCGGCAAGCAAACACATTATAAATTTTCCGTTCGGTAAATTAGGAGGGTTATCTCGCACTCCTGTATAGTCAGTAAACCGTCCACTTGGTGCAAGGTGCAACGTATAATCTTCGGCCGTAACTTGTACTAATCGTTAAATTTTATAACAATAATTTACTTTAAAAGTTGGGTTTTTGTTTTATTTTTGTATTTTTTTAATCACAACATCAATCACATAACTTTATAGCTTCTAAGTTTGTTGCGGTTGCTCAGTTTGTAGACTGCTCGCCTAAATGGGAGGTCGTGGGTATGAACCCCGACCGGATCTGACCCAAGACTTGAAAGTGGGTAATGATTGTTCTTTCGCCAAGCACTCGGCATTACGAAATGAAAGTCACAGTTCTTTCGGATGGGAACTAAAAATAAACGAGGTCCCGTCTCACGGTAGCTTGGCTGTATAGCAGCCATCAGCGCAACGTACATGCATTTATACACATTCGCCTGTAGCTGGCGATGTCTCAATATAAGTGAAATATTCTTGACTGGTACGTTTAACATCATTATTCAACTCAACTCACTCTAAGTTGGTTAATTATTCATTTCATTTGTGAGGGAATATTTGTATGCAGGTAGTTTCTGGTCATGTAATTAAAAGATATTATGCTTTTGAAATTTGTCTTGTTTCTGCAATGGAAACAAATGTAAATTGGTAGTAGTGAAATCCATTTGCACCATTTTAGTGTCATTTTTGCGCCAGGATATCACTCTTTTATTAAACTTTTTTAAACAGAAACTTTCAGTCCTTTTGCGTGAATATGGTACCTAACTGTCCCATTTTATTGAGAGTGCGATGGAGATATGAATATTAATTTTGTCTTACCTCGTTCTTGATCCTAGTTAAAATATTCAAATAAATAAAATCACTCCACATAAAAATGAGACATAATTATAATACTGTATTAAATATAGCTGACGGGACCGACTACAATATGCATAAAAATAAAATTATTGTTTTTGAGCGGCCGATCATGAAGTTGTAAAATGCATTAATACATTTTCATATTAAACACCGTTTAAAAATATATATAATGATCATGGACATCTTCTACGATTATAAAATCATGCAGGTTTATAGTATCAGGGAACACAAATTATTTTACTGGATTCAGAAACCTTAGCATGGAGACGATAGTTTAAAGATCTACCAGTTTTATCAGATGAATTTGTGATTTTTATTTATTTATTTATTTATTTATTTATTTATTTATTTATTTATTTATATAAATACTCAGAGTATTAGGTTAATCTCTCTCTCTCTCTCTCTCCCCCCTCTCTCTCTCTCTCTCTCATATTTTAGATATTTATTATAGTTTTAATAATAAATATTTATTTATTCATTTATTTACACATAAAAAAGTACTAATACTCCGTGACATCATTAATGTCCATCCAAATTAATTAAAGTTAATTAGATTAACATCATATTACAGGTAATTTTTTCACGTGGAATATGCTATCGTCTGGTTAAATGAGTTTGAATTTGCTTCTGTTATCAATTTGTTACGTAAGGTGTTGATGAGGTGTACCGATGGTCATTAATCAGTGACCGGGATGTTTATTACCTATGGACATAAATATGTAACTGATAAATAGTCGAAACTATGACTTTTGAAATTAAAAAAGATAAATAAATACGTTTATAAGAAGCTGTAAAAAGAGTCAATTTGGAGCTTAAACAAATGTGTTGAGCAGGTTAGAGATTATAAATAAAAAATATAATAATAAATAAATAAATAAATAAATAAATAAATAAATAAATAAATAAATAAATAAATAAGTTGAAAACTAACAATGATGAAATTTAATTGCCGGTAAATATATGTTAAAGTGCCTTTTTGTCATTTGTACAAATTGGATAAAAATAAATAAATAAATAAATAAATAAATAAATAAATAAATAAATAAATAAATAAATAAATAAATAAATAAATTGAAAACTAACAATGATGAAATTTTATTGCCGGTAAATATATGTTAAAGTGCCTTTTTGTCATATATACAAACTGAATAAATAAATAAATAAATAAATTGAAAACTAACAATCATAAAAATTTATATTTAAAGTGTGCATTTTCTCCTATGATTTTTTTGTCATATATACAAACTTAATTAATAAATAAATAAATAAATAAATAAATAAATAAATAAATAAATATAAATAAGACTTCCATAATGTAAGTACACGGCGATGATTTTATTTTGAAATAGAAACAGTCTATAAGCCACCTATAAGCATGGCTTATAGGTGGCTTATATTTTGAGTGCCAATAAGCCAGGCTTATAGATGGCTTATAGGTGGCTTATAGATGGAGGTCCTATAAACCACCTATAAACCACCTATAAGCTCCTATAAGCCAATCTATAAGCTCCTATAAGCATGGCTTATAGGTGGCTTATAGATGGCATTTCATCCTGTGTGAAGCAGGTGATTCAGCAACATTGCCAACTCTGACAGCTAAGCTAAAAGTCTTCAAGCATCGACAACTTGCAAGTAAGTCAATCAACCTAGAAAGTTTGGCATTTTGTTTCCAATAAAAATATTACTCTATATTATATTATAGGTTCTGTTGTATTTGTAACCCTTCTGGAGCACCCGGCCTCACTTCCCTTGTGGAAGTTCACGTGTCTAACCTAACTTGTCAGTTCCAAAGTTTTTACTTTGCTTCTGGATTGTGATTCGGACATGGATTAGTATGTTTGTATTTGTTACGATGACAATACTTGAAGTATTTCATTCTGTTTCCAAAGTTCATGTGTTTGACTGAGCTTTCCAGTTTCCAAAGACTTCTGCTTTGCGTTTGGTATAGTGAATTAAATATGGTTCCTTTTTTATTTATTTTAGACAAATAAGCTCAATTTCACTTCACAGTTCGTATCGAACCTAAAATGAAAAACCATGAGCAGTTGTTTTCATTAAGTTATGCAAGCTGCAACATGTTTCTTTACAAGAATTCAATGTACACAGCCTAAGTACAACATTTTATAATTGGCTTTAAAATACATTATTATATGGCCAATGATTTTGCCCTTTTCTGATTGGTTGAGAAGGCGTTTGGCGAGCCTGATAAATCGTTATATTCACCGCGCAATAACGCACGCGACGTTTTTATGACGTAACAATGGGCAATGTTCACCGCGCAAAAACGCACGCGACGTTATATGATGTAATATTGAAAAAAGATAAGGACATCTTTTACGTTTTGTACTATAAAATATAATAATAATATGATAAAAATCATTGGTCATATAATAAAACAATCATTGACTTTTCGATTCGGTAGACATAAGAATTTATCAGCCTCAAAAACATAATATTCATCTCGGCCTACGGCCTCAGTAAATATAATGTGCTTAAGGTTGATAAATCCTTATGTCTACCTCATCAAAAGTCAATAATTGTATATTATCATATTTTTAATGTAACACGAAAGTTAAGTGGAACAGAAACAGTCCAACATTTTCACATTACAAAAATAATTGTAGAAGTATTTTTTAGGAATTTTTGACAAAATGTTGATTGAAAATTTATTTTGAAGTATTTATAATTCTGGACAATACGGTTTATTTGACCTTTTCAACTTTGATTATTATAATACTTGCATCTCAAATTTACAGGAGAAATAGAAACAATTGGTTAGAGGACAGAATCAGCGTATGCTGGAAGCAAGTAAAGGGGAGAATAACTATTCAAATAATTACCTGCAGCGCTGATGGAGGATTGTATTGAGAAGAAATCTCTAGAAAACGTTAATTGATTTTTATATCTCGGACTTTATAACTATAATATAATGTGATATTGGTGATGTTTATAATTGTATATTAACTGTAGTTTAATTAAAAGTAGTGTTTTGTGTAAAATGTGACTGTGATTCTCATTTTGTATGTGATCTAGAATTAATTGTGAATCTATTGTCTGTGATTGCTCTGTCAAAGGTTACAAAATTGGATTTTTCACAATTTGCTCCAATTATCACTATTAATGAGGAATTGTATTCTGAAACGGACATCTAGTTTTAAGCTGGTATAAAATGAAATTGGATTATATTTATTCTACAAAATGCAGAGACATTATATTAGCAGGCAGTCATGTTGGAGTATTAGGTTTTTTATGATAAGTTGTTATTATACAACGTCATCTGACAGAATGTTTAATTTTATGGCACAATAAATCAGGTAAATCATATTGATTTTCATTACTAAATGGATACCAATGTATCGAGTTAGATCAAATTAATTTCACAGTAAACAAAATAAATCGATTGTTAATAAAAATGTGTTAAAAAACACAAATGGATAGACAATAAAAAGTTATTTGTATCTGAACATTAATGAACATGTCATTAACCGATGTAACCACGGAACAACAAACACATTAAACCAACAGACAAAATGTTACAAGTATATGAACAATTGATTACAAATTCAGATAATGTTTGCCGTTTAGTTGGTTGTTAAAACGCATCCCTTGATATAATATTAATGTGCCTAACTTTGATCAGTTTTCTATCAAACTATAATATTTGTTATGTATGTAAATATGATCTGTGCTATATCTGTGATATATGATATATATTGTCACGAGTCCAGTGTCTGTGGTATGTATTGTTTTATTGTTAATTGAAACACCTTAAGTACACGTCTCTTAAATAAAAAACAATCAACTATTATTATGGAAAATAATTTCCAATAAACACCAGTTAATCATTTTGATTTTCTACAAATTGTACGTCCAACTTCACAAACCGCAATGCATCGTGGTAACGTAAATAAAATCGGATTTTCGTAATGCCAACTCTGTCACTGCCTCTGTATTTGTGATTACTTGCCACACATTATTGTACTTCCCCATTGTTTTGATTACGTTACATTATAAGTATATGCTTCAGTAATGCAATGATTATTATTATAATATGTATTCAATCATTATGTAATGTAATAGTGGAAATATTTCCAAAAATCTCGATAAATTATTTGTTAATTTCAATTATTTATTCAATAAAGTATTTTTCTTAATAGTTTTTGTATTTATAGGGTTTTTTTCCGAAAAAAACATATTTTACAAATTGTGTGATACCAACAAAAGCGATATAAATTATGTTCTACGCTTGTTTTGGTAATGATAGTTTGAGATACAGCCAATGGTACAAATTATATCAAGACTTCTGTTGAACATAGGATAAAGGCTATATTAGTGATATAGTACTCTAACATTGCATCTGATGTTAAATCTAGTTACATAATATTATTTTGACACATATTGGTAATGCATATCAATAAAACAAACATAACAATCCTTATCTAAATCACAATACAAAAGCAAAGTAAAAACTGAATACTGCCAAATTAAGTTAAACTCGTGAGCTACCACTAGTAAAGTTATAATAATAATAACTGTATTAGCATAAGGCAAATTACATGCTTGTAGCCTAAATATTTACAATAATGGATTGATGGCGACAGAATACAAATATGAAGACTGTGAAGGTGGAAAACTAAATATAGATACATGTATTTGTAATAAATGACATATATATAAAAACAAAAATAGGTATCACAGATTAGAGTTATACTTATAATGAATATAGATATAAGTATTTAATATAATAATAATAATAATAAAATAATAATAATAATAGTTATTATTATTATTATTATTATTATTATTATTATTATTATTATTATTATTATTACTATCATCACCACCATCTCCATAACTACCATTATCATTATCATTACTATTATTATTACAATGTAATAACGATAGTAATAACAACAACAACAATAATAATTATAATAATAACAACAACAATAACTAGAGATTGTAACTGGGATACCAGTTACGTATGATTCCCCACCATCCATAAATAATTTATGGCATACATCTGGTGAAAAGAACCTACTTGCAAGGTTAGCGCTTGGTTGGAAAAGTCTGTCGCCAAGGAAATCGCCAGTTGTAAAATTCTGTCGCAAATTTCATTACTGTGTCGCCAAAAAGGGTACTTTTTGACACATACAATATTTGACGTAATACACTAGTCGAGTCGGGTCCCTGTGTGTAGGTAGTCTTACATCAAAGTTACGGCCCTTCATATATGAATTACAAAATTGAATACAAGAGATGTTGTTGTTTAGTTATTAATCAACAGGTAATCAACGTTTTTAATGTTGTGTATATATTGCCTTGATGAATGGTTACATTCTAAAGGCAGTTGTGTATGAAGTACATTTGTACCGCGCCGACCTGGTAAACTAAAAAAATCATACCTTGATTACTTTTTTCAATTTCTTTGAAAGTTAAAGTAGATTTGAATTAAAGTTTTCGGTTGAGAAAAAACGTACATTGGAAGGCCTTCTCGGCATAGGAAGTGACGTTTTCAATAGATTTCATTGAATAAGAAAACTCGTAGAACCCCTCTCAGGCCTTTTATTCGGCGTCGCCGCGTGTTACAATGAATGAACACGTATGGAAGGGATTGCGCTGGGCATCGCCAACGTCGCCAATTGCGATTCTTTTATTTAACTGGCGACAAAAAATGTCGCTTTGCGATTTTTCTGGCCACAAGTTTTTAAAGTTCATCGGTATCTTGGTCACCAGTAATTAACAGGTGATAACACGTTGAAGCCAGTGACGGATCGGCGAGGGTCACTGAATAAACACAGTAATTAACGACTGAGTTGATTAAGATCATTGTCTTAGGTGTGAACAGGTGAATGTAAGACCTTCTAATTATGGGCCGGTAGATCCAAGTAATATATTGGAGCGTGACGACACTGCCTGAGGATATACCCAGGTGCCCTCCCAATGTCGTCAGACAGTATAAACACCGATGGACTCGGAATTATTGTAAATTCCAAAATAAAATATAATAAAAGTTACCCTTTGTGATGTTTATTTAATATTTTTTAAAAAGTTTATTGATTAATAATCGTGATTCAATGCGAAATACACATCGTAGGAGGCCATCTGTTTGTATTTTAATTACGCGACTTATATCTGTTATTCCTATATGTTTGAGGTTCATGATCATAACAGTATATCTACTCAGTCAAAATACATAAATTTTTGTAACCCTAGTTAAGAAAATTTCGTCTTGGTCAAGAATATTCCTCATTAAAAATAAATAGTGGTGCCTCATAGATCGTGATCATGACTAAGGGACCAAAATAGTTTTTAAAAAAAATGTTCTAAATTTCATTTTAAATTTTAATATAATTCTAATCTTATGTAACACCATAGCGTCAATTTTCCAATATATTTCAACACACTATAAAGTCCTGTTAAAGTAAAAAACAAAACTGACATTTTTATATGAAGCGTGTATGTTAACCGGGCTATATATCTGTGTATAGTGTGTTGAAATAGATCGACGCTGTATAAAAGACCCCCTCTATTGAAAAAAACGGACTTTTCAACACGTTGAGGTACATATTAGTTTAGGTGTTTTATACGGAATAAATCTTATATTTTATTTCCAGCATCTATAAGACTCAGATCTTCATTGCTCTAAAGATTATTGAGGTGTTTTTGATGCAAAAAAAATAAAGTCGACTCTCGTTAATTCGAAATCGTTTGAATCGAAATTTCGCTTAAATCGAAATGATACAAATGGTCCCATCAGATCGCTATGTATTTCTATGTAAGTTTGTTTGTTAATTCGATATGCCAAATTTGAAGCGAATTTTCAGTCCAAATTACGAAATATTACGAAAATTTCAATGTTTGAATCGAAGTGAATTTTAAGGCTAAATTACGAAATATTACGAAAATTCCCATGTTTAAATCGAAGTGAACTTTCAGTCCAAATTACGAAAATTCCAATGTTTAAATCGAATAAAAAATTACGAAAATTACAATGTTTAAACCGAATAAAAAATACACAAAAATGTTTTATCTCAAACTTGAACAATACCTTAAATAATTGTCCATCTCTTATTTGAAAAGCGTTAATAGTAACAGAGTGGCGGCTTACTCGGCAGATTCATTTCCGATTAAAACTACTCATGAAAAATTGTTTTACTCGACATACCGGTCATTAAAAAAGTGTCAGTCAGCAAAAGGAAAAATTTCATTGGTGTAAACTTAAAAAAATGGGCAGTCTTCTACTTCCACAGTCAGTGATTAACAGAATACCCCCAAGCCATTTGATCTATTAAGGCAAATTGTATACACCTTTCAGTTCATTGTGTAAGGTTTTAATTACAGGCGCGTGTGACGTGACAAGCTGTGGTTTTAAAAATCGCCCAGTTTTTGACGGTCACTAATCGATGGTGGGGAATCATAATAACAATAATAATTATATTAAGAGGGGGATAGGATATTGGTTCTGATGTTCCAGGCTGTAATAAGATATTTGATAACTTAATTAACAATGAGATGAAATTGTTGTTCATTATAGTATTAAATTTGTGTAGGGTTGGCCAACGTTTATAATATGGTGATAGACGCTTCAGTCTAGCTTGTCTGTAAATTGGACATATTAATAAAAAATTGTATTCGTTTTCTACGACACCCATTGAACAACATGTACATAACCGTTGGTTTTTAGGAATATTTGTATATCGACCTGTAACTACATTTAACTGTAGGGAATTACATCTAAATTGTGATAACATATATACATATTTAATATTTACACAATTTAAATAATGTCCAAACTGTACACAACATTTGAAACCTTTATATAAAATAAGTTTACTAGATGTATTTACGTAGTTAAACCAATGCTGCATATACTGTTTAGACCATGTGCTCCGTAATTACGGAAACTGTACAAAAACGAAACTGTTCGCTAGCGAACGGTAATTTATGTCCAGTATGTAAATTGTTAAACAAACACTTTTTGATTATACTTATCAAAAAACAACTATACAAATCCATGTCCGAACAACAATCCAGAATTAAAGTAAAAACTTTGAATCGGGTTAAAGGTACATGGAATTATGGGGGAGGGCTAAATATATCCAGGGCAATCCTGGACACAGAGACATCAAACATCAAATACTCTGATGACAACATACATTATTTGTGAGTATGACAGCATACAAAATTGGGTAATATATACAATAAAGTTTCAGGTATTTGTAATATGATAATGAAGATATTAGAAACACTTATAGAACAAAGTTAAATCTGTTATATGTTATTAAGCATCAATATTACACTTTTCGGAGATTGTCTGTTTTATAATTGAACACTTTGTTGTAATGTGACAATAAGTCATGTATGCCATGCAGATTTGAGGATTTATACAAAATGTGTTTCTGTGAAATTGTCTAACAATTTTTACGACTTAATAAATGTCAAAATGTACATACTGGTTGAGTCTACTTGTTAATTGTGTAGTTTTACTTGTTTTGGGATTGTGGTTTGAACATAAATTTGCATGTTTGTTTTTTATTGGTACTCCAGACAAGAATTTTAGTTTTCTAACTCAAATGATATTGTGATTTTATACCAATTGTAGCTTGGCTTTATTATACCTTAGCATCGGACAAAGAAATCTTACCGAGTTAAAATGTTCAGTGTGACATTAACGCTATTTCATATCAGTAATGGAAAATGGAAGATTGATGTCTCTGTATTCAAAATTTTCCTGAATATACTAGACGTCCTCTGTCTTCATGTTCCTTTTATTATCAATTAAATTGATTTCACACTTTGAAACTATATTTTGCTAGACAGAAGATGCTTATTCTTCCGGAACACCCGGCTTCACTCTGCGGTGACAGTGTACATGTTTTACATAATTTCCAAGTTTTTAATGTTTTACTTTAACCCCTTCCCGTTCCTACCGGTACAATTGTGCCGGTTAGCATATTTTTAGCCTATGCGTCATGGAAAAACTGCAATAACAAAAAAATAATAAAAGTCCTTTAATAATAATAAGAATATAATGTTGTTTTGATGAAATTACGTGAAAAAACGATGGAAACTCTGTGCATACCGTCACCGTAAGGTCAAAGTATTCAGTATGTCGATCACATGTCTTCTACTACGTCCGTAAAATATTTATAAATAAACAAAAATAGGGGTCAAATATTAGACCGCTGTTTGAAAAGATTTTGTGTTCACTATTCACGACAATAAATATCAATCAAACTGTCACATAAAGTCAAAAGGCACCACCAGTTAGAGTAATTTAAACGGTAGAAAAAAAACACACACACGAATATGCTTATGGTGTTGCGGTCGAGCTGGTCATGGCGTTAGCCTTCAAACTCAAGGAATCTCACTGCCGTGGGTTCGATGGTCCCAACAAGTGCTTTAAAAGAAATTTATCCTTGTCGTATATCTCTAGTGTATGATGAATCCAGAGACACCATGTTAACAGGAGTATTAACTGTAATAACTAACAATTATGATGTAAATGTAATTCATGTATACATTAAGTGCAGTACAGGCCTGTCTAAAGTTCAACATTGAGCTAACGAAAAAGGTCGACCCTCCGCTACAAGTAGCAGAGATATATTAGAAGACATGAAATAGATAATAGCTCTGTCGAAAAGCTGTCGAGTTAAGTTGAGTCATGGTGTTTAACGTCCAAGTCAAGAATATTTCACTTATAATATTGAGACGTCGCCAGCTATAGACGACGGTGCAGATATTTTGCCTGTGTAATGCGCTGATGGCATTATTTACCAGGATTCTTTAGCGTGCCAAGCCCAACGTGACTCGAGACCTCGTTTATTTTAAGCTCTCATCCGAAAGAATCGTGGCTTTCATTTCGTAATGCTGAGTGTTTGGCAAAAGAACAGTCACTACCCACTTTCAAGTCTTGTGTCAGACCCGGCCGGGGATCAAACCAACGACCTCCCACTTACGAAGCGAGCACTTTTCCAACTTAACTACCACAGTGGTTGCGAAAAGCTGTCGAGATGTACATAGCTATCTAGGGTATCAAGACAACTCGTACCCATGTGTTTCCACATCATGACAACCCGCACCCAACCTTAGACAACTTGTTCCAAAAAAGCAAGAAAATTAACACATTTTTTTTTAAATCTTAAACTTAGATATTTTGATACCTCTAAATTAATTTTATGTAATTAGTTCAAAATAATTAGTTATTGCTAGAAAACTGTTTTTCTAAATAAATCTTATAAACCCTTATACATAGGAAGACAATAACAAAAACGGATGTAAGTTTTCTTAAATAGTTTTCTTGTCTCGGCTTGGGTACAGGGTGTCTTGGGTTGTTCTTGTCTCATCATGGGTTCGAGTTGCCCTGCGTGCGAGTTGTCTTGGACACGAGTTGTCCAGTATTTGCTAATGAGGGATCGATTTGAACGGTCGATTCGGCACTAATTCGTTAGCTTAGTGATAAACTTTCGACAGACATGCACTGTAAGTTTTACAAATCAACGTGTCTTACAAATACACACATTTCAACGCCCTGTTATGCATATTTTGTATTAAATAATTAAAAATAAAATCGCAGTCTTAGTAAGTAATTGAGACGGAGTTTAATTTCAGCAGTTTCCAATACAATCCGACAAAGTTCCATGAAATGGTAAAACGTAACACTAGAAGACTCCGGATACTGCAAATATATCGGGAGAACTTGCAGTCATTTAGACATCATCACTTTTTGATCGAAAACTACTTAGACAATTTATGAATAATTGATCTTGAACATACATAAACGATTTCAACTTTGAAAGTCTCAACATAAAATATTCAATGTGTGTATATATTTCGTTCAATTTTACTATAGGTTGATCTGTATAGAAATCATGAAATTAAAATTGCAAAAAGTTTCATGTTGATAATAAATAATTTCCTGACTAGTCACGATTTTTTATTAAAAAAACATCTGAAGTACGAACCCGGTGCGAGGATTTTTTCGATAAACAAACCATTCGAAATGCGAACACGGTGTGAGGATTTTTTCGATACACAAACCATCTGAAATACGAACACGGTGTGAGGATTTTTTCGATACAAAAACCATCTGAAGTACGAACCGGTGTGAGGATTTTTTCGATACACAAACCATCTGAAGTACGAACCTAGTCTCAGTGAAAACTTTATAAACTACACGCGGAAAATCAGTTGATTTCTTCGGAAATTTGAAATTTCAATCAAACTGATCCGCGAAATTCTACTCCCAACTTTGGACGAACTCTGTTTATTTTACGACCAAATGGGTGCGGCTAGAGATTTCAACTATCGACTTATGTTACTAAAGGGAAAAAGTAATTTATATGGTCTTTAGAATTTAGAAAATTAAGTTCTAATTTCAAATCATGTAGGGAGTGTATGTATGCCCCCAGATCCACCACAGCAGATAATTGCTTTAGTATAGGACCTTCCATATATCAAATTATATAAATACTTAGTGTAAGAGGCCGTATACTAAAAGAAATGTCTGTATACTAGCTACCTATTAGAGGTACATTGCTGTGTAATAAAATAACTTTACATTTGTAAAGAGCCAGATGAAGAAAATACAATGTATCTTTATGTACAAACGCATGATATTGTTGATTTCAGATTATCCATGTGACTTTTGATCCCTAATCACGTGTCCTCTCATGCTATTTTTAGACACAACAATTGCTATTTTATCTGCCTTGCCTCTAAAATATGATACCGTGCGCTTGATACAGGTATAACAATGTAATTAAATGATTATTCAAATTGTCCATTGATTATTCAAATTGCCCACCCGATTTCCCATTTAAGCTCAGCAGTTTTTCAATAACAGGGACCTTTGACCTTCTGGTTGCCATGGGGATTGTGTTAATAAAAAAATAATAACACCCGAAATTCTTCAACACTCATTCTTGTTGATTATCTACAAGTCATCTGGTCTTGTCTTTACTCTTTGATGTAGCAAATGACAAATAAGCAGCAAGACAGCGTGATTTTCTTTTAAAGTCTTGATTAAGTTTGACCTTTGACCCAAGGTCACGTGACCTTTTATGCTATTTTTAGAAAGACTATTTTTGGCATGAAAGTCTCCTGAAACTCAACCTTCAGTCTCTACACAAGATTATTACAGTTAATGTCGGTTTTAGTTAACAGGTAACTTTCCGTTGATTATAACACCTTTAAAACATGAAATTTGGTAAAAAGTACACGTGACCTTTGACCTTCTAGTTGCTATGGACAATGTCTCATTTTCAAAATTTCATAAGTATAATTTTAAGTACTAAATATTCTTTAATAATCAAGAGTCACTTTACCCTATTTGTACAAAGGGTTGACAGAATTGAGATATTTGTAACAATAAAGCTTATTTTTGGCTAAAAATCTTGATTTAAATTGACCTTTGACCCCAGATCACGTTACCTATTTTCTTTTTTTTAGAATCGGCAATCGTTTCAAAATGTTTCCCGACATATATGCTTTACAATGGTACCATACACCATAGCACTGTCCCTTTCAATCATCTTGTAATTTACATTTATTAAACCGCATCTGAAATCCCATGAAAACCTAGCCTTTTATCCAGAACGGGAAAGGGTTAAATTGTGATTTGAAAATGGATCGGTATGTTTGTGTTTTATTGATTTTTCACTGTTTTAATTATGCTGTAAATGCAATTGTGTCTTTAAATAATTTAAATATTCAAAGTTTCCAAGGAAAGCACTCACATATACAAACATTGTGGACAAAGGCTGTTGCAGTTTAATGGATTTCTATTGTGCAAACAGCAAACACAACCAAGAGCACGGCACAGTAGTGTAAAGTAAAGGACACTCGAATAATGGAAGTCCCATAATAGAAATACATAACCGTCCATTGGGAGATACATTAAAAATTAAACGTTTCAAATGGTTTCCAGCAAAATAGGAAAACAAACTATTTGATAATACAATTAATGCATATATTAATTGTGTATAATTCCATTTTATTGCTCTTGCTTTTTCTAAGACCACATTGAACAGTGTGATGTATCATGTCACAAATATCACAATGTATATATTTCTTGTTAATATCTTACTGATAGTTCCTAGTTGTGGACGTTCAGAAGAACTATGCAATAAAGAACAAACGACATCGAGAGCAAAATTAAATGGAAGTCAAATTGAAATAATATCACCTTCTGGGCCAATATTATGTTCCAAGCTGTGTTCTGGTAAACCTGAGTGTACATCGTTCAATTTCCAGCAATCTTCACTAACATGTGAACTAAATGTTGCTAATCAGATTACGGATACGTTGGTTAATGATGATTCTTATGATTATTATGACAATAAGCAAATTATGGTAAGTACAGCATTAAGCATGTATCTATAATTTTGTTCAGTTTTCCGTCATACAAATCTAAAACAAATGCAGTAGGCCAGAGGCAACAAAAAATAATTTAAATAAAGTGTGTGTGTGTGTGTGTGTGTGTGTGTGTGTGTGTGTGTGTAGAAGAACGTAAAAAATAACAAATTATTCCACTTCTTTTGATTGGAAAAAAGAAATTTTGAAATAAAACTGCAGCATATATTAGGCATGTTATTATGGTGGTATTATAAATAACCAAAAACAGATTTTATTAGAAATGGAAACTTACTATAAAACTTTATATTAAAAAGGAGATAAAGATATTGACCTGGGCAATGTACTCGATTTTAAAGATGTCAAAAACAATTAATGAACTAAAAGTTATCAAAATAATTCGAGGAATCCATTGCATATAAAGAAGCCTTAAATTCTATAAAAATTATGAAACATAATAAGTAACCAAGATCTAAGGGTTTTACTGCATTAATTTATATTATTTGAAATCTAGAACTGTTTTGTTTGACTCTTTTAATTTTATTGTCGCGCAAAAAAACAAAACTTTCCATTTTCATAAATAAAGAATCGTATTATTATTACCTAAAGCAGACAAATGTTAATCTTTCTTATAAAACCGGATACAAATTTCATTGATTAATGTCTAATATAATATACTTTCTAGTTGTATCGCAAAAAAACTAAATATGAGTTGTTTTATTGATAAAAATAAAAAAGCCTTGTTTCCGAAAGATTTAAAGGAACAATGCTCGAATTATATACGATGTACTTCAACTCACGAAAGAAAATAAAATATCTAGAGAAAACATATTCTTTTGTTCGTCAATTAGGAAAAAAAAGCGTTTAATTCACTCATTTCGAAATTTATAATAATACTTCTAGATGTATTCATAATAGGCTGCTATACGTTAACTTTGTCCTGAATTAATACAGTGAGTAGAAAATTTTATTGAAATGCACAACGTTGGTGAATATTAATAGTGAATAGTTAGATTAAATCACTTACTTACCGAGAACCTAAAATAAAGTAAAGTTTCGAAGACTTAAAAAAAGACATATGAAATCAACAATCCATTTACATACTTTGAGGGTAATAAAAGATACATTTTAAAATTATGGAATAAATTAAATCAGTCCCAGCAGGAAAATAATTGGTATACAGAAATAAAAGTTTTATTCATATAATATCAAAAGGGATCAAGGCATATATACGACATTATCTTTAAAACATTTCATAAGAAATCACAATACGAGTTAAAGTGGCAATAAGAACTAAATATGTCTGAAAGCTTTGATGACCTTGGCCTTAATATACCTGGTGCAACAACTTATGGTCATGCTTGATTAGTTGTATAAAATATTCGGAGTAATAAGGTTACATAAAAAGCAACTAAACATGAATGTTCTCAAATGCAATAAATAGTCAAATATTCGCTATACGCTTTATATCATGGACAAAAACAACGAAAGCATTCCAATGCAATGGTTAACAGTACAGCGAATATGCATATGTGTTTGATGTATGTAATCAAACATAAACGATATACCAATTCATGTCAAGATCACAATATCAAAACCAAGTAAAAACTTTGCAATTCACTATATAGGTTAAACACGTAGTCTTCAATCGGGAAAGGTACCCTAGAAAAGTAAAGCACCTCCTGTTTAGTAAAGGAATAGGAATATTATTGAATTTAAGCTGGTTACTCTAAGAATTGGAATAATAAGCACATATGTTCTATCGTGTGCTTACTTATTAAATGAGATTCTGGAGCGCCCAGCCTCACTTCTGTGATAGAAGTTCATGTACTGAACTTAATATTCCAATAATCAAAATATTTGCTTTTTGTGTTGTGGTTTTTATATAAACTATTTTGATTGTGTTTGACTTTATACTAAGGTCAATTTTCTTACGATATACAATGTATAACATCATTTGTTAGAAAGTAAAAATAACATTACAGCGGAGAATGCGCTTAACATAATGTGAAAATGGTGATGAAAATGTCATAATGTATACTATAATGAAAAATGAATGCAAAATGTAAGAATGTTATAATGTAATACTACAATGACAAAGGAATTCAAAATGTAAAAGTGCATGTAACCACATCTAGCTTTCTTTAGATTAAAGCATTGCTAAATTATGTAACTAGAACAAAGACAAACTGAAAAATAATAAAATGTTTAAATATCCTGAACAACCAACAATGCCAACAGATAAAGGGAACACATATAAATTATTAACAAAGTTATAGATTTATAGCTGTTAACAGCTTTTAGATAAATGCACTTTTAGTAAAACTGAAATAGAATCACTATTTTGTTTATTTTCAGCTTCCCTAATGATAATACATTTTAAACAGAAATGGAAGAAAGATTTATTTATGTAAATTTAAAAGAAATTTTAGGGATTGGTGATATGAATAGATTGTATTTATTCTTTAATCAAACACAGACAAACTGATTAGTGTTCAAATCACAATACAATCACTTTGAGCACTGGCAAATTAAGCATTATGCGTGGTATTACCACTTATTTTACATTCAATCTCTTTCATTCTAATATTTCAAGTTTTTTTTTAAAAAAAGACTGTACCTGAAAATCATGTCCATAATCCCCCATTCATAATAAATTGTTGTAATATGTTTGGTCTTTTGTAGTTTTAATTTGGACGGGAGTTTATTGTTTTTTACCACTAGCAATTCACTTGTTTTATATTCAACCTTCTATCAGTTTCAATTGGTAAACGATAGAAATAGTCATTCGACAAATATAAGTTAACCTTGATATATTTTCCGTCCCATAGTTCCATGTTCCTTTCCCACAATTTTAATTACACACGCGGTGGGTGTAGCAAGCTAAACAGGAGGTGCTTACCCTTTGGAAGCACCCGGCCTTACTTTCCTGGCGGAAGTATACGTGCTTAATCTAACTTATCAGTTCCAATTCAGTTCCAAATTGTGATTCAGACATGGATTAGTATGTATGTTTTTGATAGATCTATAAAAATGTAAAGTACTAAGACCATCAAAACTGTAGTTTTACAAAGGTTTTTATAAGGGGCCTTCTAACTTTCGGGTTAAACCTGTATATTGATTTTTCTGGGTTTTTTTCATTTAGCATACTCGGATAGTTAGATATTTTCAAGTAATAGACATGTAATTTGTTATTTATTTATGTTTTTCATTACAGATTGACTTAGGAAATTGCTCTCAAACGGAGTGTCCAAACAATTCTCAATGCATCAATATCCAGCAATATGGGCCTTATTGTAACATATACAGTAAGATGAACTATAAATCTCTTCTCTCTCTCTCTCTCTCTCTCTCTCTCTCTCTCTCTCTCTCTTAATTGCCATTTTTGTTTTATTTTTGTAATTTTTTTACAAACGTGGTAATTCAAAGGTCGGGTTTATTAAAGAAATATTGTGTAAAACTCAAGATTCCCAACAGCAGTGCTATAGTTGAAAAGAAATCATTTGCGAGTAAACTTGCCTGAACAAATTTGGACAATGTTTACTTGTGTTTCCTGTTTCGGTCTGTACAGATACAAACTACAAATCTTACAAAATAGAGAATAGACATTATGTTACTCTAAACATTGCATGCATACTGAATTGCGAAAACAGAACGAGTTGAATGTGTTAACGGATCTTTGTACTCGATTACACATCGAGGCTGATACAGCTCAATAGGGAACCCATATGTACTAAGTACTATTGTAAAAATAGAAATTAGAAGTTCAAGTGTATAATCTTATTTGCTAGTATAACAGTTTTTACTTTGCTTTCGGATTTTGACAAATTAGTTTAAACACGCGAACTTTCACAAGGGAAGTGAGGACTGATGCACCGGAAGAGTTTAGCACCTTCTGATTAGCTAGCTACACCTGCTACGTGTGTTATCAAAATTGAGAGTGGAATTTACATGGAATTATGAGACGCTAAATATATCAAGGGCAACCCTGGAAACAGAAACATCAACAAAACAGGGTATAATGTATCTTAATAAATTATGGTCAATCAATTGATTTCCTATATCTTATCATTTAAGAATGTGACGAACCACCTACAATAGCTAATGGTACTTTGGAACCTGGAAGTAACTTCGTTGGGCGTTCTCGTAACTATAAATGCCTCCCCGGATATCTTCTTCATGGTTCTTCATCAGTGACATGTCTGTCAACTGGTACTTGGGCACAAAACGCCACATATTGTAAAGGTATGGTTGACAAATTATCAAGAGAAAGAACTGATCCTCTTTGAGAACGCTTTTCATGAGTATGAGTTTTGATCTTGTTGTTTCATCACACAGCATCCTCTTGTAAACCGTTTATCATAAATTAGATCTTGTTGTTTCATCACACAGCATCCTCTTGTAAACTGTTGATCATAAATAAGATCTTGTTGTTTCATCACACATCATCCTCTTGTAAACCGTTGATCATAAATTAGATCTTGTTGTTTCATCACACAGCATCCTCTTGTAAACCGTTTATCATAAATTAGATCTTGTTGTTTGATCACACAGCATCCTCTTGTAAACCGTTCATCATAAATTAGATCTTGTGGTTTTGTTATACCTGATCCTTTTGGGACCGTTGATCTTAAATATACCTAACAGAGAACGGTCGTTTGTGATTTGAACCTTAACATCTCTATGATAAACTCTGTCAAGTATCTCTGGTTAAATTCCGATGTTTTTTGACGTGCTATATTAAGACAACCTTTAGTAGTGTCCGAAATTGAGTGTTTTTTGGTATTTTAACCTGTTATTCTTTAAGTTCAATTACTTCATTATCGCTTTTACTGACTCATTTGCTTTCTTAATTAAAAAGAGCAGTCATATGAGCAGATTAATGTTAGTCAACATACACCGTCCTAAAATATGTTAATGATGGAAGTTTATCTCAACTATTCAGATTGTAGAAATACAAAATTAAAATATATATAGAAGTAGATAACAGAAAATTGTATGATATGAATTGTTATAATTATAATAATTATGATAAAATTTCATCTGCAAACGCATAGGACAACAATTATTTTTTATTCTAAAACGTTACTTAAAATATATTATATTGCCTTGCTTCATCCTACATAAATAACATTAACAAATTGCTTTTATATAGAACTTTCTAACTTTCTTTGTTTTTTCCTTACCTTAAGTGTTTAACATCATATTATTATTTTAGAGCCCCAAGATTGCCAAGACGTTTTCCTAATGGGCCATGTGACAAATGGTGTGTATACCATATACAAATCTACCGGTTATTATGATGTTTATTGTGATATGGAAAGAAATGGATGGACGGTAAAGAATCTCTCTCTCTCTCTCTTTCCGATTAATATTTAAAAACCAACATCCAACACCCCAGTTAAAAATAATTGTGATACACGGATCGAAAGAACCGGCTTACAGATCACAGTGTCTCACACTATCATGTTTTAAATTTAATTAGGCAATAAGATGTAGGTAGGGTTTTAAATAGCTCAGGTTTTTGTCCTAATAAAAGTGACAGCATTGCTACTAGTGTAATGATTGCAAAAATTAAGTATATAACATCATCACTCCTGAATGCTAATCTATGGCACTACAATACATAAGAATGCACTGTTGCTGTTACTTGTATCACTCGGATATACGTTTACCAATGTGATATATGTAAGGATTAGCTGTAATAGTATATATTTATACAATGAAATAAATTTTCATAAGCATAAACGCTCTTGCATATATTTTTAACTTCATTATTATTATTTGTCAGAAAAAATATAAAATAGAAAGTATTTTTTCGAATACACTATGTTTCAGATAGGCTAAGTTCGAGCACAATTTATTTTTTATCAATAAATATAAGTAAGCAGCTAAATACTATTACATTGTATTTTTGGTATTGATTTTAAAACATTTTTGTCAATTTATTCTTTATATCTGAACTTAATAACTAAAAAGTATTTACATATTTCATAAGTTTAACATAATTTGTCAGTTTCAGACTTTATTGGGAGGGATTTTGATGTTAACATGTACTGATTTTTGTTTTGATTATGTGTTATTACGGAAATAAACCTTGCTTCTAAGGTATACATTTTAATCAGTTTTTTATTATAAGGAATATTGTTCCATGTCTTACAAATGTTTTCTGACTGACATTTAGCATTTTGTAATCTATTATAAAGGAAAAAAGAACAAAATATCACTACTCATGCTTGACTTTTTGTTTCTAGGTTTTCCAGAGAAGATTGAATGGTTCTACAAATTTTTATCGTACATGGAATGCATATGTTACAGGATTTGGAAACGTAAATGGCGAATTTTGGCTTGGTAAGTTTCTTTTTTATGTAACAATATCATAACTGCTTCTCCTATTTATGACGTATTTGATTTACATTTAAGGACGTATACTGCTGAAAAGCCCAAACTTTCCTGCATTAAACTTTTATTACCTGATGTTTGGAAGGGTGGAAGGGTATGACAATGATTTATGTAAAAAGTGGTGCACTACTTTTTTGCTATTTTAATGCAGATATACCCCAATGTTTATACATTTATACATCAAGACACAAAGGTCCTCATTGAATGATATAATGAACCAGCTTTTTTAGTAGGACGTGGACGAAACATGTAAAAAAATAGGATTTTATTAAATATATTTTATCTAATATTATATTTGTGATATAGAATGGATTGCAAGTAATAAAATGGTATGCTTTTTCAAAAGTGGTTGGTTATTACATGAAACTAAGTTTCAAAATTTTTTTTCAGTTTTTTTCACTAAGTACATGTATAAAAAATTAATTTTTTTCATAAATCTTTTCAATTGTGTTTTACCACTTGAACTACAATTGAACCTTCTGCCAATTATGTCATTGAAGTACATACTATACAGTAGTTCTTTGACAAATATAAGTTATCAAACTGTAACAAACATGTGTCAAAACTGCTTTTTTTAAAACGATTATATAAGGAGCCTGCAAAGTTTTGGGTCGGACCTGTACAATATGGACCACTGCTCTCTTGAACAAACCCCATATGTCCGTGGCGCACCACACTAAGGGCCACTACTATTAACGATGACTCATGGTATTGTTATACGTTTATTTTTTTCATGTTGGACACTTTAGCAAAATAATAAAATATGTTTAAATTTAATTATAGCGTCTGGTATTTTTGTAGGGCTTAACAAAATATATGAGATTACGTCATCAAAAGACTCGTACGTATTACGCATTGATATGGAGGATTATGCTGGGGTTTGGAAATATGCAATGTATAGTCATTTTAGACTAGGCACTCCCTCTCAAAAGTATAAATTGATATATAACAGTTATGCAGGAGGGGACGCAGGTAAACCTTTTAGCGACTTAACATACCATAACCTCTCCATACGGTAAACCAAAAATTTGTTGATAAACTGAATAAGAAATATTTTGAAATTGTTATACGATGTCATTAACACTACAGGCTATAAATTGGTTATTTAGTAACATCTTCTGCCACCTATTCATTACGATTTGATATGGAAGATCATGGTGGGGTTTGGAAATTCGCAATGTACAGTAATTTTAGACTAGGTGACGCATCGGCAAATTACAATTTGGTTTATTTGTTTCCCAATTAATACGTTATGGTAGAGCTTGTTCCCACTACGGGGACTTTGTACAACGAAGTAGGCCGCTTGAAAATAAATTAATGACTCCGAGATATTGCAAGCCTAGGCGTATCAAGGCCCTCAAAAAGTTTTATTGCCGTCATCACAGTATTATTGATAACTTTAATGTCTCTGTGTCCAGGATTGCCCTGGATATATTTGACGTCTGATAGTTCCCTGTTCCTTTCACACAATTTTGATTACACACGTGGCGGGTGTAGCTAGCTAAACAGGAGATGCTTATCATTCCGGAGCACCCGGCCGCACTTCCCTGGTGGAAGTTCACGTGTCTAACCTAACTTGTCAGTTCCAAAGTTTTTACTTCTGCTTTTACTTTTTGCTTCTGGATTGTGATTCGGACATGGATTAGTATGTTTGTTTTTGAATAATTAATTGAATTATTTGCTTAGGTTTTTTATTAAGATTACAAAAACAAAGTAAAAACTAAAGACTAACAAATTTAGTTAAACACGCCAACTTTAACTATGGAAATTTATAAAAGACTTTTTCGTCTTTTAAACAAGCTATCATGTTTATGTTTTAGGCGATGCACTACTCTATAGCAAAGGATATCCTTTCTCAACATACGACAATGACTTTAACTCATGTTCGTTGCAATATAGTGGAGCTTGGTGGTATAATAATTGTCACAATTCCAACCTGAATGGACTGTATGGTACCACTGTATTCGGGAAAGGAATGAATTGGAAACAATGGCATGGACACTACTACTCTCTAAAGACAACTGAGATGAAAATACGCCGAATGTAATTTTTATATCTAAAGGTTTTAAAGTGCCCCGTTTTCAAATGTTTAAAAATTGTTTTGAATTTAATGTTCCAGTTTTTTTTACGACGGGTGTAGCTAGCGAAACAGGGAGTAGTGACCCCGCCGGAGCACCCGGCCTCACTTTCCTGGTGGAAGTGTACGTGTCTTATCTAACTTGTCAGTTCCAAAGTTTTTACTTTGCTTCTGAATTTTGATTCGGACATAGATTAGTAGTACGTTTGTTTTTGATTATGTAACTTTTGATTTCATAAGTGCAAAAAAGTCACGAACTTTCAAGTGGATGATGTTATGAAGTATTATGTGAAATATTGAAATTATGTTACTGCTACAAGTTTATTTGTTTAGTCTTATTGTTTCATTGGCTATTACTACGTACGTGTTTTACACATTGCCGTTTTTTATTTGTAATTTCGTTGTAGAATTCGTCAAATATTTTATGATAATTAAAACAAGCGGAAAACATATGTCAGCATTATGTAGTCTTTATTGTTACATGAAGCAAGCTAATGCTGACACGACGGCAGTCAAATACGGAGGATACAGTCCACGGTATGTTTGTAAGTTAATAAATAGTTAACGTTGCTAATACACATTCTTATGATGTGTATTTATTAACAATCCATCGTAGCCATTATGATGTAACATTTTTAGGTTACATTTGAATGATGTGCTTATTTAATAATCCATGGTAAGTTACATATGTATGATGCATTTATTTAAAAAACAATAGTAATCGTTGTGTTTTATATCTCTTTATCAGCAATATTCATATACTATGATAATAGTTCCATGTTCATTTCACACAATTTTAATTACACACGTGGCGGATGTGGCTAGCTAAACAGGAGGTACTTGCCCTTCCGGTGCACCCGGCCGCTGGTGGAGTTTCGCGTGTCTGACTTAATTTGTCAGTTCAAAAGTTTTTACTTTGCTTCTGGATTGTAATTCGGACATGGATTGGTATGTTTGTTTTTGATATATATGGACTAAATATTGTATATATGTGGAGGATTCTATCTTTCGTACATCTAACATCTCACATACACTAGGTGTAAACACAAAGATTAACTGCATTCGGGGTTCTTAAAATGGTATACATAAAGTTACACATGCCATAAAAGCATTGTGTTACATAACTTTTGTTTTTAAATAGAAACATATTTAACAATTTATTTAACAATTAGTAGCTGTAATAGCCACGCGAATGTGTTGCTTTCTGGTATGTATTGTGTTTATTATCTCTGTAATAAAACCCGATAGCTTAAAACATGTATTTGGCTCTATTAGCTTATGCAACCACATACAAAGTCAATAAAACACAATATATTATACCAATACAAGATATACATATATACACTCCACTAATTATATATATGTACTGTATACACATTGTGTATATGATTTCTTCCTTCTGTTATTTCCAACAAGTTTTTTAAATAATTAAAAACGATTAAAACAATATACATTAACACGGAAAACACACTTCACTATTTCATGACATATGTATTGAAGTAGTGGTGTTATAACTCGGAAATGTTTATGTTTTTGTTTGAACAAAAATACTTACTGTATTTTATCAAGTATGGAAGAAAACAAGTCTTATGTTGGATATAATTATACAACATAGCCGTAAATGGACATAATCAAGTAAAAAGATACATGCATCTGCTACCGTTCTTAAAGCCTGTCTAGAACTTTTAATTAGACCAAACCATTCTTTTGTTACATTCTGTGGTCTGAAAATAACTACCCTGCATCCATATGATTTATAGAAATTTATATAGTTGTACATATACATGTAATATAAATAAGTCTCCCGAACGAAGTTTGTAAAGACTTATTTTTCTACCCCAGTTTCTTCCGTTTTCTTCGCCCCTGAAATTGTCCGCGCGTTGCCTCAAAAGAGAATAGTAAATTCATAATGAAACTTCACCGGATGATGGATACTGAACCCAAACGGTTCAATTAAGTCTTCGAATTTTGAAAATGGCAACCAATGCCATGGCAACTTAAAAAAGGCAGAAAAATAAAGTTCTCAACAATGGATGAAACTTCAAGAATGGTTGTAAAGAAAGCATAAAACTTGTTCTGGGGCTAGAAGTTATAAAAAATGGAAGTCGTTGTCATGGAAACGGACAAAAGGCTAAATATTTAAAGTAATCCAGATTAGAGTTACAAAAAGTTAACATGGAAATTGTATTGGAAATACTGACATTATTTGCAGGCTAAACATTCCGATACCTGGCGGCTGATGCCATGAAAATCGAATCCAAAGTGCTCCAAACTAGATTAAACTTTACAGACCGGTTGTATAGGAACATTTTCAGGCTAAAAATTCCAAAAATGGTGGTCATGGCCATGGAAACGAAGAAATCAAAAAGTGCTCAATATTTGTTAAAACTTTACAGAGAGATTGCATAGGAACATCAAGATTCAAAAACCGATTGCCACTCAATTCTAGTTTGGTGAATCTTTAATCAGTTCACTAATACAGGCACAAACTGATACAAAATGTTTCGTTATATTTGTTTTTATAACAGGATTTTATGAGTCAGAAATTTTAACTATTTAAAAATCTATACAAGGAAAGATATATAGCAGGCTCATCTAAATGTACTACTAAATCATTATCGGAAACTCTAACAAAAATTTTGACATTTACTAATCCATGTCCGAATCACAGTCCAGAAACAAAGTAAAAACTTTTGAACTGACAAGTTAGGCTACACATCTCTTTTTAAGCCAGGTACACCCATGTAATTAAATTGTGTGAAAGGAACATGGAACTATGGGATGTCAAATATATCCAGGATAATCCTGGACACAGAGACATTAAATTTATCAACAATACTGTGATGACGGCAATAAAACGTTTTGAGGGCCCTGATAGGCTTAGGCATGCAATATCCCTGGGTCAACAATTTATTTGCAAGCAGCCTGCTTCGTTAAACAAAGCCCTTGTAGTGGGAACAAGCTTTAACGTAGCGTATTGAATGGAAAACAAGAACATGATAAGCAGGAAAGCAGGTGTACTTTGAATAGAAAAGAAAAGTTGACAATAGAAAAATTGAAGTCATCACGTTTGTCATAAGTATGATGTAGCTGTATACAGAATCGTCGTGGATATTTTTGACGTCCTATGGTTCCATGTTCCTTTTATTTAAATGCAGTGAGCGTGAATAGCTAAACGGGAGGTGCATACCGTTTTGGACATCCCACCTCATTTCACTGGTTGAATTCAGGTTTTGAAATGTTTACTCGGCTTTCGGGTTAGTATTTAGACATGGATTTTGGTTTTTGACTGTATCATGTTTTGGTGTTATATCTTTGTTTTACATTTTTGTCTGTATAGGGAATTGCTATATGTTCCATTAAAGTGTAAAAAAGATGACAACGATTTGGCCTTTGATTGGTGTTTGTATTTCATTTAATGTAAAAGCTTTATAAATATATCATACATTAAGGGTGTATGCTTCTGATATTCTAGTCTTTTTCAAATATCGTTTGAAAACAATTTTCAAAATATGCAACACTAGTTTGAATCGTTAAGGAATTTAAAAATAATATGATCCCATTAAATTGTGTGAAAACATTAAGTATTTAAAAATGTAGATATTGAGTATGGTTATTTTCAAGTTCTACGACTGAAAAATACAAATGGCATCAGCCAAAGTATGAAGAAAATAAAGTAGGTCTACAAATATTGACTTTACAAAATGTATAAATATTCTATTACAGTAACTGTAGCTTTTAAAAGACGTCTGATAAGAATTTTAACGTCCATTAACCTAGACAAAGTTGCATTTAAATCCTCTTTGTTAGAAAATTCCAAAAAGCAAAGTTAAAAACTTCAAAAACTATATGTTAACCTCATCAACTGCTTACTGGGATCTAGCTAACTACACCAGTAAAGTGTGTTATCACAATTCAGAAAGGAACGGCCATGGGACTAAGGGACATTAGATATATCCAAAATTATTTTGAATACAAGGCAATATACATTTTCACAATATTGTCATCACAGTGATAAAACTTCCTTGGGCATTGATAAGCCTAGAGCCTTGCAGCATTCTCTTGTTTGCTTCTTCTGGTAGTGGAAACATTCACACCCCTTTCAATATGTTTCACCTATATCATGAAAAGTTGGGTTGTAAACAACTATCTATTATAATCAATATCAGATATATGATTTCGACGTTTAATACTTATCTACTTCAAACATTGAGAGCTTTCTGATACAGCACTTGCTACCGAAACACGAATATATGATAGATACAGTGACATTATACTTAGTAAATCTTATCCTCGGAGAAAATTCCACTAGCAGACATACGAGCGGAGTTGTAAAAATCAAATACAAACACGGCGATCTATATCTTAATCGCAATCGCAAAGCAAGATATTATTGAGTTAATATATATCACCAGCAGAGATGTAAAATTTAAAAGTAAAATGTGACTGGGTCGAAAGAAAACAAATCATAAAAGTTTTGAAATTTGATTTTGTCTGTCCGTAAATTCTGAATTGTATTCGTGTTATATGCTAGACAGTAGCGAAAGACAGTCTAGATAAGAATTTTACTTGCTTGAGGCGAGTATATCAACATGGACCGAGTTCCTTTAACTCAATTTTGATTACATACGTGGTGTGTGTAGCTAGCTAAACAGTAGGGATTGTGATTCGGACGTGGATTAGTATGTTTGTTATTTATTTAACCTTGAGCAATTAAATAATGAACCACTTTAAAAAATTTGATTAATATCTTCACAATCAAAAAAATAAACAAATAAAAAAACCATACCAATCAATGTCCAAATCACAATCCAAAGGCAAAGTAACAACTTTTAAACTGACACACTAGATTAAACACGTGATCATGAACTTGAAACGGGTACATTAGGTTAAACACGTGATCATGAAATTCTACCAGGTAATTGAAACCAGGTGCTCCGGAAGGGTCAACACCTCCTAATTAACTAGCTAGACCCGTCACGTGTGTAATCAAAATTGAGAGTAAAAGGAACGTCGAACTATGTCACGTCAAATGTATCTAGGACATTTCTGGACACAGAGACATTATACTCATCAACAATACTGTGATGACGGCCATAAAAAGTCTTGATAAGCCTAGACTTGCAACATCCCTGTGTCAACAAGTTTTAGAGGACTTCTGATATGGTGACAAGCTGAAATCATGGGTGATACAGCTTTTCATGCAAAGATGTATTATATGAAATGTATTATAGATATAGTCATCTCTGACCCCGGGTTCACAATTAATCCTTAGCTAAGATTTTCCTTAAATTAAATCTTGCAAAATTTCAAATAATTATAATTTTGTTACTTCTCAATATATTCAGAAATTTTGGATGTCAATTTTAGATTTCTAGATTAAATCATTTGCATTTGGTTTGAACAAAAATATTCATCAGTATTTCAAAAAAAAAAGATTACCAAAATTTCCTTAATTTAAGTTAAGAAAAATCTTAGCTAAGGAATGATTTGAAATATGGTGACAGATGACAGATAGCTAGTAGCATAAGTTTGATTTTAAGTTTAACGATAATTTAGTGAGACAATACCTACAGAAACTGAGATATTGTGTTTTTTCTATTATTCACGGGTGAAAAATATCAGACGGTGTTATGGAATAATTAGACAGTAAAAAATTAATTCCGAGACAGAGAAAAGGGTACAAAATCTGCATGCTGGAAAGGTCATGTCGGACTGTTTAATGCTGCTGCATTTGCATATGGAATCCGAGATGCAATCTGTTAAATCAGAGGTCGACAAGTCTAAACATGAAAATTCTGATGTATCTACGAGGGTTATTCCAGGAAATAAATGAAAATGTGGTACCTGTAGTACCTCGAGAGTAAGATCCAGGAAAACGTAACAGGCGAGAAACATTTAGTTTAGAAATGTGCGGGCAAAAGATGAATCTGGATGTACAAGGTATTCATGGTGTGCTTAGAGAATTTCCTCGAGAAACGGTTCATGAACTTTTACTGAGGTTTTTATAATTAAAATTTCAGGCAATCTATAGGCTTCCAGGTTGTGTAAAAGATACGAAGAGCATTACCGTGCGATTTGTAAGTTTTTTAGATCGTGACGATGTCTGGGTTGCAAGAAAAAAAGTAACTGAGAGTACCAAGGCACTATAGTGTCCGACTTGTCACCTGAAACGAGTAAACTTAGGCCCGAGATTTTGAAACGCCTACATGATATCTTCGTCTGTGTCTGGATACCGATTGTTCTCTGTTACAAAACTCTTCCGAACGTCCACGACTAAAATCGTAAGCTTTTAAGGTAATACGAATATATTTGAACATGGCGAGGATTGTGATATTACGTTTAAAAAATAAGTTATTATCTTGACTGGGACATTAAACGTCCCTCATTTAATCAATAAATAAATCAATAGACCAAAGGTTATTACTCGTTTTAGCAAATTTATCTCAGATGGAATACAGCTATATAAAAATGGCTTTTAAAAGAAGCACTTTTAAAATCGCACACTGTCATAGTCTGTACCCATTATGTTGCAAGAAACCCTTTTTAAAAATGTATAAATTACTCAGAACGATTCAGAGATGTAATAATGCACATACAGCACAGACCTGTCGAAAGTTTAACACTGAGCTTACGAAAATGACTCGAAATAGCGGCCACTGAGTGACTGGGATATGAAAAGCTAGTGACTGAAAACTGACGAGAGATAGCTAGCAGCTGCCGAAAAGCTGTCGAGATATAGATAACGAGGTTAACTATCGATTCGGCACTTATCCGTTATCCTTTCGATGTACAGCGAATAGCGGAGGAATACTTACAACCAAGGAACTACTTACTCATTCATAATTTCCTACGGGTTCATTCATAAATCTATCCGGCGACTGCAGGGCGCTCTTTACGAGCGGCAACACACGTAGAAATTTGTCATACTGCACCAATTTTAAAAATAATTTGACAAAAAAAAACAATAATAAAAACCACTATTTGATGTCTTTTTATTTCAAATTATTTTTTAATAAGAATAAGCATCTTCTGCCTAGCAAAATATAGTTACAAGGTGTGAAATCAATTTAATTGATAATAAAAGGAACATGAAGACAGAGAACGTCTAGTATATTCAGGGCAATTTTGAATACAGAGACATCAATTTTCCATTTTCCATTACTGATATGAAGTAGCGTTAACGTCACACTGAACATTTTAACTCAGTGAGATTTCTTTGTCCTATGCTAAGGTAAAATAAAGCCAAGCTACAATTGGTATAAAATTACAATAGCATTTGAGTTAGGAAACTGAAATTCTTGCCCGGAGTACCAATAAAAAACAAACATGCAAATCCATGTTCAAACCACAATCCCAAAACAAATAAACTATACAATTAACAAGTAGACTCAACCAGTATGTACATTTTGACATTTATTAAGTCGTAGTAATATTTAGACAATTTCACAGAACTCCCATCTTGTAAAAATTCTCAAATCTGCATGGCATACATGGCTTATTGTCACATTACAACAAAGTGTTCAATTATAGAACAGACAATCTTCGAAAAGTGTAATATTGATGCTTAATAACATATTACAGATTGTATTTTGTTCTATAAGTGTTTCTAATACCTTCATTATCATATTACAAATACCTGAAACTATCATGTATATTTTACCCAATTTTGTTGTTCTATCTTTAACTACCTTGATGTATGTTGTCATACTCACAAATAATGAGTATTTTTATTAAGTTTGATGTCTCTGTGTCCAAGATTGCCCTGGATATATTTAGCCCCCCCCCCCCCCATAATTTCATGTACCTTTAACCCGATTTAAAGTTTTAACTATGATTCTGGGTTGTGGTTCGGACATGAATTTGTATAGTTGTTTTTGATATGTATAATCAAAAAGTATTTAACGATTTGCTTACTGGACATATATTACCGTTCGCTAGCGAACAGTTTCGTTTTGGTAATCAAATGTTTGAACAGGTTTTGTAATTGATTTCCGCAATTACGGAGCACGTGGTCTAACTTTACTAGTGGGGGTTCACGAGTTTAACTTAATTTGGCAGTGTTCAGTTTTTACTTTGCTTTTGTATTTTGATTTAGATAAGGATTGGTATGTTTGTTTTATTGATATGCATTACCAATATGTGTCAAAATAATATTATGTAACCAAGATTTAACATCAGATGCAATGTTAGAGTACTATATCACTAATATAGACTTTATCCTATGTTCAACAGAAGTCTTGATATAATTTGTACCATTGGCTGTATCTCAAACAGTCATTACCAAAACAAGCGTAGAAGATAATTTTATATCGCTTTTGTTGGTATCGGAAAAAAACCTATAAATACAAAAAACTATTAAGAAAAATACTTTATTGAATAAATAATTGAAAATAACAAATAAATATCGAGATTTTTGGAAATATTTCCACTATTACATTACATAATAATTGGATACACATTACAATAGTAATCATTGCATTACTGAAGCATATACTTATAATCTAACGTAAACAAAACAATGGGGAAGTACAATGATGTGCGACAAGTAATCACAAATACAGAGGCAGTGACAGAGTTGGCTTTACGAAAATCCGATTTAATTTAGTTACAACGATGCATTGAGGTTTGTGAAGTTGGACGCACAATTTGTATAAAAAAAAATTATTAACTGGTGTTTATTGGAAATTATTTTCCATAATAATAGTTGGTTGGTTTTTATTTAAGAGACGTGTACTTAAGGTGTTCAATTAACAATAAAACAATTCATAAATACGTATCACAGACACTGGTCTCGTGACAATATATATCATATATCACAGATATAGCACAGATCATTTACATACATAACAAATATTATAGTTTGATAGAAAACTGATCAAAGTAAGGGACATTAATATTATATCAAGGGATGCGTTTTAACAACCCACTAAACGGCAAAAATTATCTGGATTTATAATCAATTGTTCATATACTTGTAACATTTTGTCTGTTTGTTTAACGTGTTTGTTGTTCCGTGGTTACATCGGTTATGACATGTTTTAATGATCAGCTACAAATAACTTTTTATTGTCTATCCATTTGTTTTTTAACAAAGTTTTAACAATATTTATTTTGTTTACTGAAATAATTTGATCTAACTCGATACATTAGTATCCATTTAGTAATGAAAATCAATATGATTTACCTGATTTATTGTGCCATAAAATTAAACATTCTGTCAGATGACGTTGTATAATAACAGCTTATCATAAAAAACCTAATACTCCATGACTGCCTGCTAATAAATATCTCTAAATTTTGTAGAAAAAATATAATCCAATTTAATTTTATACAGCTTAAAACTAGATGTCCGTTTCAGAATACAATTCCTCATTAATAGTGATAATTGGAGCAAATTGTGAAAAATCAATTTTGTTACCTTTGACTGAGCAATACTTTCTTATCACAGACAATAGATTCACAATTAATTCTAGATCACAGACAACATGAGGATCACGGTACATTTTACACAAAACACTACTTTTATTGAACTACAGTTAATATACAATTATATACATCACCAATATACATTATATTATTGTTTTAAAGTCTGAGATATAAAAATCAATTAACGTTTAGTAGAGATTTCGTCTTAACTATCCCTCAATAAAATCCTCCATCAGTACTGCAGGTCATTATTTGAATAGTTATTCTCCCCCTTTACTTGCTCTCAGCATACGCTGATTCTGTCCCCTAACCAATCGTTTCTATTTCTCCTGTAATATAAATAAGATAAAATTTCAAGTATTATCATAACTCATGTTGAAGAGGTCAAATAAACCGTATTGTCCAGAATTTAAATACATCAAAATAAATTTTCAATCAAAATTTTGTAAATTTCTTTAAAAAAAACTTCTACAATTGTTTTTGTAATGTGAAGTGTTGGACTGTTTCTGTTGCACTTAACTTTCGTGTTACATTAAAAATATGCTAATGTATTTTAAAGCCAATTATAAAATGTTTTACTTAGGCTGTGTACATTGAATTCTTGTAAAGAAACATGTTGCAGCTCGTTAACTAAATGAAAACAACTGCTCGTGGTTTTTCATTTTAGGTTCGATACGAACTGTGAAGTGAAATTGAGCTTATTTGTCTAAAATAAATAAAAAAGAAACCGTATTCAATTCACTATCCCAAAAGCAAACAGAATCTTTGGAAACTGGAAAGCTCAGTCAAACACATGAACTTTCGAACAGAATAAAATACTTCAAGTATTTTCATCGTAATCAAAAACAAACATACTAATTCATGTCCGAATCACAATCCAGAAGTAAAAACTTTGGAACTACAAAGGTTAGACACGTGAACTTCACCAGGAAAGTGAGGCCGGGTGCTCCGGAAGGGTTACAAATACAACAAAACCTATAATATCATATAGAGTAATATTCTATGGAAACAAAATGCCAAACTTTCTAGCTTGATTGACTTACTTGCAAGTTGTCGATGCTTGAAGACTTTTAGCTTAGCTGTCAGAGTTGGCAATGTTGCTGAATACCTGCTTCAGTTTGCCATTTCTTCAGACTATGAAAACACTTTTCCTGAATTGATGGTTTCGTTTTATCAATTTCTACCAGGTCACCTTCAGACACTCCGAGTTTTTTGCAATGGCTTTCCAGTCTTTGACAGCATATGGGTTTTGTGCCACTTTTATAAAAGCTCGACGGAGAAAAGAATCTGGAAAGAAAGAGAAAACAAAAAAGACATAAAAAATAAGACAGAGTGCGACATTGTTTTCAAGATTTTTCCATTAACCTTCCTTCAATTTATATAACCCTACTGTAGTAGTCCTCAGCTTTTATCAAATTACAAATCCAACCAATGTGCTAAGAAACAAAGTTCAATGAGGTAACATAACAATTCGTTACTTGACAAGACGAACAGATTGACGGAAACATTTTAAGAGTCAAATTATGGCTTTTATTTTTAAAGTCGTGTACAAAATCAAAAATTTGTAGAGCCTAATAGGTTAGAGATCTTCTTCTTACATAGTTCATTTGAGTTGTCCTACAATACTTGTATTTTCCTGTGCATACACTTGTATTGAAACTAAAGCATTATTCCTAGATTTCAAACAAACTCGCACAAATAATTAAATGTACGAGGCAGAAGGTAAATTTACTACATAATTAAATAAATACTTTGGGCAAAAACAAATAAACAAAGTTGAAGTTAGTCATTGAGAAAGTCGTCCTTGTACATTGGGCAATATCAGTTGGGCAAAAAGAAGCAACTGGTTAAATCTGTGTCCGCCATCCAACAATAATCTGTGCATTTGTACTACATATGTCGGTAACAATTACCTCTCGCACTGTTTGCCCTTTCACGTCTAAATTCTTCATCTCTGTCTCTCAAACTTCAGATATATCCGCACGTCCAATACTTTCAAGGGCATGTGCTAATATCTCAACCTTCAAATAAATAGAAGTTTATTTTTCTCAATATTTTCTCAATATTAGTTCAATCTTGATTAAAATGATTTAAAGATGGAATCGTTACTAGCTATAAAGTATGATACGCGTTTAGATTTAGACATGGATAAGTATGTATGAAATCGATTTAACGATGTATAATTTTGTTCAGTTATGTGCTGTTCCATTCATAAGAACAACAACATGTAACACAAACATTTAACGGTATTTAAAACAATTTATTATTGTAATTATTTTTATTACTTTATTTTTTATTATGTTGTTCGTCAAGTTACTGCATACATGCTTGCAGTTGTATTCTCGTGTGTGGATGTTAATGTTGATTCATGTATTTTAAGATAATGTTTTACCTTTTCTTCATTTAAAGAACAATAACTCCTAGTTAACGTGAATGCAAAACAAAAACGATGTTTTCGTTTGGACAGCCTCTAACCCCACCTTAAGGTTAAAGTATGCTATACCAAATCAAATTGAAAAAAAAATTGGTAAATCGTCATCTTACCTTATTCACACAACGTGGAAGCCGTTTTGCCCATGTTAATAACATGTCCATTCGGATCCTTTTGGGATCGGGGTTGCTGTTGTTTTGGCGTAATATAGCCTGGATACGCATGCGTTTTAGATTTAAAAACATGGCTAGCCTTTTCCATTCATCTCCAAGTTCGGTTGCAACAAACTCTAAAATATCATCTGTAACAGGGCCTGCAAAAATAAATTAAAATTCGTTTTACAAACAGTATCATTGAGTTTGATTGCAATAATGCGCACGTCTTTATACGTTAAAGAAAAGAATTTGCAAGTCCCTTGGGACAACTGATATCAGTTTTGGTAAAATAACATCAATGCTAGTTTGTTATGGTATCAGAAAGACGTTTATTTATTCTTAGAAATTTCTACATTATGTTTTCTATCTAAAAGTACACCGTATAGTTAATATAAAAACAACATTTTTGCATTACGGTTACCTGTGTGACAGGTCGTGTATTTGAAACAAACCTACCTTCATCTTTTATTTTGATAGGGGCAGTGGCTAACGGTTGTGGCGGTTCTGGATCAGGCTGAAAATGAAAATGAAAAGATTATTTTATGTTACATGTGCATCTACAGTTGTAGAAATCTTGATCAGACGGTTAAGGGTAACCAAATATCATACAAAAAACGGGAAAAAATACTGAACTTTAGTTGACACTTGTCATAATTACAATGAACTGAACCGGTATAAAAAGCGAGAACTTTACCTACTTCCAGTTATTACGTTGATAACGACGGATGTAATTATTATATATATCAATCAGTCTCTAACTACGGTATCTGGTCATTTACATCCAATTACAAAAATATGTTTTAGGAAATTTAACAAAATGTTACCCATGTTAAAAACGAATACCAGCGACAAATCAAGGTTTCAGCAATAAAGAAGAATCACGGTTCTAAATCAACCACCTAACCACATGACCACTCCAAATTGAGACCCATACATTTTTCTTCTACTTATATACTCGTAATTGATGCAGAATATTTAAACTTCAACTACTGAGTCAACAACATCCTTATAATTCCGTAGTTCTATATAGAGTCAAACCTATCTAAAAAGGTCACCTCTATATAGGGTCACTTGCTTTTAAAGTCCAATAAAATTTCATTTTAACTATCCTATATTCAGGCAATTTAAACCTTATATAATGGCCACTTTTACTTGTTCCCTTGAGTGGCATTTAAAAACGGTTTTGACTGTATTTTGTTGAAACAATAAATCTGAAACATGCAATATCGACCAAACCTCTGATATAACTACCTTCACATACCATACACATAACTTACTTTCGGAAGATTAATTAAAAGTTCTGCTAATAAGACTTCTTCATCCACGACCTCATAGACGGGTTTCTGTTGACTGGAAGAACTTGTATCCTGAGGGGGCACCTGTCTATGTACTTTAACCATTGTAAATATTTTAGCAAATCCTCGATAACAGTGGAAGCTTTTTTGAGCAAATTTGTCCATTTCAATAACATTGAATTCTAAACCACTATTTATATGCGTATTAAATACAAATTTTAAGTCTTTGATGTCTGTTAAACATTTTAGATTTCCTCTGAACCGCACGTGTATAACTTGTCCTTCTTTTACAATGATATCCTTTGTTGCTTTGGGACCTTCTTCATATCCCTCTTCAGCAAGGTTTCTCAGGGATTTTTCAGTTCTCCCTGAATTAGAACAAGAAAGTCTGATGTTGTTTAGAGAAGTATTTTTCTGTCTCAGAAAGAATTGTATTGTTCTATGATTAAGAGACATTTCTAATAATGATGGTATTTTCTCTATGATTGGAACGGCAGTCATACCCTTCTTCATCCGAAGTAACAGAAACCTGAAATTTTAAAAACCAATGAATCAAATTAATGCATCATGGCGAATAAAATCACTGTAGAAAATACAATAGATTGTATTGATAAAACGCTTATATGTATGCTCTGACGCTACAGTCGCTCGAACTCGATATCTCGAATACCCTGAATTTTCGAAGTCATTTGCTGGTGCCAACTAAATTCATATTATGTTAATGTAAATAAACCACGATGCTCGAATTTCGACAGCCCGAATACTCCGCTAGCTTAACAATAACTTATAATTTAAATATTCTAATTAATATTGGTTTAGCTTTTAATACATGAGTCAACTTGAAGAAAATGCTTACTTCAAACGGTCAAAAGAATCTGCTTTTACATGTAAAACTTAGATTACAAAATTTCAGATAAAAGAATTAAAAAAAAGGTAGACACAAAATGGGTTTAATAAATGCGGCTTACTTTTCATATGGATCAGGTATATCAAATGTACAATATCTTTGTTTTTGGACTGGATCAGAGCAATGTTTGTATCTTGTCCATCCTCCAACATGTCCTTTTACCAATAAATGTATCTCTTCATCAACATCATCTAAAATGGAAAATAATATAAGGTTTTATATGTTTCATGCGTGGTGAGTGTAGCGAACTAGTCATGCGTTGCTTCTTCATGATCCAGCGTTTTTCTGGGAAAATTACTCATATCAATTCATTTTGCATAATGTTATATGGTATCATATGACGCTCTAGCGAACTCCAATTTGTAATATCTCGAATTGAGTTCTGCCCCTTTACATATGAATGTATACAATATAAAGAAGATACATATGTTTTGTTTAGACTCAAAATATATTTATTCTTCTTATCATTCTTCAAAGGCCAAAATCTTAAACAAATAAAAACTAAACATACCCTCTTTTGTTGACGACACGAAGGCGGTTGTTGGTCTAGCTGTCTGTGCTCTAGTTTCTGGCATCTGGTCGTCCTTCTCCCTGTTTATTCCAGCCGTAGTAGGACGTTTAGGTTTCGGGCTACTAGCAGGTAATGGCATTGTTATCATAATGGGTTTGTTGAATTTTCTGTTGGCTATGTGGAACCGCAGAATAGGACTTGTTGTAATTACATTTGCAAATTCCTCTGGTTTTCTGATTTTCACGTCGGACAATGTTGTAGAATCAACAGTTTGTACCTAACGTATATCAAAATAAAAAACAAGAGAAAAATTATAGTCATACTCTACGAAAACATATCCGAGTACACATGTGTTTGTACATCGCAGTACTTATCTCAAATTAAGTATTTTTTGCTAATACGCATTTGCGTTTCACTAATAAAGCGAAAATAATCCGGTTTTCACATAAAACTCTTCACGCTAAAATCACTTTGTGCCGATTCCACATTGATATATCGGCGACAATAATAAAATGGTTTAAAATATATAAAACTTGTGCAACCCGTAAAGTGACATATGTAAAAAAAGCTACTTCGCTATGTTTATTCGCAACAGTTTCGACTTTTCGAAATAGTATTTCAAATTTTTGAATTTGCGAATCATACAATGTGCACAATGTCTAATTCTTTCATTTTTCAATAACAAAAGGGAAAAACTATTCTATTTCTATAATATATCTTTTAACGCACTACCATTCTAGTATATAAATATAAATATATATCTACAACAAATAGCACAATGTCATTTAGTGGACCAATATCAAACAGTATGGTGACGTAATATACATTTTGTAGATGTATATGAATTACCTCAATATGGAAGTTAACGTTGATTTTAAACATCCCTGGTCTACATGTTAAAGTAATTCGTGGATCAGCCGATGATGCAACTTTATTTCCTTTTCGAGAAAAGGACAAATTTTCACGTTTGAGGCGAGCAATGACTGCAAAGATTCCGAACTTACGGGTACGCATCTCTACAAACTTCAGCTCCTGTGTAGAACAAAATGTCACTGATGAATTGTCAAGAACAAAATTAGCATTTATCCAATAGAGTCAAAGAAAAAAAGGGTTTAATTACGGGTGCAATATTGACCCAACTGGAAAACAGTTTGAGTATCGTTATTATTTTGTGTATGAAATCTTATAACATGCAATTAGCAAGGAATATATGAGAATATTTTCACTAATTTTAGACATGTTATACTGTTAAAAAAGAGATACGTGTACCAATCGTTATTGTAACGTTATAATCAATATGGATTTGCTCCAACAAATATTTTCGAATCATTTCAATATTATTATCAGTAACATCAGGCGTGTTTGTCATGCTGTAGCATTTTAAACATAAATTAATGTGTCATGAATTCAAACTCGTGATGCAAGTTACTTCTTATATTACTAATTGATGTAAAGTTATTAAGCCATGTTTTGTGTTCACACTGAACTGTCTCATTTTATCTTAACTAATTCTTATAAAAAATCTCAAAAATGTCAAAGTTATAGTATCGGTGCCCAAATCAATAATGTATTTAATGAATACTTATTTTAAATGTGGCAACAACGTGTATCACAAATATGAAAGCAACCTTCATTTAAAATGTGATGTTAAACTCTGGAAAATTTAGTTAAGCAGAATTGTCATAATATAGAACTAAAGCTTTATTGCCTCCTGTTTGATACTATATATAGTAATAATTTAGTCTTAAATGTAATAATCATTAACAAGATCAGGGTAGGATTTCTCCAGTTGAATATAAATAAGATATTTACATTCTTCTTGTTTCTAATTTTTGCTTATGTCTATAAGCGCCATAGATTGCCTCTCCCAGCGATTGGAATTGTATCTAGAACAGCGTGTTAAATTTTTATTTTACGGTTAAAAAATCGAAATAAAATTTTCATAAAATGTAGAATGTAAATAAAACCATTGAACTGTCTAAAATGACGTTTATAGCTTCCATTGCCGTGCAAAGCAAATTAATCATAACGCGCGAGCGCGCATTATTCAGTTTACTTGGCAGTTATGGAAGTTATAGCCATTTCTAGACAATTCAATGTTTATTCAAATTCAATTTAACGGCAGAAAAAAGTTCCATTTGTTACAGGAGTCTGGACATGCGTGAAATCATAGCTGCAAATTAATCGCTTATACAGTTCACAAAGTCGTGTGCGCAATTAAAAACCACTCATATGTGACCAACAAATCAGATACTTACTGGAGAGAGCTCCATACTTCTCTGTTGTAAAATACAATTTGAAGGAATATTTACTTTTTCATTTGTGTTGCTGATGTTGATATTTTGCATAAGATACTTTTCATTAACAGATTCATTAACTGTTTGATTAATTACCAATGCATTACAACATCGACTTAATATTCCAAAGATTAACATTTCCTTGTTGTACTGTCAATAAACACTGCCAATTAAAGATAAAAGAAAAAGGCGATTTTAAATGGTAGTCGATCAGAGTCAAAGGAATGATAACGGTGAAAATATAAAAATCGAATGAGGTGGTTAAAAAAATCTCGTGGCTTTGATTCGATTGAATTTGTCATGTTCAAACAAAATAAAATATAAAGTCGGAGCATTTATTCTACTCTATACTACATGTATTTAGTGTTACCTTAATATCTTCAAAGTGTACATCTGATGTTGGTACTTCTACCCATTTACCGTTACTCTGCAGAGTCTTCACAATGGCTTCCCGGCCTTGTGTTCCACGCAAAAAACAATGTGGTATACCGATAGACAATGGCTCTTCAAACTGCAAATGTTACAATAGAAATTTTATTAGTATTAGGCAGTAAAACCAGATACTTCTGGGTGCAAAAGCAGCTATACTCCGATATGTAACATGCATTCAAACCAATATACTGCTCTGTCTTTCAATTTGATTTTGCTGCAGGCACGACTGTAATGCTTCTAAAGGAGTGAGTTGAGTTGAGTAATGGTGTTTAACGTCCCAGTCAAGAATATTTCACTTATATCGAGACGTCGCTAGCTATAGGAGAAGGTGCAGAAATTATTCCTGTGTCTTGCGCTAATGGCAATATAAAGCAGGGTTCTTTATGGTGTTATGCCTACCGTGCATGGGACCTCGTCTATTATTAGTTCCCTTGGCTTTAATTTTGTAATTCATTTTCGTGGGTCAGACCCAGTCGGGGTTCAAACCCAAGACCTCCCACTTTCCAAAGAAGTAAAATATATCGTGTAATTAATCAACCACACAACCATTAAAGGGTTGATGAATATATATCCAAAAGTACCACGATACTTAAGTCGTAATTACCGAGAATTTTTTCTCTGGATCAGTTGGAGTTATTTCTAATATATTACTGACAAGTTCTTCGTTTTCAATAAGTGTCAGTATACCGGACATCTGATCTATCCGTCGCACCTCTACGTCGTCACGTTTTAGACATCCACCGATGGACCTAATTATACATCCGATACCAGGGTCAAAGTCACCAGGTTCTATACTATAACTGTAAAGGAGAAATAAGAGAAATGGCTAAAGTCTATATCTAATGGAATTCAATAATATCCAGTGTTTGCGTCAAGTCGTGATATTTGCCGTTAATAGTCCGAAACAAGTATATACATGCCTATAACATGTGCTCGATTTTTACATGTATTTCAGAAAATTCGAAGAACGCATGGTATATGAACAATTTATTCATCTGAATTTTAGTAAAGACACTTATATTGAGGAAATCATTATCGAGATATTGAAAGAGCCCCTAGTGCCTGGAAACAACGAACTGATAAACGTTCGTACATTACATGATCTGCTTGGATAGAACTCGCCGGTACGGTAAGCGTCAGTCAAATATCTGGAATCTTTAAAACTACGATAATGTTGCTAATACTTGATAAACTACTGGGTACAATTCCATGTAAAGACCATAAGCATGTAAGCAAAATATGCGAACTACCCACATTGTCATCATTTGTGTTTTGTTGATGCCGAACATTTTGTTCATGGTTAAGTTATATTCAGTTCTTCGGAATAACAAAGATGAAACGTACAAATGCGTATAAACCCTTTTGATCCAGCTATTTGGATTGCGTAGTTTTACAAAAAGCGTAAGGATAGAAAAGCTTAATTAAAGTGTATGGTAATAATAACGTAAACTGTATTTAGTGACATTGTCTGATTTCAGCAATTATTGCTCAAAATTGCATTCAATAATGCAATCAGCACTAAAGATTCACCTTTAAAATGTTACGTAGCTAGACACAGTTGACGACGCCAGTATTGACAAGGCCAGTTTCCCTATACACAACCATTGACAAGGCCAGTTTCCCTATACACAACCATTGACAAGACCAGTTTTCCTTTACACAATCATTGACAAGACCAGTTTTCCTTTACACAATCATTGACAAGGCCAGTTTTTGATACACAATCACTCACTGACAATGTCGGTTTTAGACACTTACATTTGACAAGGCCAGTTTTCAGAAACTTAAATTTGACGAGGCCAGTTTTCAGAAACTTTTATTTCACAATGTCAGTTATAAGACACTAACATTTGACAAGGCCAGTTTATAGACACTTACATTTGACAAGGCCAATTTCTAGACACTTACATTCGACAAGGCCAGTTTTAGACACTTTCATTTGACATGGTCAATTCAGAAACTTAAAATTGACAAAGCCATTTCAAACACTTACATTTGACGGTCCACTTTTTAGACACTTACATTTGACGAGGCCAGTTTTTAGGATTTTTGCGTTCAGCTTCTCTTCTAGCTATTTCTTCATCGGCACGCTGTCGTTCATCTTCAAATGTTGTTCCTTTCTTCTTTGCTTCTTCTCTCAGTACCTTATTCTCCTCTTCCCTCTTCTTTCTATCTTCCTCTTCCCTAATTCTTGCTCGTTCTTGTGCTCTTTTTCTTGCCTCTTCGTCTGCTTTTCGTTTTTCCTCGGCTGCAATCTTTGCTTCTGTTGCAGTTCGCCGTGCATTTTCTGCTATTTCCCATGCTCGTTTAGCCAATGCTGCTGTTTCAGCCGCCTCTACCTCAGCCTCGCTTGCAAAAAGTTTAGATTCGGCGACGCCTGTTGTAGCGTTAGCGATAGCTGCCCTTGCATCGCTTGCTTTAGCTAGTGCTGATCTTTCTATAGCAATACGCTCCTCTCTGAGTTTATCCTTGTCTGAAAATAGTGAAACAATACAACATCTATCAATGGACAAATACTAATACCTCATAAATAGTAATCTGGAAGAAAGAAATCAAATTATCAAACTTCTACTAAATATCAAGCTCAATGACAAACGGAATGTAAGCAAAGTTAAAGTCGACAATAACAAGGAATGTGCGATGTTTTTTCCTACTTTAGCTTTTATTGTAGTTTAAATGGGATTTATCTTATACGCCGAGATAATAGAATAGTTCAAGTCGAAGCTACCATGATGTGCTGCCTATTATAGGACCTTTTGGTGTCTGATTTTCATAAATCCTATTATGGTCTATATAGTCATATGCCTATGGTTCTCTAGATTATCATCAAAACCATGTCCAAATCACAATCCGATAGGATAATAAAACTTTGAAGCTGGCTAGTTAGGTTAAACATGTGAACTTCCACCAGGGAAGAGAGGCCAGGTGCATCGGAAGGATAAACACCTCCTGTTTCGCTAGCTGCACCCGCCACATGTGTCGTGAAATTGGGAATGAAAGGAACTATGGGATGTTAAATATATCTAGAGTAATTTTTGATACAGAGATATCATACTTATCAACAATACAGTGATGATGGCCATATTTTTGAGGACCTTGATAGTCAGGTTTTGTTCTTACATATTCAAGACATAACAAAACCTTCAACTGGTTGAACATAGTGGTTACTATAAGTATGCGAAATTAGTAATTATAATGAAATAAAATTCACCTTATTCTGTTTAAAATTTTAAAACATAAAATTACAGATTGATAAATCTATAAAATTAGCTACATAAACAAAACATATTAGCTATTTAAAGTATTTTAAAATTATTATATCGAAAACTGCCTTTTATCGGCTTTGTACACAATTTATCTAACAAAACTTATATTAAAATGTCTGAAAAGGTTAAAACATAAATCTATCATAAAGCTTAAACAAATAATTTTAAGTGGAACAAGAGCTATAAAGTATTGCTCACACAAAGGTACAGTACTGAACTGTCAAAAGATTCACACTTCGGCATGGAAGAGGGGTCGAATGTCGGCTGTTTAGTGACCGAAATATAAATAGCCAGTGGCCGACAGTAGCTGTGGAAAAGCTGTTGTGACATATATGAATGAGCTGAAGATTCGCCACTTGTTCGTTAGCTTAGTGTTAAACTTTTGACAGGTCTGTACTGTATATAATATAACGTAGGTACAAATAAACATAAAATACAAGGTACGGCTAGTTGTCGCTATAATGTTATATTTAATATAAACTTAATTACGCCATTTTATGATCATCAAAACTTCGTGTCTCGCCTAGCCATATTGTCGTTGTTTGTTTTACATTATTTCGCTAGCGATAAAAGAATTTAATGGGATGAGTATTTGATTTTGAATTTAATTAAAGGGGAAAATAAAACACATTGTGTGTAGATTAGGATATGTGAATTTACCAAACGTAATGACATCGATTTTGTCTCTTGAATGTCAGTGTTCTATCTTAGATATGCAAATATTTATCTCCGTTTTGAATCAATACATACTCTTTATTGTGAATAAACATTATAGAACTCAAGTATATAATTGAAATCACTGAGAGATTGGTCGTAGGAACCAAGTTGGACTACGTGTGTGTTTATGGGGTATTTTAGATAAAGGTTGCCGAGGACCAAATAAGGGGTTAAACATGTCACATATTTGATTTTTTTTTTTTTTTTTTTTTGTTCTTTATAATAAATTTGTCGTTTGTTGTGATTTAAAAAAAATAAACTTACGCCGACATACAAGAAAAATTAGCCCAAACCCATCATGTGGTAATTGCAAGAACGATATAATAATATCATCAGATTTCAGAGTGACAAACTATAGTTAGATGAACATTTCCAAGCAAGTCGGAGATTAGCAACTCACCGCTCTACATCATTTGCTGCAATTCCTATCCAAATAAACCTTCTTAAAATATTTTAAAATTCGTTGATTGAAAAAATATTGTTTCCAATTTAAGGAATACATAATGCGTTTTTATCAACTAGAAAAAAGGCAAGTTAAATGGCCATTGGAAAGGGTTTTGGTAAGATTTTAAGTTGAAAAAATCAATAAATTTCATAATTCAAAACAGTTTTCAACTTTTCATGACTTATAGACCTTGGTTTTTTCATTATAAAAATGATAACACACCAGAGGTATGCTAATTACGTAAAATTTTCATTAGCATTTTTTATTACATATGTAAAATTTAGATAGTTACTTCAAGTCGAAATATACTATGTCTGTGCCCTACACAGGTTAAAATTCTTTAAAAATAATTTCCTATAAAACCCAATAGGACGAAAAGGATTATATCTATATAATATAATTATAATAAGTTACCTAAAATAAGCTTTAATTTGACTTTTTATACTGATTTTAAAATTACACATAGATATGTATATACCAGAACCAATTACTGTTTAACGTTAAGTCTTATTGTCCTGGGTTATATTGAAATATTCTCGTAGTATTTATTTAACTCATTTAATGGTACTTCAGATTTATACCCATTCACTTTTACTAACGTGACTTCAATAACATAACACTTAAATATACATTTCCATAAAGTTGGTAATGAATATGTATTACGTTGTACTTTAAGTATGACATAATTTTAGCCTGAACGTTAACATAACTGAAGTGATTTATTAAGGGGGTATAAAATTATTTTGGAATTATGACTTTAAACTCGAGTGCAAATTACAGGTAGTATCATCCAACTCTTGACATATCCACTTAGTATGGACTATTTAACTAATTTCATTATAGAAAACGAAATATAAGCTTAGTCTTGTGCAAGGTAAATGACACAAGTAAGTCATGAATGGGGATTATTTAACAGATTATGTAATAGTATAGAAGCAGGGTCCTATTTATAAACGATAAATGCAAGTTAAATGGCATTAATATTTCAATGGAGTGCCTGTACGTAACAATGCGTACTCTTAGTTTACAATATGTACACGTATCTTGACTCTACGTAAAACCATATGCTAAGCAAATGAAATGTAATTTTCAAAATCTTTTTTCTTGAAAAATCTAAGTAAAAACACAAAAATACACATGGCGCCACACATCGACTAGTTAAATAAACATTAAATGACTAGTTAAGGGTCATCTAAGTAGGAAAATTCAAGTGAAAACCATTTGGTTGAAAAGCGTGAAAGAGGGGTATAATTATGAAATTACCTACACAAGCATGAAGATTTATAAATAAAAATACAGCAGGAATTGATAATTTAAGAAATTTTAAAATATTTGTTGCATGTTTTTATGAAAATAGTGCAAAAATACACGTGTTGGGGAAAATAGTTTACACCTTGTATAACGAATTAATTTTAAAAAATGAAAAGATATTAACATAGTCAACACCATAGAGCAGTGCAAAGGGGTCAGACTTTGTTAAAGAAATACGAGGTTTTTGAAAACTCGAAGATTTACGGTTGATGTTATCTACGATTTATTTTCCTATTAAAAATGCGTGTACCAGGCGTGATATTTATATTCTAAGGCCACTAATAATCCAAAATACAACAAGTCACTAAAAGTGCACGGTCACACGATACTGTTCTATTTGAATTGAGGTGAATATTGTTTGGTTTGAACAATGTTGAACTATATAAAGCCGAATATGGCTAAACAATAATCAAGTTATATACAAACTTAGCTTTTTTAATCTTCCCTTGGATCGTTGGTAGCCTTAGAATATGAACTATCACGCCTGGTACACGCATTTTTAAAAGGTAAACAAATCATAGAAAACCTCAACCGTAAATTGTCGAGTTTTCAAAAACCTCGTATTTCTTTAACAAATTCTGGCCCCTTTGCACTACTCTATGACGTTGACTATCTTAATATCTTTTCATTTTTTAAAATTAATTCGTTATACAAGGTGTAAACTATTTTCCCTAACACGTGTATTTTTGCACAATTTCCTTTAAAAAATGCAACAAATATTTTAAAAACTCTTAATTTATCAATTCCTACTTTATTTTTATTTATAAATCTTCACACTTGTGTAGGTAATTTCATAATTATACCCCTTTTTCACGCTTTTCAACCAAATGGTTTTCACTTAAATTTTCCTACTTAAATGACCCTTAAGTGTACAATTTGATATTTTTCATTTATTTGTACCTAGTCCTAACGGAAACTCTGCATGCGCATCGCGGTTTCATAAAGTATTTCTTTAGAAAGGAAAATGTTGGGGCTGTGAGAATTTTACATGGAGATAATGGCGACGTTTACACCGGGAGGGGTGTCCTTGGTGACGTTTTACGTCATATGCGCAACAGAATCCGTCATTTGTCTGGTTTTTCAACATGTTAAATCCCCGTAGCGCCAACGTTTTACCCTGCGCAGATACATGTATATTCTGGACTAATCGCGGATGCGCATACAGATTTCCTGTTACGACTAGGTACAGGTAAGTGAAAAATATCAATCTTTATTCAAATTTATTTGATTTTCTATGGAAATAAAGAATTTTTCACCGTCACAGAGTGGTTCCAATAGTAGCTTTTGTTTGGTAAATTGTTCATTAATTTTACTATTTTGATCTAAAAATGAAACCAAATGTATATTTAAAATCAATATTAAACAAGCAGAATGTTATTAACACCGACCCAGAGTTAGGGTGTTAGAAGGATTACATGGTGATATATATCAGATCCGGATTTTTATAACTAAAATCCCAGGACAGATAATACAGTATGTCTAAGATTTATTACTTGTAAATCACACGATTTAAACTGAAATCCTCGGAATCCCACATATAGACAAAAATTCTTGAACAAACAACTCCCGGGGTACTATTGGGTACATAACACAGTTTTATATGCCAAATATCTAGCTTCAACTTTATTAAGTTTGCAGTAATACTGATGTTGCAATGTCCAGGCGACGTTTATAGCCGTTTTTGACAATACTCGCATATTTCATCATGTCAACGAACAATTCGAATTTAAAAAAACGCAAACGTTAAGGTTTGAATAAAAACCTTTTCTTCAGTCAACATTGCTTTCGCACATTCAATTACACTATAAGGCTATTTTGTACCTCTGAAAAGGGGAAACCCCAAGTGAAAACTTGCATTACAAAATACTAAAAGTGTAGTGATTCAAACGAACTTCTGATTATAATAACCAGTATACTAAAAGTCACTCAACAATACAAATGACAGGACCTACCCCAGGGTCAAATGCATAAACCTATAGTCGTATGGAATAGACCTAGTGCTACGGAAATTCGTTTTTTAATTCAAGAATGGCTCATTAGGAATGCTCATTTCGTGAGCTGATTGTTAATTAATTCCGTTGTTTATGGGCTGCCATACCATTGTATTATTACATGTTATTATTGCTAGTGCTCGTCCAAAGTCAGAGATTCTATAATCAGTTATTTATTTATACTTGTTTATTTTATCGTGTCTTTCCACCAGTATCTGTTATTCTATGACCAAGCCCCGGTTTAACAATCATTCCTTAGCTAAGATTTTCCTTAACTTTTATTTAGCAAATTTTTGGTAATCTCTTATTGGAACTACTGATGAATATTTTTGTCAAACCCAAAGCAAATGTTTTAATATAAAAGTGATCTTAAAAATGACACCTTAAATTCCTGAATATCTTGAAAATTAACAAAATTATAAAGATTTGAAAATTTGCAAGATTTAAGTTAAGGAAAATCTTAACTAAGGAATGATTGTGAAACCGGGGCCAGGTACATGTTTTTCTAGATTTACTTTAACATCTCCCGGTTTGTTTCGTTATTTAATATTCCTTTTTAGATTTTATTGAGATTTTTAAAATTACATATGCGTGGTTGTAATAAACACGTTTTTATAGTTGTGTAATATTCTGTGACTTTTAAAAATCAACCCCTATCTATTCGAATTCAACTCCATTCGGGTGTATTAATCATAAACCTAGGGATATTTAAAGATATAATGTAGTTTCATCCTCCACTTATAATATATGGTATTCTTTTACACATCTTTGATTTTAAAAATACCTGCACTATTTATCCATTACTGTTGATTGTCACCATTGGTTACATATATATTTATTAGATGTATTTAAGCGCCTTTTGACATTCAAACCAAATCATCATTATCGACAAGAAGGGATATAAAAAACCGTTATCAAAAGGAAATGTATTCGACTAGGGAATCGATATTTCCATATCTATTTTGTTGCTTGATTTATTCTTTATAGAAGCTTTTTGTCGATTTTAATAACGAGCTATCTATTATCATGCGTTTTTCACCTTTATATGTGTGTTAAAACGCAAGTAATCACTTTCTCATAACTGAAAATTAACATTTGAAATAGAGAGGATTCTATTTTGAAAGCTAAATATTATATACAGTACAGACCTGTATAAAGTTTAACACTAGGCGAACGAAAAAGGTGTGGGAGCTCGACCGAGTGGCCAAAATGTGGACAACTATTGACAGAAAAGACATATAGTCAGATTTGTGGAGATCGAGATAATGAAGGGCCGAGATGAGCTGATGATTCGGTACTGATTAGATAGCTTAGTGTTAAACTTTCCTCAGGTCTGTACTGTAGCTATACGCAAATTATGTTCCAATGATAACACTTCATGCAACAAAAATACACATATTACACTTTATTCGACTAGTTTTCATTTTGCGATTTCTTTGCCGAAATTACATACATGTATAGTCAATTTATGTTAAGCTATGTGAGCACAGTGAAAAAGAAAAAAGACATGAATATGAGCTTTTTAAAATGGCAAATTTCCACAAAACATAACGATCAAAATATTTATAATCTCCGGTTTTATTGGAGGTGTTGATAGTCATTGTGGAGTTTTCAATATGGCGCACAGTACCCCTCAATATAAGTGACTAGACGTCATTATCACTATCGTCATATACCATTTTTAAATGTATTTTATGATTAAATTTAAAAAATGGTATATGGCACTGCAGTAAAATCTGTATTATAAGAAGTATAAAGGTTTAAAAATTCTACCCAAAGAGAAATTATTTAAGAAGAAATTTCATATTTAATTTAGATTCATGCAGTCATGCCGCATCTAATTAGTGAGTTTATGGGTGGTATTTGATGCATGTACTTTGAATGAATGCATTTGATATATATTTCCCGTGGAGAGTTCTTGTATACTAAAATGTATAAAGTGCATTGAAGACACAACCAACTATTGATTACCAAAATTGAAATATTACATCTTAAAACTCTTAACGAGCGTCATAAATAGAAAAAAGTGGTATATAATTTAAAATTTACAACCCCCTGATATTTAAGGGTGTTTAACTATGAATTGGAATTAAAACTGTGTGCGTTTAAATAAACAGACTTCACATTAACCATACTTTATGTTTAATAAACTTTATGTCTGTTGGGCTATTTATTTATTTGACACGACAACAATATGAAATTTTGAAGGATTTTTAAAATTTTTCAAAACAAATTTGTACTTGATGGTCGAATTATAAACATCAAAAGGGTTTAAACTAAGGAATATTTAATGTTAATGCTTTTTAATGAAGAAAATCTGAACTTAATGTTGATTGATATCAAATTAAAACTATAATTCACCATCCAGAACGAGGGACGTATGCATTAATGAATGTAATCCGATTTTAGAATTTGAAAATAATTTTCTTACTATTTAAATATAGAAAAGTTCAATCCGTCAATATAAAAGAAGAAAAATCTGTATTGAAACTTTTTGACGTGTCAAATCAAAATTTTGTGGATAATAACACCGTTATTTATCAAATATACATTATTTATATATTTAAACAGCTATCAAAAGATAAGAAATAAGGGAGACTTTAAACACAAACTTTAATATATTCTGAGTTTTATATCACACAGAAAATATTCTTGAAAAGAAATTCAAAGAAGTCATTTATCAGGATTAGTACAAAGTATCATACGTCGATTTTGAAAGGATTTTTATAAAACAAACATCGATTAATTAATCGTTTCTCGGTAAACTTGCTATTAAGATTAAGGCCAGATCACAACATAGTAACGTAAACACAAAACACACACATACATTGTGTAATACATAACCACCTGGTTTGGATTTCTAGAGTTTTGGGAGATTTTATGCACTTTTAATAAAAAGATTAACTAGGAGTATGGATCAACTCTTAGGGTTGACTTTTCTATAAGGGGTTCGTGTTTTTTTCTTTAAATTTAAAAAATAATAAGGAAGGAAAGAAAGAAGCTATCAGAACATTTTAATTGCGAATCAAACAATCATCCCCAGTACTAGTGAAGGTGTTTATTTTTAGTCATCAGTTACGACAATTGTTAATGAAAAAAAATCAACGCGATTTTGTTATGACTGTCATAATTGTAGTTTCTTACAATGTAATTTAAAGTAATGAAACTATAATTACATCTATTTATGTTGATATTTACAAAAGTTTGAAATTATAAAACGGAAAATCCTTGATGAAGTCCGAAGATTTATATTAAAAAACTGAAACCCTTGTGGACTCAGGTTGTGTTGGATGTGTTCATCTAACTAGTAGCTATCAAACCTATATTTTACAAATCACTGTTATTTGAAACACCAGCTTACTGCTTGAACATTAATAAAACATTGTACTTTTATAAATAAAAATATATACCTTCTTCCATCTGTTCCTCATTGTCTACCCAGGTGGCTAAATCTTCTTCTCGGAATTTTTTGTTGATAAGGATATTAACATCATCCGTAGCATGACGTAATTCTTTCAGGCACTTGTTCAATAAAACAGAAAGGCCTTCGCACTTTTTGTAAGCTTCACTGACTGAAACAAAGTCTCCTTTGAATTTACCAAGATCAAGAACAAAGTCTGATAATGGCTGAGCTGAAAGCCTTGTATGGTAATCACCCATCAAATTTTTAATATCACTCATCAAGTATTTGATGGTGGATTCTAGATCCGATAAAGTCAGAACTGCTTTATCCACATCCACATTTCGAACCATGGGGATTTCTACAGGTTCTGGTGAAGTATATTCCTCCTTTTTAACGTCTTCTTTGTTTTGTTCAACTGGTTTCTGTTCTTCAGTTTGCGCGTTATTGTTTTGTTGCTCGTCTTTTCCTTCTGATTTGTCTTTCTCTTTTTCGCTATTTTCTTTTTCAGGTGAAGGCGATCGATCCGGAGATGCTGGTGGAGCATTTGTTTCCGGTGTAGTAGTTTCTTTCGCATTATTGTCGTCCTCGTTTTTATTTTGAGATCCTTTGTTTTCTGTAACTTCCTCCGATTTAAGATCTTCTGTTGTCTCAAGATCTGTATCATCATCATCATCTCGTTTCAATGAATCATCTGCACGTGCCTGGTCGTCTGCGACTTCAGACTTGGTTGTGTCGGATTTCTCTGTCGGTTCGTTTTCCATATTTTCTACAGGTTTAACGGTAGGTTCCTCAACAGGATTATCTGCAATAGTGGAAATCGGTTCAATGTCGTCTAAAGTATCGTCACCAATGTTAACAGGAACAGCTTCCGGTTCTGGCTCTGTTTCCGGTTCCGGTTCATATGATGGAAAGGTTTCGTCTAGTGCCTCAGATTCCGAGTTCTTTTCGCCTTTATCTGCTAGTAAATCGGCAGTTGCAGCAGGGGCTACTTGTTTTTCAACTGTGGCACTATTTTGTAAGTCAATGTTATTTACTTTATCATTTCTTGAATCTGAATTTTCTACGTTTGGTTGTTCTTTCTGTGTATCACTTGTTTTGTTTTCACTATCTGGTTGATACGATGGCCACGATTCTGTCTCTGAAGGTTGTTCTTTGTTAGGGCTTTGTATATCTTTCCTTTCGTTCTTTTGGATACTTTTTTCTTGCTCACTGTCTGGCTGATAAGATGGCCAGGTTTCTGTTGGTTCTGAGTATGAACTAATATCTTTTTCCTCGGTTGGTTTAGAATCTCCCTTGTCTAGTACGTCACTTTCCGGTTTGTATGATGGCCAAGATTGTGATGCCTCTGACTGAGAAGTCTGATCTTTATCTTCCTCGAACGATTTATTTTGCGAGTCTGTCTTAGTATCTAGATTTAACTCTTTATCCTCGTCGGTCTGGTGATTCAGAATTAAATAATCATAATTGTCACTGTCTTCAAAAGTTACATGTTTAGCATGACTTGTAGATTGTTTATTTTCACTTTTTTCTATATTTTCTTCACTGACCTGTGTATTGTGACCTGTATTGCCTTGGGTTTCTATGTTATCTTCACTGACCTGTGTATTGTGACCTGTATTGCCTTGGGTTTCTATGTTATCTTCACTAACCTGTGTTTTGTGACCTTTATCACCGGTATTGTCTTGGTTTTCCTGTTTTTGGATACTTTCCTGTTTCGTATCACTAGTTTGGTCTTTCTTTACGATAATCCCAGCCTCTTTGTTATCAGTATTTTCTACACTCCCTTCACTAACATGTACAATATTATGCGTTTCTATTGCGGGTTCTTGTTCCTTCTTCTCTGGTATTTCATCTAAGGGCGTGTCACTTCTCTGGCTGTCTTTCACGACAACCTCCTTACCATCGTTATTTTGGTTTATTCCCGACTGTTCTGTGTGCACATCCGTTGAAGCGACATTCCCATTCTGCTGTTCATTAGCTAGCTCGTCATCTGTTTTATTCAATGAAATATCAAATTCCTTCCTTTCATTTGAATTTTTAACTTTTCCTTCATCTGAATATCCAGTTATATCTAATTCCTCTGAAGAGCTATTTAAAGTAGAACCTTCAGTTATCTCAATTTTCGGTATTAAAGGTGCTGTATTGATTTGATTCTCACCCTTATCAACACCGGTAGATATACTAACGTTCGGGTTCACTGGATCAGCCTCGTCGATTTTCGGCTGTTCAATAGTCTGTTCGTCGTGTATACCCTCGTTGTTAGGAAGGTTTCTAGCAACTTCATTATCATCACAATTTAAATCATGTTTTGCTTTGTGATTATTGAGTTCACTTTCAAGTGGTATACCATTTAAAGTTTGTTCTCCATCTACTCCGGACATATTGAAAAAAATCTTTTATCTCTAAAATTTAAATACCAATTACCTTTACTCTTTTACGTGTGTCAGTTAAATGAATTCTAAAATATTGAATATATGCCCGCACATTTTCAATTGTAAAAACAATATTTATAGCCTTCAATACCGCTATTTATAAGTTTACAATGTACTCAAAATGTTCCGAGGTATACGTTATTGAAACTATTACTGGTTTTAAATAAAGTGACAGGAATAAAACTGCTTTATGATTTGGATAATCGCATTTACATTCGGAATAAATACAAGAGTGAAACAAAAACCCGTTAAAGCATTAACGGAGGATTAACCAAGCATGTGTATTTACTGGTGTTCTTATTTCCTATAGGAAAACCTTTTTATTCTATTCAATAAGAACTAGTTCTAATCAATAAAACAAATGAATGTTGTACATTCTTGTTTACCGACTGGTTATAGGGTATATGTATAGGGTGGCTCTGAAGGGACACATACCGACTAGTTAAAGGGTATATTTATAAGGTGGCTCTAAAGGGACACATACCGACTAGTTATAGGGTATATTTATAGGGTGGCTCTGAAGGGACACATACCGACTAGTTAAAGGGTATATTTATAGGGTAGCTCTGAAGGGACACATACCGACTGGATGTACGGTATATTTATAGGGTGGCTCTGAAGGGACACATGCAGACTAGTTACAGGGTATATTTATAAGGTGGATCTGAAGGGACCGTCATAACGACTAGTAAAAGGGTATATTTAAAGGGTGGCTCTGAAGGGACACATACCGACTAGTTGAAGGGTATATTTAAAGGGTGGCTCTGAAGGGACACATACCGACTAGTTGAAGGGTATATTTAAAGGGTGGCTCTGAAGGGACACATACCGACTAGTTGAAGGGTATATTTAAAGGGTGGCTCTGAAGGGACACATACCGACTAGTTAAAGGGTATATTTATAGGGTGGCTCTGAAGGGACACATACCGACTAGTTATAGGGTATATTTATAAGGTGGCTCTGAAGGGACACATACTGACTAGTTATAGGGTATATTTATAGGGTAGCTCTGAAGGGACACATACCGACTAGTTAAAGGGTATATTTAAAGGGTGGCTCTGAAGGGACACATACCGACTAGTTAAAAGGTATATTTAAAGGGTGGCTCTGAAGGGACACATACCGACTAGTTAAAGGGTATATTTAAAGGGTGGCTCTGAAGGGACACATACCGACTAGTTAAAGGGTATATTTAAAGGGTGGCTCTGAAGGGACACATACCGACTAGTTAAAGGGTATATTTAAAGGGTGGCTCTGAAGGGACACATACCGACTAGTTGAAGGGTATATTTAAAGGGTGGCTCTGAAGGGACACATACCGACTATTTGAAGGGTATATTTATAGGGTAGCTCTGAAGGGACACATACCGACTAGTTAAAGGGTGGCTCTGAAGGGACACATACCGACTAGTTAAAAGGTATATTTAAAGGGTGGCTCTGAAGGGACCGCCATACCGACTGGTTATAGGGTATATTTTTAGGATGACTCTGAAGGGACACATACCGACTGGTTGTTGGATATATTTATAGGGTGGCTCTGAAGGGACTCATACCGACTGGTTATTGGGTATATTTATAGGGTGGCTCTGAAGGGACTGTCATACCTACTAGTTATATTGTATATTTTAGGGTGGCTCTGAGGGGACACATACCGACTGATTATAGGGTATATTTATAGGGTGGCTCTGAAGGGACCGTCATACCGACTGGTTATAGGGTATATCTATAGGGTGGCTCTGAAGGGACCGTCATACCGACTGGTTATAGGGTATATTTATAGGGTGGCTCTGAAGGGACCGTCATACCGACTGGATGTACGGTATATTTATAGGGCGACTCTGAAAGGACACATAACAAATGAATGTTACGACTGGTTATAGGGATTATTTATAGGGTAGCCCTGAAAGACCGTCATACCCACTGGTTATAGGGTATATTCATAGGGTGGCTCTGAAGGGACCGTCATACCGACTGGTTATAGGGTATATTTATAGGGTGGCTCTGAAGGGACCGTCATACCGACTGGATGTACGGTATATTTATAGGGCGACTCTGAAGGGACACATAACAAATGAATGTTACGACTGGTTATAGGGATTATTTATAGGGTAGCCCTGAAAGACCGTCATACCGACTGGTTATAGGGTATATTTATAGGGTGGCTCTGAAGGGACCGTCATACCGACTGGTTATAGGGTATATTTATAGGGAGGCTCTGAAGGGGATATGGATTCATATGTGCAGCGCTGATTTTTAGGTATGATATTATGAAGTGCATTACAAATCGTTGTATAGAATGCCATAAAATGTAAGCTGTCTGTTTTATTACACGAAGTACCACCATGATATATAGAGCGTTTCATTATAAAATGTGTAGATTGTTCCATAGCAAATGGAATACGTGTCGTTCTACATAGCTACATGGCAATACGAATGGTAACTCTAAGCCACCGTACATTGTTATCACACGCTGTCATAATCAATATTTAAGTCAAACCAGCAAGCAATGTTTTAATTTTTACAACTTATAAAATTAATCTAAAATTCAATAATGCACTTCAAGGTAGAGATTTAAATGAAATCCATGTGTCAGAGGATTGTATGAAGTCAATGTAAAGTTGTCTTGGTGTATTCTGTTTAAACTCAAACATATGTTAGTTATTGGGGGTAACTAGACCTGGTACAAACACGTATAGGTATTGTAATCAACGGATCTCAGAGGTAATCCAATTTTAGTTTTAAAATCCGTGATTGGTCCCATACAAAATAAAATGCGGATTATCGATCCACCCTGCTAAACTCTGAATTGTTTTTGAAATATGTAATTATGTAAGCTCTCTCTCTCTCTCTCTCTCTCTCTCTCTCTCTCTCTCTCTCTCTCTCTCTCTCTCTGTTATTATACAAAATTACATTACTGTTAATTTTACAGCGATCTGTTTCTAGATACCGTTCCCCATCAATAGTGACCAAAATTGAGATTTCAAGGGGTATAAAATGAAAATTGCATATGTCTTATGTAAAGGTTAATTGTCAAGGGGAATTAGCTCAAATGGTAGAGCGCTCGCTTAGCATACGAGAGGTACCGGAATCGATACCCGGATTCTCCATTTTTAGCTCACCTGAACCGAAATGCTCAGATGAGCTATTGCTATCTATCACCGTCCGTCGTCCGTAGTTCGTCGTCCGTCGTGCGTCGTGCGTAAACTTTACATTTTAATCTTCTCCTCCAAAACTACTGAGCCAAATTTGATGAAACTTGGTGATTATTATGCCTGGGTAACAGGCTTTCAAAATTGTTTTCGGGGTTTGACCACGCCCAACAATATGGCTGCCGTTACTATAAATAGCCAAAAAACAAAACAATCTTCTTCTCTGAAACCAAAAGGTGCAGGCAAATTTTGATTGGATATTTGGATTCAGGATACCTAGATACACTAAAATTCACAAGATGAAAAACTGTCTATAAGCCAGCTTATAGGTGGCTTATAGGGGGCTTATAGAGGGCTTATAGAAGGCTATAAGCCACCTATAAGCCATCTATAAGCCGCTTATAGATGACCTATAAGCCATCTATAAGCCGGCTTATAGATGGCTTATTGGCACTCAAAATATAAGCCATCTATAAGCCATCTATAAACCACCTATACGCCTTCTTTCAGTAGAAGTAAATTTTAAGGATCTTTAATTTGGTTTTAAGATCTTTAAGGGGTTAATACAGAAAACAAAATTCAATATATATTATTTTTAACTTTAAAATAATATAAATATATTAAAAATAATTATTATTTCCTAATTAACTTTTTAATTAAAACATTTATTTTATTGTTATGAATTATTTTATTTCATTAATTTTATTACTTTTTAATTTAATAATAAAATTATTTAATTGTAATTAAACATTTTATTCTGTTATTTTTTTATGCTCTTTATTTTGTTTGTTTTATTTTTCCTGAAATCACGTATAATTAATATCAATCTACTTAAACAATTTTGCCCCCAGCGGGACTTGAACTCGCGATCCTTGGTTCTCCTGACTACAGTCTGATTCTCAATCTACATCCTTATCCATTAGGCCACGCAGGACATGAACTCATAACACTTATTTTAAATGTATATCAGTACCCAGTTATCTAAGATGTGATCATGTGACTAGCTCTAAAACTTTTAGATGTTTATAAACTATAAATAATAAATATATATGATTTTAGTCTTTTTTTTTACATATTTATTATTTATTTATATATTATTATTATTATTATTATTATTATTATTATTATTATTATTAACTTTATTATTATCATTATTATAGTTTGTCTTTCATTAGAAGAATAATTTTTAGGGTTACTGACCCAAGATACCAAAGGAAGACAGGAAGTCAAATCTCACCTGTAATATACTTATTTATCTGGCTGGCAGAGATAAATTATGAAGATCAATCATCGATCAGATGTAGAATCTTAATTAAGGCACATTTCTTTTTTTGGTTAATATATATATTATTTATAAATTCAATAATGCTTGAGATCAAAACTGTAGCTGTATAGTTTTAAGTAAATTTTATTAAAATTGTCCATTATAATATAGTTTTTTATTGTAATACCGGTACTTGTTTTCTTAATTGATGGATACACGGATAATCTTTAAAAGAAACTTAAACATAGTACAAGTTAAAAGATAGAAAAAAAGTTTTAATGTTATTTTGTAATAATCTATCCTTATATCATAGAAAATAAAAAAAAACACCGAAGGTTTGAGATTCCACATGAAATTGTTTTATGAGAGAAAGAAGAAGTGATGTATTTTTAAACCGCATGAGAGAAAGTTATATAAATAATTTCATTATTATAAAATTATTAACGAGAGAGAGAGAGAGAGAGAGAGAGAGAGAGAGACTGGGGAAGAGAGAGTATTACACATTAATGTGTTGCTTTATGCCAATAAATACTATAATTATATATGTACCTGCGGAAATACCTTATACTGTTTGATATGTTTCTAGAGAACACTTTTTTCAACATGGTTACCGAACAACAGGATGTATTTATAACTTAAGTCTGGCATATTTGAAATCTGATTAATTTGGTTAATTTTCAAGATATTCATAAATTTGAGGTGTCATTCTGAAGATCTCTCTGAGCATATTACATCTATATTCTTATTTTGTCGATATTTCTTATTTGTAATTACTTAGCACCCCGGTACTTGAACCCACCTTATTACCCCAAATCCGTGTATAGAAAACGCATATGGTATGACACTTAGTTTATGTGATATTTTATTCTATTTTATTTTTTTATAAATATTTTAAAATACGGTATATTCTATTATCATAAATAAATCGACGTTATGCATATACTTATCGCAGTGGCGGATCCAGCGGGGGGGGGGAGGAGCACAGGGGGCCCGAGCCCCCCCCCCCCCCCCCCCCCAGTTGCCCCGACTTTTGCCCTCTCTCTCACAGTTAATTGCCAATCAACCAGCGTAATGACCAGTTAATTAGTGGTACTGATAAATTAATTCGTGTACACAGGTAGGAAATTGCAATCAGGTGATGATGTATTTTACCAGTTCGCTGAAGCATGAAAGAATCCCGGTAGTACTGACCAGTCTTAGGTGATGATGTTATTTACCTGATCGCTGAGTCGTGAAAGAAATCAGTTAGTATCAGTAGATAATGTTAATTAGTCATACTAATTAAGAGACGTCTACGAAGAGTGATTCCATTAATCTTACGTGAATTCATCTAATTTACCTTTTTAAACCAAGGGACATGACCAAGAGAGAGAGAAAGAGAGAGAGAGAGAGAGAGAGAACTAATTTTTAGCACACAACATTATCTTTTTTGTATATTTTTACAGCAAAAAAATCTGTCTCATTTGACTTTTTATTCTATTTGTCATGTGAATTTTTATGCAATAATATAATTCAAAAGTAGCACATGACATATTCGCCCGACTATCGGCTTTACAAAACACATCAGTCTGAAATAATCAGTGTTTTTTTCTAGTGACAAGATTCTTGTCTGTTGCACCTTTAATGCGCATTATATAATGATAAAACTGACTAACTAGTCATTTTAAAACTAATACAAAATGTAATATAATAAAAGATGGATATCGTACAGTTAATTTTAGACAAGTGTGGAAAAGGGGTGTGGTAGTAGGAGACCTACCCCTTCGGTATATGTAGCAGGCAGGTCAGTTGGTAGAGTGCTTGTTCCTTAAGTCAAGGATGTCAAGGGTTTGGTCTCTGGTCAGGTCTGACCCAAAAATTTGCTCGGCATTAAAAAATGAATGCGGCTCTTTCGGACAAACATTAAAAACCGAGACCCTTTGTCACGGTAGGCGTGGCACGATAAAGAACCCTCACTGCATAATGCCATCACCGCAAAGCACAGGTATATATTTCTGCACCTACACCTATAGCTGGTGGCGTCTTGATATAAGTGAAATATTGTTGACTTTGAAGTTAAACCCCATTAACCAATGATCAATCAAACCCAGGACCGGGATTCAAACAGAAAGACTTTCCTTTATCAACTCAACTGGATCACCCAGACCACGTTCATCCATTTATCGACTAAATTAAATCAAAACACTGGTATCCCTCAAAAGGATCGACGTATCGATCTACAATTTCCAAAGGTCGAACGAACTCCTTTAATAAAACTTAAAAAAATGTCGGTCTGGATCTGCGGTGCACAACTACACCTCGACAAAGAAAAAGACCGACAATACAAGTTACCGACGGCAACAAATTTCGTCAGATACTAGAATCATGAACTCACCGACACTCATAGCCACCTGCGTCAATAGTAAAATTTTTGAAAAAAGCTAGACTGGTTTAGATCTACTTTGAATGCGAGGTAAAAAGGACGCTCGACAGTGTTCAAGATGCAGGAAATTGCACTATTTGTACTGAAAAAGCGATTTTTTTCTAGGGGAGCATGACGCCAGACCCCTATAAGGTCGCGCCTTTGGCGCATACTTGTGCCCCCCCCACCCCATTCACCAAGACTCTAGATCCGCACCTGCATAGTATGAAATTCTTTGATACAAATTATAGTACCCTGGATAGTGGGGCAACGATGCTTTACGCCTAATTCATTTTTTTTTGTCAGTTTGTAAAAAAATGTGGAGGAAACGGAAGTACACTGAGAAAAGAACCAACATTCGACAAACGAATTTTCTCGCACTAGGACTTGCCCGAACAAAATACGAACCAAGCTGGTGAGATCCAGATTCTAGGATTGTGGAGAAAACAGGAGTACACGGAGAAAACAACTATTTTTCGGCAAGCAAACACATTATAACTTTTCCGTTCGGTAAATTAGGAGGGTTATCTCGCACTCCTGTATAGTCAGTAAACCGTCCACTGGGTGCAAGGTGCAACATATAATCTTCGGCCGTAACTTGTACTAATCGTTAAAATTTATAACAATAATTTATTTTAAATAAATGCCGATAGAAATAAAAGTTGGGTTTTTGTTTTATTTTTTTAATCACAACATCAATCATATAACTTTATTGCTTCTAAGTTTGTTGCGGTTGCTCAGTTTGTAGACTGCTCGCCTAAATGGGAGGTCTGAACCCCGACCAGATCTGACCCAAGACTTGAAAGTGGGTAATGATTGTTCTTTCGCCAAGCACTCGGCATTGCGAAATGAAAGTCACAGCTCTTTCGGATGGGAACTAAAAATAAACGAGGTCCCGTCTCACGGTAGCTTGGCTGTATAGCAGCCATCAGCGCAACGCACAGGCAAAATTTATGCACATTCGCCTGTATCTGGCGATGTCTCAATATAAGTGAAATATTCTTGACTGGTAAGTTTAACATCATTATTCAACTCAACTCACTCTAAGTTAGTTAATTATTCATTTCATTTGTGAGGAAATATTTGTATGCAGGTAGTTTCTGGTCATGTAATTAAAAGATATTATGCTTTTGAAATTTGTCTTGTTTCTGCAATGGAAACAAATGTAAATTGGTAGTAGTGAAATGTGAAATTTGCACCATTTTAGTGTCATTTTTGCGCCAGGATATCACTCTTTCATTAAAGATTTTAAACAGAAACCCTCAGTCCTTTTGCGCGAATATGGTACCTAACTGTCCCATTTTATTGAGAGTGCGATGCAGATATAAATATTAATTTTGTTTTTCCTCGTTCTTGATCCTAGATAAATATTCAAATAATATAAAATCACTCCACATAAAATGAGACATAATTATAATACTGTGTTAAATATCGCTGACCGAGCCGACTACAATATCATATTGTTATCATATTGCTATCATATCATGCGGCATGAAAAAAAATTATTGTTTTGAGCGGCCGATCACGAAGATGTAAAATGCATTAATACATTTTCATATTAAACACCGTTTAAAAATATATAATGATCATGGACATCTTCTACGATTATAAATCATGCAGGTTTATAGTATCAGGGAACACAAATTATTTTACTAGATCCAGAAATCTTAACATGGAGACGATAGTTCAAAGATCTACCAGTTTTATCAGATGAATTTGTGATTTTTATTTATTTATTTATTTATTTATTTATTTTTTTATTTTTTTATTTAAATACTCAGATTATTAGGTTAATCTCTCTCTCTCTCTCTCTCTCTCTCTCATATTTTAGATATTTATTAAAGTTTTAATAATAAATATTTATTTATTCATTTATTTACACATGAATGACAATTTGTAAAAAGTACTTAATACTCCCTAACATTACTATTCACTAAGATGACATCATTAGATTTCGGTCCATCCACATTAATTAAAGTTAATTAGATTAACATCATACAGGCAATTTTTTCACGTGGAATATGCTATCGTCTGGTTAAATGAGTTTGAATTTGCTTCTGTTATCAATTTGTTAGATAAGGTGTTGATGAGGTGTACCGATGGTCATTAATTAGTGACCGGGATGTGTTTATTACCTATGGACATGAATATGTACTGATGAATAGTCGAAACTATCACGTTTATAAGAAGCTGTAAAAATAGTCAATTTGGAGCTTGAAAAAATATGTTGAGCAGTTAGAGGTTATAAATAAAAATATAATAATAAATAAATAAGTAAATAAATAAATAAATAAATAAATAAATAAATAAATAAATAAATTGAAAATTAACAATCATAAAAATTTTACTGCCGGTCATTAATTTGAAAGTGCGTATTTTCTCATATGATTTTTTCTCATATATACAAAATAAATAAATAAATAAATAAATAAATAAATAATTAAAAAATAAATAAATAGATAAATAAATAAATAAATAAATAAATAAATAAATAGATTGATGACTAACAATCATAAAAATTTTACTGCCGGTCATTATATTTTAAAGTGCGCATTTTCTCCTATGAATTTTTGTCATATATACACACTGAATAATAAAAAAAAAAAATAAATAAATACATATAAATAAGACTTCCATAATGTAAGTACACGGCGATGTTTTATTTAGAAATAGAAACAGTCTATAAGCCACCTATAAGCATGGCTTATAGGTGGCTTATATTTTGAGTGCCAATAAGCCAGGCTTATAGATGGCTTATAGGTGGCTTATAGATGGAGGTCCTATAAGCCACCTATAAACCACCTATAAGCTCCTATAAGCCAATCTATAAGCTCCTATAAGCATGGCTTATAGGTGGCTTATAGATGGTATTTCATCCTGTGATTGTGTTTTTCATGAAAATTGGACGAAAAATAGGTTACGCGTTTTTTGCGTAAAATTATGTAATTTTTAAAATGAGACATTTATTGTTATAACTTCATAATGGCTGAAGATAATTGTATGGAGTTTTCACTGTTGATCTTGTCTTGTGATTTTCTTCTGATTGATTCATAGTCAAAGGTCAAGGTCATATCCCAGTTTTTGACCTTTGATAAAAAATGCTCTTTTTTAAACATTTCTGGTGATAATGATGTAGGATTTTTGGTTAATTGTAGGTATTGACATGATGATCATTTTGATATATCGACTAAGGTCATGGGTTCATAGGTCAAGGTCACAGATGTACAAGTTTACCAAAATAGTTCATTATCTGCAAAACTATGAACTTTTTGTATAGACATGTATATTAGAATATTGTAGGTAATGGCCCAATAGTCATTTTGATATATGAATAAAGGTCATGAGTTCAAAGGTCAAGGTCACAGATGTAAACAAGTACTGAAATGATTAATTATCTCAAAAACTATAGACTTTTTGTATAGGCATGTATATTGGAATATTGTAGGTATTGGCCTAACGATCATTTTGATATATGAATGAAGGTCATAGGTTCAAAGGTCAAGGTCATAGACATGAACGAATATTTAAAGGGTTAATTATCTCAAAAACTATAAACTTTTTGTATAGGCATGTATATTGGAATATTGTAGGCATTTGCACAACGATCATTTTGATATATGAATGAAGGTCATAGGTTGAAAGGTCAAGGTCACAGATGCAAATGAATACTTAAATGGTTAATTATCTCAAAAACTATAAACGTTTTGTATAGGCATGTATATTGGAATATTATAGGTATTGGCCTAACGATCATTTTGATATATGAATGAAGGTCATAGGTTCAAAGGTCAAGGTCATAGACATGAACAAATATTTAAATGGTTAATTATCTCAAAAACTATAAACTTTTTGTATAGGCATGTATATTGGAATATTGTAGGTATTGGACTAACGATCATTTTGATATATGAATAAAGGTCATAGGTTCAAAGGTCAAGGTAATAGAATTTAACAAATACTTAAATGGTTAATTATCTAAAAAACTATCAACTTTTTGTATAGGCATGTATATTGGAATATTGTAGGTATTGGCCTAATGATCATTTTGATATATGAATGAAGGTCATAGGTTCAAAGGTCAAGGTCATAGAATTGAACGAATACTTAAATGGTTAATTATCTCAGAAACTATAAACTTTTTGTATAGGCATGTATATTGGAATATTGTAGGAATTCGCACAACAATCATTTTGATATATGAATGAAGGTCATAGGTTCAAAGGTCAAGGTCATAGATGCTAACGAATACTTAAATGGTTAATTATCTCAAAAACTATAAACTCTTTGTATAGGCATGTATATTGGAATATTGTAGGTATTGGCCTAATGCACATTTTAATATACAGATGTTTTAGCTGTTTATAAATAGTATATTGTAGCTAGACTTTAGATATGTTATATATAGCATACTTATATAATAATTATTGTAATTAATTTGCAAAAATACTTTCATAATATTGGCGCTTACTGCTGAAAATTTTGATATACTCTTTTATTAATGTCATTGACCATTGAACCTCTGCGTAAGATATGTACTCTGCCTCAGGTGAGCGTTAAGGCCCATGGGCCTCTTGTTTTATATTCCTGTACTCCATATAAAACTTCTTGTCTTTTATGTATGACTGATAATTAAAAGTTATGATTTCACGTTTCTATTGTAGCGTTTGTTCTCATTGTTACGGGTGTCACCGAGTGCTCTAACGCACCAGCTAGGTCCTAGATACCAGATCTTAGATATATTTATTTAATTGTAGCATCCTTGTTGCTGGTATGATTCATTTGCTCAAATCCTAACTGCGGTCCCTCATGTTGGTAAGGTAGAGGGTACTATAATTCTCTTCCATGGGCATAAAAAAGCTAGGCCTTCTATATTTTACTTCAAACAATAGCTGTAGAATTTAGATATTAAAAAATAAGACACCCCTATTAGGAAAATCTTAAGTAGTAAGTTAATTTCCACAATTCTCTGCTGTATGGACACAAAACGGGAATTGTAGAATGACTTTTATTACGATACTTTAAGACGTATCGGGTGAAAGGTAAAGTTAATGGGAATCGCTTGTTTAAAACGCATACTTTAGTCGCTGCTTAAATCAGGTTAGTTCTGAATCTGCAACTAGATAAAGTATGTTAAACGTCCGTCAAACGTCGATATATTACACCACATCACTTGGTGAAATCTGCCTACAGTCATATATTGGTAGATTCCACCACACCACTGGACATAGTCAAACGTCGGTAGGTTACACCACATCACTGAACAAAGCCTGTCAACTGTCAAGTCAAGTCAATAGACTTGTTACACGTGATTGTTACATGTTTTATAACCGTTGTTTTACCCATTATGTGATCATATGTTCCTTGTGTGATTAACCATGACTTATATAGCCATCAATGTACACGTAGTTATCAGTACGTTTGTAAAATGAAACACAGGGTGATATATAGACTACATCTGTCTCGCCCAATTTAATCAAAACTTAAAAAAGTCAAAATTGTACATGTTTAAACACAGGTTGGGTTAGCATGTTACAAACATTATACGTCATTGTCTTCAACATCTTCAATAAGAAGGATTCTAGAGTAGATGATAAATATAGTACCTTGGTAGCAGACCACCACAGTTAACATTTAAGTCGCTTCATCAGTGAACTGAATCATAAATTTGTATTATTACCATGAAAATGATTAACCTTGACATTGAGCCAATAACTGCTGTAAAACATTTACAAAAGATTTTTCCAATGTCTGGTTTGAACACAGCAGAGGATATTGTAAGCGTAAATTTTTCCTGGTATAGAATTTCCAGTAAATGGGCACGTAGAAATAAATCGATATAGCATAGCATTTAAACACTAACGTGTTTATTTGGTTGGAATAAAATTACTAATGATAGGGGATTACTTTTTTTAAAATAATTTCCTGGCGGAAGCAATTCCTTTACAATATTTTACTTACTTTTTAACTCTTTCATAGATCTTTACCATAAAACAATAAGAACACAGTTATGTCTACTTACTAGTAATTTCATTTAAAACTTTCTCGGAGTAGACAGACTGATTATAATGCCATAGTTTTTACTCAATAGTCTTCCATTTTAAATAAGTTAAATTTGAATAACCACGTTTGAAAACATAATATAAATCAGAGCTGGTCTTGTTTTATATAACTTGTCATGTATTTAAACAATTAGATTAATTTTTTGTCAATTTCCAAGTTAAACCTTGGGTTCCATTTCAACGGATTATACACATACATGTATTTGACATAAGGTCTAAAGTCCGAACGCTTACGAATTATAGCGCCTCTCACCGCCTAGGTTCAATTCTATTATACGAGAAAGTTTTTATCAGTTTGTCAGTTGAAGGTTTGTGGTTTTTAATTCATCAGATTAATAAAGAATTGTTTTTACAAAGATTCATTTCAAGCTACATGTATTTGCCGAGACCTGGAAGGGCTAGAACATATTGACTTGCGTTATCTATGCAAAGGAATCAAGTTAGAGAATGTTGGTTTGTTCATCTTGACTTTCTATTCATTCTTGATTATTTTAAGCGTTTCACACATTTTGTTAAAGTAAAATTGCGCTACACAAAATATAATAGAATGTGCTTCAATTATCATGAAAGTTAAAGCTCTTGTATTAGTACTATGAAGACTCTGATACCATGATAGACCTACCTACAGTGCAGTAATGACTATAATATGTAACCCACTCCTCACAAACATCAGTACATATTAACTAAGAATATCAGTAGCAATTATACATGTATCTTTGTATTAATCTCTAATTAATTAACTACTAGACCTCAGTTATAGCCAGTAGTCAGGTACGTGTTACAAAGATCAGCGGATGTGTATGGTACAGAATGATCAAATGTATAAACATCCTATATATACCATCACCTGCTAGTCGTTTACATAGAAAATTCTCCTTCAAGTCTAAGGTACAAGACATATGTCGATATAAATAGGAAAAACAGAAAACAGAAACCGCTCAATGAATCTCTACATCAGTGCATCCTCACCGTCCGTCCAACTCTTCCAGTGTGCAAGTTATATAAATTGGAAGATTTGTAAAAATGCATCGAAACGTCATTTGAATAACAGATTCGGCAAATAACACACAATATATTTATTGCGGATTTTGACAGCTAATTATAATTATGTGAGATGAAGGAAAAAGAATAACGCGCAAAAATTCTTGAAAAGCAGTATTACTACCTAAAATTGTGAAAATTATCTTCAGGAAATCATTATGCTAGTGTCGAAAGAAAGAAAACATTGCTCGAAAATAAAAATATGACAATTGGAAATTACTTTTAATGTGAAAGTATAAGTTTTTGTAACAAACTTCAGCTGATGATAGATAGTCAAGATTACAAATTATATTACGGATGATAGTGTTAGGAAATATATACCAGTAAACCATGAGTGGAGGAGGCGCTGGAGTAAGTGATCCTCCCGGCCCGGGATCATCCCTAAAACCTTACCTAAAGAGAAAGAAATCGTCATTTGGAGAAACCAAAGTTGCTCTTATTGGTGCGGACGGAGTGGGGAAAAGTGGTAAATATACATGAATATGTTTTAGAGAATTTGCAAAACTCCAGGTTTACTGTTCCCGATTAATTATATTTCTTTACAATTTTTGACAAACTTGTAACAATTTCAATGGCTGTAAGGTAAAAATACCTTTAGGTAATTTCTCAATAACGTTAATTAGCCTCCATCCCACTGATGTGTCAAATGACGTTACTTGATTATGACGTCAGGAAGGACAATACAGTCGTGTTGACGTTTGATATGGCGAGTGGTTCTTGAGCATTTATTTTTTATTTTGGTATTTGAATAAATAATTGTCAAAATGAAACAAACATAAGATCTAGTTTTTATTCGGGCCATTAAAAATAAAAATGAAAAAATGTGCGAAATTCTACCATGTGCTAATTTTGAATTTCTATTTAAAATGGGACATTCATAATTATCACATGCCTACGGACTCGATGAATATCGCGTAACTCACCCGGGGTTAATTAATCCTGGTATCAACCTCATCAACAGTATATTGATATTATGTTTAATGCAAATAGCTTCATGATGTTTAGTCTTACCTTTTGTTGTGTTTTATCACTACACCATGTAACTCATACAAGACATTAGCTAATAGTTATGATGTAAACTTACAAAATGAATTATGAATAGATATAAATCAAATGTTATAATTAAAGTGCGTATAAAATCCGTTATTTGCCAAATACTGCATGGCATTGTCATACATATGTATATGGAGAGTATTTTGCCACATATCAAGGGTCAATATGACGCATCAAAGCCAAATAACTTGGTCACATTGAAAATACTTGACTATGGATTGATTCTAATAATTAACATGTCATTGACTCAACCGACATTAGCTGTGTTGTTCTCAACGATGGAAAGATGTTGGTAGAGATGTTGACCTCTGATTGACGTAAGAAACGCTTACAAAACATCAAGTGTGTTACAATGCGTTGCTGGAGCATTTTGAGTCTCCTTTAATATTTTTAGTACAGAAGCAACTTTTCCAAGTAACATAAACATGCTTTTTTCAATGTCCCTTTTGGTTTTTTAAAGCTAAAAGTGGTCAGCTATATATATTCTGATTTTCTATAAAATATTTTCATAATCGTGGTAGGCGCTAATATTGACCATTTTTATTGGCCAAGTATATCTCGTAATGGGACGTATTTTACGCATTGTACTAATAACACATGTTGTTAATTAATATTGCAGTATATTTTCTTTTTTTACGCTGTCAAACGTGAAATTAAGAATACACGCAGATAGGAACGAAACATATATATATACATGTAGTTTATTGATAAACAAAACAGTCTCCGTACAGTACAGAATCCCAATGATAATTTAAATACAATCATCAAAACTGGTGTTATGTTTCAAAGTAAAGAAATCGTTTATCTGACCAATCGTTAAGGTCGCACCTGACCAGATGTGCCTCATTAACATCAAAGAAAATTTGAAACTCGGTGAAAGCACGCGTCTGGGGCGTTGCGTCCTGAGCCGTTTCTGTAGTAAAGGTGTATTGCAATACCTCGAGTATGTTCCATATATTATTTATAAAATTTAAAATAAATATGCCAACTAAAATCTTAACTTTAATTTTGGATTAAGACATATTTTTGTGTCATGTATTGATGTAAACCGAATCGTAGCATTTTATAATTTACAGGGTGTACCTAACAACATAACAAAAACCAGCCATTGGCCTTCAAAATTGGGATTTTATTTTTTATTTTACATTCGACAGCATTATTATTAACATGCTCAAAACTATTATTTTTCAAAGCTGATGCCCAAAAATACAATCCAGATTTTCTACTACCCTAGTAACATATACATAAACAATTTGTATTATACGAGTAATTAATTGATGTAGACTGGTAATTGTCCAGAACATAATAGTTCCAGTCCTAATAAATCAAACCAGCTGGCAAAACCTCCATAATGGTCAAAGGTCAACAGCCATGCTACTACGCTTCAGGTCTTATCTGTTGCATATGAAGCCATTTCATGATATTGTTGTTGATATTACAGACGTAACACTTTACATTGTCTGTTTCTGTTCCATGTCTTGCCAGTATCAAGTAACACACAGTTTTCTATCATGTTTAACTGAACATAAATGAACATTAGGCCACGGTTTGAATATTAGTATGTCGCACAAACGTCCATTATTGGAGGCGAGACCAGGTACTCTAATTAGAATAAAATATAAAACTCGATTGAAATAAAATGAATAGAACTGTAGATAGAAAAATAAGGGTCGCCTACAACAAAATGGACTAAATAAATAAAGCCATATTAACCGCAACTTTAAACAAGACAGCCACCAGACATAATATGACCAAATGTTATCCAGTGATGTGGTTAAGTGCTGTAAATGAGTTTTTAACAATTATAACAAGTAGTTTTAGCAATAATTATCAAATATCCAGGTGTGGAGGTTTGACATACTGGTCTTTGAATAGTGTATACATTCGTGAAGAACGTTCTGTAGTGCTTAAGCAGACTATGTGTAACTTGTTTACTTCGAATTAGCTTAATCTCTAGGATACCTTACCGTTTACACCAGAGAAAAATCAGTGAACTGTAATTATATAAAAACTAAATTATTAACAACATTGTCGAAAAAATAGCTGCCAAATCTGATTTGGGAAGATATATATAATTAACATAGTTTATAAGCATTAAATAATCTTGTTAATTGCTTTAGCTTTAACATCATTATGACAACAATTATTATAACATATACACAGGATACAGATGTGTACATGACAAAACTTTTAATCTATTTAAGCGCATTATATATTAATTTCGTCAATTTTGCAACAATTTTTCTTCACTATCCAATTAATTACATAAATTTTGAAAATTAGGCCATATATTTTCGACAAACGAGCCAAAAAATTAAATTAATTGTCATTAAATCTCGTGCTGCAACAAGTCAAATTGCTATATACCAGGCGTTCTTTTGAATTCCTTTGAAGTTAGTAGCTCAAGTTTTCTTATATAAATGATCTAATTCGTGTAAGTAATGAACAACTTCTAAGTTTCCATAGCAATATTATCATTAATCGTCAACATGAATTATTAAGTTTATTTGAAGTCGGTCCAGCCCATTTGCGTAATTTATACTTTTTTCGAAAACTTTGCACCTGAACTCTGAAATATGATAAAACAATTACCACTTCGCTAATAAGTAACAACAAGTTACACGTAATGAATGAAGACTTACAATCATGATTTACGACGAGACGATCTCACTTATGTCTTACCAGTAATTAATAAACGTACAGGCGCATGGTTGCTACCAAATCTTTACAGTTGTCATGTCAAACAGATGGGTAATTCATCACAAAACTGTACCAATAATGTAAAATAACTCGACCATTAAATCAGTTAAAACGATAATGTAAGGCAGTAAAACCGACCATTGAATCATTTCATTTTCCTGTATATTACTCAATTAATATCATCAAAAACCATAAAACAAGATAATTTTGTATATAATTATAATAAGTTTATAACTTTAATTGGTATATCAGGGCAAAGCAATGTGAGCTGCCAGAGATTTATAGCAATGTACCACAAATAAGGAAGTCTAGTAATTGAATGCATCGTTGGATTATAATTAGTTGTTCAACATCCGTATGTTCAATGTTCATTTAGGAATTAAAACCACTAATTTGGCCGCCTTCGAACTTACTTACAAACCAAGTAAGAATAGTCTCTTTAAGTCTTACAATGAGACCAGCGGTTTTTTTACTTTATTTTTGTTTAATTTTATTATTATTATTATTATTATTTGCGATTGTTAGGAACAACCTACATGATTAAAAACCGAGATAAATGACGCCACCAACAATCTACAATGCTGTTTGCTCGTTGCATGTCTGCTTTAACACCAGAAATCTGTTGTGGTTCAAAGTCCTCGTTGACTCTATTATAAACATGCAGTGTTGGTTCATGCCTCTGGTTGACACAATGAATCCATGCTTTGTTTAACAGTAGGAATCTGCACTGGTGTTTCAAATGCTTGCTTTGACACTACGGATCGGATCTCTAATGTTGATTCTATGCCTGTTTTGACACAAGTTATACCCGGTAGTGTTGTAACAATGCCTAATTAACAATAAGATTCTGCTGTGATGACACTAGCAGTCTGAAATGGTGGTTTTTATGCCTGTTTTGGTACTAAGATTCTTCAGTATTGGAACAATGTTTGATTTGACAATAGGACTTTTCAGTGTTGGTTCTTTGCTTTCTGTTACACAAGGAATCTATAGTGTTGGTAAGTAAACAGCAATGGTGATTCTATGTCCGTTTTGGTACAAGTAATCTGCAATGGTGGTTCCATATCCCTGAGCATATATAACAATTATAAAGTGTGAATCTTAGAACACACTATACATGTAATTAAATGTGAGTTTCTGAACATTTGTTTTTTAATTTGATAGACAATATTGTATCTATCAATTGAGTTATTTACGCGTACATATGCAACAGACATAACAGGAAAGACAAAAGTCAACAATCTTCATGATAAGTTTTTATAGACTGTACCATTATTATAAGTGCATGCGCCTGAAACAAATAAAAACATGTCACGAGTTAGCAATATTCATAATAGAATCACTCCCATGTGTATGATGTGTATGATATTATTACATAAGTTATGAAGTAAGGTATGTGTGGAATTAATTCATTTTGTTTCCTCTTTAAACTGTAGATTAATGTTATGATCAACATTTTTGTATGTAATGGAAAACCATATATAATTATGACAATGTGAATCACTCATGAGTAGGTTTATACTTCGTCATAATGTTCTGTAGAAATATAATACAACGCGAACTAATTGTAGGACACTTTGTAATGTTCGTAGTTATTCCGTCATTACCTAATGTTTGCCAATTTTGTAAATGTTTTCTTATTACCACTGGTAATATGAAAGGCTAACTTGTATACAACCACACCGGCCGATTTTCGCCTGGATCACCTGCTATTTTATCATAACTTCAGAAGCTTAACTGGTATACACCACATCGGTCGATTCTCGTCTGGATCAACTTCGGAAGCTTAACTTGTTGAATTTCGGGGTCGATTCTCGCCTGGATCAACTGGTATCATAACTTCGGAAGCTTAACTGGTATATAACCACAACGCTTAGCGATCATACCCAAGACTTAGAAACAAGCAATACAATTCTCGTAAAGTTATAACAATCTGTAAAATTCCTGCAAACTAAACTTCACAAACACATGTTCACTTGTAACCGATGTAAGTACATGTATTTCATTACCTTAGGTCAAAGTCAAACGTTATCCGTATATTTTTTAATCTAGTTGACCAAATAGCCACAGTTTGTAGATTTCGGTACGATTAGTATTCAGTATTATTGGCGAACAAGGCCGGTCGAGTTGCACCGTCACTGATTTTTTCTAAGTCAAGGGTTGTAGATTTGAACCTCGCTCGGGACTTCGGATGAGACTCAAAAACCGAGGTCCCGTGTCTCAGTGCAAGCTATTTAAGAACACCCCCGAAATTTGAGTTGACCATCTGTGGCCGCTACAGGGGGCGCTTACAACTACAAGCGAATAAAACAGATTGAGCAAAGTAGAACAAACAAATCTTTTGATAGTGGCAGTAGTCAATTATAGCTCATTTTTAATTATAATTTTATTCCCAATTCATTATATACATATATACTGTCTTTTTTTATATGCAATGTTTGACATTTGGGATTTCAGTGGTACAATATTGGTATATAAGCTCTGTAATACTTTATACAATCACGTTTAATCTGGTTATCTTCAGTGCCTAAAACAATGATATATAACATGTAACAGGATCGTAATCAGAACAATAATAAGGTTTGCATTAAAACAATATCTTAATATGAATTACTCTTAATTGATATCAGATCTTATGACGTAATACTCCAGACTCGCTTACACTAATCATGCAGGTTAATATGCCCTTGTTGATTAGAAAAGGTAATGTGGGGTTTATCATTTCACCGATGTTGCCGTCATGCTAGTATCAGTTCTTCTGTTCAAATGTATATTATTTTTTGTTTCTAAGACAATTTGCCTTTGCCTTTAACTTTTCTGGAAAAAAAATTTAATTGAAAAATCACAAAAGACACATAAAAAACCAAAAGACATGAAACAGTATGTTATTTAATTGAATCCTTCCATGTGTACCTTAGTACGTGACGTAGCTGTCATATACCGCATTTTAAATTTAATCATAAAAATACATTAAAAAAATGGTATATGAAATAACGTTTAGATCCACAATGTTATAACTTTATCTTTAATTTAAAATGTTAAATTCGTATTTTGCATAGTATTTTCGTGACTGTTCTACTGCCATTTACTTTTTTATTCAAGTACATATGACACTCGTATGTACGGTGGCTGAATAAGGCCATGTAAAAATTATTTTTTATCTTGTTCCCTCAAGATAGTATCTCGTTCCCTCAAGTTAATATCTCGTTCCCTCAAGATAGTATTTTGTTCCCTCAAGTTAGTATCTCGTTCCCTCAAGATAGTAACTCGTTCCCTCAAGATAGTCATCTCGTTCCCTCAAGTTAGTATCTCGTTCCCTCAAGATAGTAACTCGTTCCCTCAAGATAGTCATCTCGTTCCCTCAAGTTAGTATCTCGTTCCCTCAAGATGGTAACTTGTTCCCTCAAGATAATATCTCGTTCCCTCAAGTTAGTATCTCGTTCCCTCAAGATAGTAACTTGTGCCCTCAAGAAAATATCTCATTCCCTCAAGATAGTAACTTGTTCCTTAAAGTCGGTATCTCGTTCCCTCAAGATAGTAACTTGTTCCCTCAAGATAGTAACTTGTTCCATCAAGATAGTAAGTTGTTTTCTCAAGATAGTAACTCGTTTCCTCAAGATAGTATCTTGTTCCCACAAGATAGTATCTTGTTCCCTCAAGTTAAAATCTCGTTCCCTCGAGAGGCCGCGGTGGCCTAATGGATAAGACGTTAGTCTTCAAATTCAGGGTCTCTCACCGCTGTGAGTTCGAGTCCCGCTCAGACCACCGGTGGGAAAGTGAATTTTCTTTGCCGTTGGCCTTTATTGGTATCTGTATAATGGACTGGGGGAGTGACACGCTTCTCTGCGGCGAATTGACTCTGTGAGCTAGCGTTAAAGTCGCCTGCGTGCGCGCAAGTACAAGGCAGACCATACCATAATTCATATGCATACACGGAATTGTTTATTGATTATTCCATAGAGATTAATAAATTAGTTCTCGTCGCGAATAGCTGAAAAACTGCTGATGCGACATTAAACAAGATTCAACCAACCAACCAACCAACCCTCGTTCTCTCGAGATAATGATAAATTAATCTGTGTTTCCGGGACGCGGTTTGAATGGCGGAGATCGAGTGAGGAGATAGCTGATCTATTCAAGCTGTTAAATGTTTCTTATTTTGAATCAAAGGCAAAGTTTCTTTTGTATTTCAATTATATTATATAAAGATTAAAAAAAAAAACCCAGACAAAACTGAAAAAATGTGTATTAAAAATTGTAAATACTGAAAAAGATATTATTATGAATATTGGAAACAAGACCTTTATTTTTTTCATTTACTTAGTTACTTGATGAAGGGATTAATCTGGCTTGACTTACTAACTGTTCATCTGACATTACTGATCGTTTTCTTCTGATATTTTTGAAAATCTCAAATCTTTGATCAAATGATTGTATTGCTATATTTTTCAAATATCATAGTAAACTTACTCTCAAAAGCTTAAGTTATCAGTGACGTAGCGTGCATATAAGCCAGTAATCATGTGCTTGCACATAATTTTTTGATGAAAAATGTTGAGATTTTAAAGTAAAATATGTCTTTTGAAAAAATAGGATGAAAATGTGGCTCTGAAAATTCGGCTCAGTGGAACGTAACAAAAACTTTATCTTTTTGTGTAATCTTTTTACTCACGAAACTATTGTTTTAGAGTATAAAATTACGTATCAAATTGCTTCTTATTTTTCAAAATTTAACTGGGGAACGAACATGCACCCTGACCTCTTAGTGTGAAGAAGTCTACGGTGCGTTTAGTGCTTTTTGCCCCGGGCTTGCACATTTATTCTTTTCTGGCTACGCCGCTGGTGATTTAATAGTTACTTGAATAAGACCCCCAAATAATCAGAAATGTGCCTTACTACAAAATCTAGATTAATCCCTAGAATCCCCAAATATTATACAATTGTATACATATGTTTTATGTATGTAAAGTTGACCTATTGTTACCTGGCAAGTGAGCCCAGCGGCCCCAAACCCTGACACTGCTTGACCATCCCGTATTCAATGTCTGGGACAATAAAAAAAGATAAAAAACAATATCTTATGCCGATGTTATTCAAAACAAAAACTAAATAAGAGGAACATGGGTAGTGACTGTTCTTTCGCCAAGCACTCGGCATTGAGAAATGAAAGTTACGGGTCTTTCGGGTGAGACTTTAAAAACCGAGTTCCCGTCACCGTGTCACGGTAGGCATGGCACGTTAAAGAATCCTTACTCCACAATGCCATCAGCGCATAGCTCAGATCACAATTTCTGCACCTTCACCTATAGCTGGCGACGTCTCGATATATGTGAAATAATTTTGTCTTTCTTTTACAAAAAACGGTAAGCCAAGATACACATATCTGGTGCTGAATAGGGATTCTGGTTATTTTGTCAAGCACCATACGGATTCCAAACAAAAATATACTGAAGATACCACCAACAAAATGTTGGAGATTTGATAGATAACATATTTGTTGTGTTTGGTAATATAGTTTTTCAGCAAACAATCGGTATACCAATGGGTACAAACTGTGCACCATTGCTTGCTGATTTGTTTCTTTATTCTTATGAAGCAGAATTTATGCAGAACCTTGTTAAATCTGGAGAGAAAACTGTCGCCAAATCATTCAACTCAACATATATAGATGACGTTCTGTCTCTTAACAATCCTAAATTTGGAGACTATGTAAATGTCATCTTTCCTAGTGAGCTTGAAATAAAAGACACGGCTGATTCCTTAAGTTCTGCTTCATATTTAGACTTATACCTGAATTATGACGCACACGAAAGGCTACATTTGAAATTTTATGAAAAACGTGATGACTTCAATTTTTCTATTGTCAACTTTCCTTTTTTATGCAGCAATATACCTGCTTCTCCTGCTTATGGTGTATTTGTTTCCCAATTAATACGCTATGGTAGAGCTTGTTCCCACTACGGAGACTTTGTACAACGAAGTAGGCTGCTTGCAAATAAATTGTTGACTCGGGGATATTGCAAGCCTAGGCTTATCAAGGCTCTAAAAAGTTTAATGGCCGTCATCACAGTATTGTTGATAAGTTTGATGTCTCTGTGTCCAGGATTGCCCTGGATATATTTGACGTCTCGTAGTTCCATGTTCCTTTCACATAATTTTGATTACGTCTCATAGTTCCATGTTTCTTTCACACAATTTTGATGATTACACACGTGACGGGTGTAGCTAGCTAAACAGGAGGTGCTTACCCTTCCGGAGCACCCGGCCTCACTTCCCTGGTGGAAGTTCACGTGTCTAACCTAACTTGTCAGTTCCAAAGTTTTTACTTTGCTTCTGGATTATGATTCGGACATGGATTAGTATGTTTGTTTTTGATTTGACTGGGACGTTAAACACTATTAAATCAAATTAAATCAAATTGCTGTCGTAGAGAACAATGGCTAATGTACTTAAGACTGTTTAAAGTTATCCGTAATTTTTCTACGATTGTCATAAGTAGGTATTTAGTATTCGTAACCGTTAAGACTCTGCCCTGTTCTGGTTCATTTAGTGAGAACGTTTGCCTCTAAACGCCATAAAACCCGGATATTTCTGATGATACGAGTATTTTTCTAACTACACTAATAATTCTAATATTGATCATGCAATGGTTATATAGCATCCGCTCTTGAGGTAAAATCTTTCCTTCGCCAGACACTCGGCATTTTGAAGTTAGAGCAACGGCCAGTGTGCTCAAAGTCACTATAATGCGATTGACTGAGGTATTTGGTATGCATGTCGCACATCTATTTCTAATCATTAAAGGTTGAAAATAGTTAAAATTGTTATAATTCTCGCCCAGACTAGTTGAAATAGTGCTGATGATGCTACCCGGAGCATCTTGTAACTATGAAAAGACGTAATGAAATGGTTATAATTATTATATTTGGCAAGTAAGTTGCTGACCAATGTTCATTGAGGACACCAGTATACACTTACAGATTTATACAAATAACACAAGTTGTTTTGAATATTTTTTATATTATGCCCTGAATTAAAATAATGAAAAAAACACAGATCATAACTCCGTGGATGAAGCAACATTACCCCTAACTGTTATGCAAGACATTTTCATTTGGTATTGTCAGAAATATACTGTTATATCTAAATCATCCACTTGTTAAATTTTGAAATTCCTCAAAAACTAAGGTATGCTCACTCGTGCAAAGTATTTCCCTAGGCTAGCTTGGTTTTGTAAATTATATTTTGGGTCTTTGGATAATGTTTTTCAGCATCTTGAAAAATGGCTTTCCACTTCAAGTTTTTTATCCAAGCACTACTGATGAGGAATTGTATTCTGAAACGACCGTCTAGTGGTGCAAAATTAAACGGGTATAATTAATAGCTTCAAATGAATATTAAGCCCACCATATCTGGTCACTAAACGATATGTCTTAGACTCAAATATTCAACCAAAGAGTTATAACTTTGTCAATAAAGGAGCGTGACCTCTTATTTAGTTTCTGTTTTGAATAATATGGGTATAATATCTTTAATGTAATTGAAATACAAAGAAATAACTTCGCCCTGGATTCAAAATAAGAAACATTCAATAGCTTTAATGGCCAAGCCATTCAAACAAAGCGTCCCGGAAACACAGATTTAGTTATCATTACTCGAGGGACGAAGATACTATGTTGAGGGAACGAGATACTATCCTGAGGGAATGAAATGACTATCTTGAGGGAACAAGTTACTATCGTGAGGGAACGAGATACTAACTTGAGGGAACAAGTTACTATCTTGAGGGAACGAGATACTAACTTGAGGGAACGAGATATTATCTTGAGGGAACAAGTTACTATCTTGAGGGAACGAGATACTATCTTGAGGGAACGAGATGACTATCTTGAGGGAACGAGTTACTATCTTGAGGGAACGAGATACTATCTTGAAGGAACGAGATATTAACTTGATGGAACGAGATGACTATCTTGAGGGAACGGGTTACTATCTTGAGGGAACGAGATACGAACTTGAGGGAACGAGATACTATCTTGAGGGAACGAGATACTACCTTGAGTGAACAAGATAAAAAAAATAATTCACATGGCCTTATTCAGCCACCGTACGTATGACTATACTACTAGTATAAAAGAACATTTACTCTACATATATTTTTAAAACAAAAAAGTAGCTAAGCATTGATATTATCTTATGAGATAAGTAGAGGAGTCTGCCAAAACAGTAAGAACTCTAAAAATGAGAAACTGGTATTTATAAGTATGACAATCGGTATGAAACAGCAATAATTATATATATATGCTATGTGCCTTTTACTCTTCTTTTCTTTGTTTGATAGTTGTCTCATCAATTAGAAAGTCTGTAGGGAACATCTCAAAACACAAAAAATAAGACTGCAAAACTACCAATAAAAATTACTCAAGATAATGGGCAAACGTTACTAGTATTACTTCAACAGTACAAACACATGGAAATGTAACTACAATGTATAATAAAACTAGTAGAGTGTTCTATATTATAAACAACAATAACAAACATGCATGCACAAAAAATCGTACTCAACCTATACAAGCAAACCAAAACTGAAATGTACAACCCATTCAAACATCAAACAAACTAAATATGTCTATTAAAGTCCAGCCGACCCTGGGCGTCGGCAACAGTAGTCAAGTGGTTAAGACCTTGATCTTCAAACCCAAGTAAATAAGTAAGTAAATAGTATACCAGGGTTTATTTTAAAACACTAGACTGTTGTTTCTGAATACAATTCCAAGAAAGGGTTTTTGAATTTTTTATCTTAACAGTTGCCCTCAACTGGTTGGTTCGATACCAGTATATTGTGTTGTTTGCGATGTAAAGATCGCAATATATACACACTAACAAAACATAAAAAAACACTTACACAAAGCTCACCTACTACATGAATTTTTGTTAGATTGATCTTTGTAGCTAATAAGGATAATTGTTAAAAAAATCCTTATGTGACGTTAAACACCATTCAATCAACCAAGTATCGCAAATTATGCCTTAATGTATGTTTATTACTGTGTGTCCAAGTTAAGTTTTGCGTTTTAAAAAGACATGCTACTGGTATTCTAGTGTATTTTGTAACGTTTTAAGTATTACTGACAGTGCAGTTCTAGACCCGAGATAATCACAATACCACATCAACTCACTACTACTGACGCAGTATTGTTTTCATGTATCACAAATCGATCAGTATAAATTTGCTTATATTGAATGTGAAAATTTAAAATTAAGACGTACACGGTACACAGCACCGATATATGGTGTTCTGTCAGGGCCAAATTGGAATTATCGCTCCTTCGCTTCTTCGCGTTCAGCGCCTTCAAAACTTCGCAACTTCGCTCCTTCACCATCGCATCTTCGGTCCTTCACCATCGTATCTTCGGTCCTTCACAATCGTATCTTCGGTCCTTCGCCATCGTGTCTTCGGTCCTTCGCCATCGTATCTTCGGTCCTTCACCGTCGTATCTTCGGTCCTTCACCATCGTATTTTCGGTCCTATGCCATCGTATCTTCGGTCCTTCACCATCGTATCTTCGGTCCTTCACCATCGTATCTTCGGCCCTTCGCCGTCGTATCTTCAGTCCTTCACCATCGTATCTTCAGTCCTTCACCATCGTATCTTCGGTCCTTCACCATCGTATCTTCAGTCCTTCACCATCGTATCTTCGGTCCTTCACCATCGTATCTTCGGTCCTTCGCCGTCGTATCTTCGGTCCTTCACCATCGTACCTTCGGTCCTTCGCCGTCGTATCTTCAGTCCTTCACCATCGTATCTTCGGTCCTTCACCATCGTATCTTCAGTCCTTCACCGTCGTATCTTCAGTCCTTCACCATCGTATCTTCGGTCCTTCACCATCGTATCTTCAGTCCTTCACCATCGTATCTTCGGTCCTTCACCATCGTATCTTCGGTCCTTCGTCGTCGTATCTTCGGTCCTTCACCATCGTATCTTCGGTCCTTCGCCATCGTATCTTCGGTCCTTCACCATCGTATCTTCGGTCCTTCACCATCGTATCTTCGGTCCTTCGTCGTCGTATCTTCGGTCCTTCACCATCGTATCTTCGGTCCTTCGCCATCGTATCTTCGGTCCTTCACCATCGTATCTTCGGTCCTTCACCATCGTATCTTCGGTCTTTCGTCGTCGTATCTTCGGTCCTTCACCATCGTATCTTCGGTCCTTCACCATCGTATCTTCGGTCCTTCACCATCGTATCTTCGGTCCTTCACAATCGTATCTTCGGTCCTTCACCATCGTGTCTTCGGTCCTTCACAATCGTATCTTCGGTCCTTCACCATCGTATCTTCGGTCCTTCGTCGTCGTATCTTCGGTCCTTCACCATCGTATCTTCGGTCCTTCGCCATCGTATCTTCGGTCCTTCACCATCGTATCTTCGGTCCTTCACCATCGTATCTTCGGTCTTTCGTCGTCGTATCTTCGGTCCTTCACCATCGTATCTTCGGTCCTTCACCATCGTATCTTCGGTCCTTCACCATCGTATCTTCGGTCCTTCACCATCGTATCTTCGGTCCTTCACCATCGTATCTTCGGTCCTTCACAATCGTATCTTCGGTCCTTCACCATCGTATCTTCGGTCCTTCACAATCGTATCTTCGGTCCTTCACAATCGTATCTTCGGTCCTTCACCATCGTATCTTCGGTCCTTCACCATCGTATCTTCGGTCTTTCGTCGTCGTATCTTCGGTCCTTCACCATCGTATCTTCGGTCCTTCACCATCGTATCTTCGGTCCTTCACCATCGTATCTTCGGTCCTTCACAATCGTATCTTCGGTCCTTCACCATCGTATCTTCGGTCCTTCACAATCGTATCTTCGGTCCTTCGCCATCGTATCTTCGGTCCTTCACCATCGTATCTTCGGTCCTTCGCCATCGTATCTTCGGTCCTTCACCATCGTATCTTCGGTCCTTCACCATCGTATCTTCGGTCCTTCGCCACCGTATCTTCGGTCCTTCACAATCGTATCTTCGGTCCTTCGCCACCGTATCTTCGGTCCTTCACCATCGTATCTTCGGTACTATGCCATCGTATCTTCGCAACTTCGCTTCTTCGCGTTCAAGTCGAATAGCAAAGGAGCGATACTGCAAATTTGGTCCTAACAGAACACCATACAGGTATGAACATTACTAGGTATACAGAAAAAATGATAGCAAATTCTTAAAAATAGTGTGCTCTCTAGTAACAGTAACATACATGTAGGTCTTGTTATTAAGTGAGCAAAAGATGTAGTACCAAATAGTTTTGTATTTGTGATTTGGTTCTCCTGATGCCTAATTATAATCTCGCTGATTCAGCAATTCAAATACGTGGTGAATAAAAACACTAATCGCCAAAAATGTTTTGTTTTCCCCTTCGTTGTTATTCAATGCTAAAAGAGATAATGGGTTAACCAAAAATGTCAAAAACCGTTTGTATTTTTTCTTTCGACTTCTAGCGTATATGAGATAACTGTAAATGATGAATGTTAAGAAATCAGCAGGGTACTAACAAAACATACCTATAGGGTTTCGACTAATTTTAGAAGTATTGTTTTATTTGAAAATAAGTAGGAACACTGCAGTAGTTAAGTGTCAGTCATTAATCTGGTATTTCATGATCGTTCACCCACGCTTATACATTAACTCATGATGGTTTAGAATTCATTTTATCAACATTAGTAATACACGTGTGTGTTTTTTTTTTTTTTGACTCACCTCAAAAGTATAAGGCATAGGACATGCATCAATATATTGCCGGTGTTAAGGTCGTCGTCAAAATTCCTGCTTTTAGTTAAAGTATTTAAACATTAGTTTTTATTATAATAAAGTAATTGAAATACAAATTATTTGTTATGCAAATAGTTACACGTTTCAAAACATAGATATTATAAAATATTTCAGTATTCTTTTACATTTGTGTATTTCCCCTCAAGTATCATTTTTTTCCAATGGCTAAGATTTGTGCAAATTTGAAAACTAGGTGTCATAAGAAGAATGTTATATATTAAATACAGAAGATGTATCTCTTGTATGTTCATGAAAGATAATTCTTTTATGACTTTCACTCTGTCCCCCTTATCGAGCCACTAGTGGACAAAACACCTTCTTTTGTGCAAATGATAGCTCTTTATTCAGGCATTATAATACCTAACTATAAACAAATTTTGCCTAGCGTTTTAAATGAGATGATTAAATTATTAAAAGTTAACGAACGGCTTACTACTGACCACGGATGACTAACCATCGCAATATGTCATCAGTATCTGCACTTTTAGTTGAGATGAGCTTTAATAAAGCTATATTTGAGTTAAGCTGTAGAATTGTCCATTTTACAAATTGAATGGACTTTGTATGTTCTATGATAATCAAGTTACAAATAAATACAAAAACCAACAAAACTAATATGTTAAAATTTCAACTTTAACATATTTATCTTGCATATTGCTTTGTATATTTTCAGCACTATCCGTTCGATTTCTAACGAAGAGATTCATTGGAGAGTACGACCAAACATCAGGTAGGCTTATTAATCAGCTTGAATTGAGGATACTCTTCTATAGTTCAGTATCAAACCGCATTGAACAAATTGTACATGTTAAGGTACTATGTTTGAAAGGATTTAACTATGTGATGCTAGTAGCTCGAAAATGTTTATGGTGTTCATGATGCATCATCGTGTGTTAAAGTCGAGACTCTTTCCATTTAAGTATAGAACTTTCAAAAACACCTTGTTTCCATCCTCACCGCTTTGTTAGAAATAATGTTGCTTAACAACATGTTCTGTACAAAAAAACTTACAAAGAAATAAGGTTCTTTGTCAATTTTAACAATTGTTAACCGAATTAGACATTTTCAGCAAGCCTCTAACACATTTTACAAAGTTCTTTGTGGTTTTTTTTACATTGCTGTCACATATTAAACATAATTTAACGCAATTCTTGATATATTGCATGCGTGAATTTAGTCTACGTAACGAAATGGTTTTGAACTTGATAACTCCGTTATCTCAAACATTGAAAAACTAGAAAATACTCTGCAGTACACAATATATATAAAAACTTGGAAGATTTTGTCATAATTCAGTTCCAACTCAAAGACGTTAATCATGTACAGAAACACGTGCAAGATCTTTAAATCAAAATTCCATCAAATTGCTTTAAAATGTATCTTCAGAATGTGAAGTAAATATTTGGAAAAGACAAAAATAAACAATTATAAACTAAAAACTAAGGTAAGTTTATTTACTGAGCGATTTACCCTAATTTTAGAGATACTTTAGGTTGGAATGTTGTAATCACGGAAGTAGTTTTAATTACGTCTGGATTAAACAATCTATAGTACAGACCTGTCAAAAGATTAACACACTAAGCTATCGAAAAGAAGTCGTAGCCCGGCAACCGAGTGGCCGAGATTTGAATAGCTGCTGGCCAAAAAGCTGTCCGAGAGATAGATCACAGTTGCCGAGATATAGACATAGAGGGGCCGGTTCGGCACTTATTCGATTGGATTGTATTAAATTTTCGACAGGCAGTACTCTATACATCAGCTCAGCTGTGTGGCTAGAAGACGTGCATTGTGATGTCGGGCACCTGTTGTATCACATGACCCAATAACAAACTGATATATGTCTGTAATACTAGTTAGATAAACATTGCTATAATTACACTTAACTTTGTATATACATATAGCTTACCTTAATTAACTTTGATCAGTGATGGGTATGATAGACTTTATCTTTCATTTTTATAAGTGTATCTGGAATATCGATATTGCCATATTTATCTGTCTAGGGCGTGATGACTTGTTTGATTACTATGGTGTAATGCAATCATTGGAGCACTGGGGCTTACCGGTACCAATCACGCTGTATGTGGTGAGACAAAGGGACTTTTACTATCCTGGTCGTTTTAACGTATGTGGTGAGAAAAGGGGCATCATTTAATTCCCCTATTTATTTAACGTATATCAATTTTGGGTAGATATTTGAATGAACATCGAAATTATTCCTTTATGCAGTTCAGATATTGCATTCAAAAGTGTTAGTGTAAAAAAGTTCTCCTTTCCTGTTTCCTGGTATTTTTTAATTGTAAAGGCTCAGCGCCAAATAAATAATATAAATAGTTTAATATCATATTTTTGAACAGAAACTTAACTTAAAAGCAATATTTCCAAATTTTGAGCTCTAAACATTTTTAAGCAACTAAACATTTTACAGTAACTTTTTGTATAATTAATTATGAAATCTTATAATAAGCTTTTTTCAAACAAATGTTTTTATTACTAATATATTTCATACCAAAACATTGCATCATCGATTTCGTCTATGTTCCTGTATAACACCAGGTGCTGAAATGGATCCCCAAGTGAAATATAGGTAATCATGGTGTTACTAATTGTGTGCAAATAGAAGTACATCGGATATTCCCCCTACGATTTGTTATTTTTGGCAGTATTGTACGTTCTGGATGGTGAAGTTCTGATTCCGGGCACCTGCTGGCTTAAATGAAGCAATAACATAATGAATATCACAGCTATGAAAATAAATAAATTTGGTGTTTAATATAGTGATAGTTAACTGTGTATTATACCTGTGTATATCTAGAATTGAGTAATAGAATATGGCTAATGTTGAAAGAATGTGGATAGTGAAAGAACCGGTCATAACTAAACACGACCAAAAGTTTAATTGCCATATTTTTTTAAACACCTTTAAAAAGTTTGGTTTGACAGTTTTGGTCCAAGCACTACTGATGAGGAATTGTATTCCGAAACGACCGTCTAGTGCTGTAAAATTAACAGACATAAAATGTAAGTTAAACCATTGGGTCAGTATATCTAAGCTTCCCCGGGGAACAGAACACAATTTGTATTGTCAGAAATCGAATACTGTCTAAATGTGCGGCTAGTTAAAATATGAAATTCTTCAACTACTAAAGTATACTCCCTCAGGCAAAGTATTTTAAAATTTTGATTTCACAATTGTTGTTCAAACACTACTAATGAGGATTTGTATTCTGAAACGGCCGCCTAGTGCTGCAGTGGCGGATTTAAGGGGGGAGTTGCGGGGGTTGCAACCCCCCCCCCCTTTGAAAAATTTAAAAGAGAGAGAGAGAGCTCTATTGACTGATAGACCCCCACAACCCATTCCTGTATACGTGTTGTTCCGGATCGCGTTTACTAGACCCCACGTCTCTGGAAACTCGTGCTTTCGGCGCTCGCACCTAACATTGATATACTAGTAATTCCTATCCCCCTTAAAAAAATCCTGGATCCGCCCCTGTGCTGTAAAATTAACACCGTAATAATATGTTAAATTGTCTTGCTCAACATATACATATAGCTATAAAAAGTAAAATTCAGTAAAAAGAAGGTACATCGTATAAGAGTGTAAACGATTGACCAATAATGAGTGTATTTTGATGGAGTTATGTTGACAACTTCGGTATGAGTAAAAAGTAAGAAGACGAACAACTCCAATAAAACCAAGCCTAAAGTATATACTTTATAATTATTTATTTATTTTTAAACCGTCTATACGTACAAACTTAACCAACCAAATACCATTTTCTGCACATGACCTACCCTTGTTCTACAGGGAATAATACCTTTCAGATAGGAGAAAAAGTTATTTGAAACTACTTTGACTATAATTAATAAGCAAAGCATAAAGAATTGAAATGTCACTTCTCGCAAAAATCAGCTGACTCGAACTATTTCCAATTTACAGTACATGAGTAACAACATCATTGACTCTTTACAGTGCAGAAATCTAGTTACAATACCAACAGAAATGGTCATTTAATGGTCAATACAACTTCAAAGAATTCTAAGACATGCACCTTAAATTGATTTACAAGACAGATATATTGGTAAATGCATAGTATATATAATTATGTCTGACGGTTTTATGTACCCACAGGCACGCACTGGGTAATAGTATCAAAGGAGGAATGTGTGTTGATGTGAATGCATCTGTCATTCCTGAATTAACTCTCTCTCTCTCTCAGAGTTGGATTGCTGACCTCAAGGACAGTATTTTTTCTAAACCTCTAAACATAATTTTCGAAGTGAATTGTTTAAAATGGTTATTAAACCATTTGCGTATAACCTGATGGATTTCGAGTTATAAGCAAGGGTTTTTCAATTTCCACCTTCCTCGTATATTTTTTCAATAAACTCCTATTGTTTTAATTATGTCATGTGCTACTTTTTCATTTTTATGAAATAATACATTCAAAAGTAGCACATGCTAATTATACTAATTTGTGATTTCTGGCAAAGGAATTTTGTTGAAAATTTATAGAGTGTTGTGCAGTTAAAGACATGTTGGGTGTTCCTTTTTTCAACAGCCCTTCAGAAATCATAGTATTTTTATAGCAGTCATTAAAGGTGCTTTTAATTTTGTATTTTTAGAAGCCAAATATAAATACACAACTGTAGTTGATGGTGAATCAGTTCAGTTTGAAATCCTGGACACTATATCAGAGGTAAGATGCATCCTTCATTTAGAGGCCGCGGTGGCCTAATGGATAAGACGTCAGTCTACAAATCCATGGTCTCTAACCGCTGTGAGTTCGAGTCCCGCTCAGACCACATGTGGGAAAGTGAATTTCCCTTGCCGTTGGCCTTTACTGGTTCACATGGTATCAGTATAATGGACTGGGGGAGTGGTACGCTTGTCTGCGGCATACTGACTCCGTGAGATAGCACCTTAAAGTCGATGAGTGCGCGCTAATACAAGGCAGACCATACAACACACTCACACTTCACGTGCATGCACGAAATTGTTCATAGATTAATCTTTAGCGATTAATAAAAAAGTTTTCGTCGCGAATAGCTTCTCAGATGGAAAATTTTGTTTGCATATTAAAATAAAAACATGCAAATATCAATTACAATGGAGAATCCGGGTATCGATCCCGGTACCTCTCGCATGCTAAGCGAGCGCTCTACCATTTGAGCTAATTCCCCTACATATACGTATCTATAATATACAAACAGATATCATTACTTATTAAGGTTTTCTTTATGCTCATTTTTTCTAATGCATGTTTGCACAAGAGCAAAAGGAGTTCGGAAACAACAAAAGGTGTCATATGCCTTTACGGTTCGTCTGGTTAGTGCTTAAGTCAGATGTTTTCAATGAAGATTTATTTGTGGAATATACCGTTGTTACACTATAAATGTATTCTGTATTTCATCATTATTATGAATATAGAAAAAGACAACGATACAAATTAAGTCCCTTCAATTGAATATTTTCTGACAATCTTGTTTAAAAAAAACGAGATATGTCTAAAAAAAAAAACAAACCATTCGGTGAAAGGACTCACGACTCATTAATATTTAAATATTGAACGGAGACATAAAAGTTTGCCCTGGATATATTTGGCGTCCTATAATTCCTTGTTTCTTTGATTATAAATATCTATTTAACACGCGGGAGTGTGGATGAGAGGTGCTGGCTGAAAAATCTGTTTTGAAGTTGTTTTATGATTGTAATTACATTATTCTTGACAAATATAATGTTTCTGTGTCCAGGATTACAATGGAAATATTTGAAATCAATTTTGACTCAACACGTGGCGGGCGTAGCTAGCTAAATGGCAAGTGCTTACCTTTACGGAGCATCCGGTCTAACCATGTGGAAGTTCACGTGTTTATTTTAATTTTCCAGTTTCAAAGTTTTTACTTTGCCTTTGGATTGTGATTTTGACATGGGTTGGTGTGTATTTTAATTATAAACCATGAGAACATTTTGTTTCAGAATGATGACCTTGGTGCCAGAGAGGACGTTATAAGATGGGCGGATGGGTTTATGTTAGTATACTCCGTAGTTAGCAGGAAAACTTTCGATATTTTAGAAGACATGAGAAGAAAGATTGATGACTCTAAGAAAGGGACAAACATTCCTCTTGTCATTGTCGGTAATAAATGTGATCTAGCTCATATGAGACAGGTGACCAGAGACGAAGGTGAGAACATTGGTATTGGTATTTGTTTAATACTAATAAGTATTAATTTTGCATATATATATTAAAGCTTAAACTACGTTTGATAAAAACGCTAGCACACACATGCACATATATACGCAGACATCGAGACTTCAGCATATAAACACCAACAAAAATCAAGGACAACAAAAGCAGACGTAAAACAATTTGCAGTTTGTTTATTGTGCAAAGCCAAAACCCGACAGCCAATCCGAGAGTAAAACTTCAAACCAAATGTTGACAGATACATCACATAATGGTATCCAGCTGTTAGAGGATACATTAGATTACTACTAGTCTAGTATACTTAACACATTCTTCAAAATTAGTTGTTCATATATTGTAATAGTAATTATACAATATCTACAAATATAAAAATAAAACGTTTGTTGGAAGATGGAACAAACAGAACTATACATGTAACCTTATCATTACATCCTGTTTTATTGGAATTGTTCATCTAGCATGTCATTGTGAGACTTTTAATTTTATTCAGTAATGAGCATATTTTATTACAAACTTAGATACTTTACCATTCAGTTGTATTGTAAGAGAAAATTGAAAATAATTACACACTGTATTTGTTTTTAAGGACAAAGATTAGCAACAGAGTTCGCGTGTCCATTTTTAGAAGTTTCAGCTTCAGAAGATGTGTCACAGGTTAACGAAGCGTTCTACGCACTGTCAAGAGAAGTCGTGGAGTTTAAAAAACGAACAAGGACATTTTTAAATAGAGTTTTTGGTGCATTTGGTCGAGAGAAAGCATCTTGACGAGAATGAAAATAAACTTTTAAATTTTAATTATTTAAAACAAGATATCAAATCATGTTTGATACGTTTGGTCAAGAAAAGCGTCATGAAAATAAGATTTCAACTAATTTATTATTTTCAAATATTATAAATATATTTTCCGATTTTTGACAGCGATACTTTCTGGTATCGAAGAGTTGTACATTTTCAAGTATATTTATCACAAAGTGAACATTTAATTTATACATAAGGATTGTAATAATAAATTATTTATTGTTTAAATTGTGCAAAAGTTTACTATATTTTATAAAGCAAGAGGTAACTCGACAAATAACTGTATTGAGTTAATGAAAACGTTTCCTATTTTCTCTCCTCCATTATGTACGACGGCAGATATGTATATTTTCAGCATATAACCACCTTGACTATATAACGATTTAAAATAATCCGTCCATACTTAGCAATTCAATTGGAGACTACTCTTATAAAATCAATTACAAACATACTGGTCCATGTCTAAATTACAACCCCGAAAGCAAAGTAAAACTTGAAAACTAGCAAATTAAGGTAAACACGCGAGCTTCCACGAGTAAGCACGTCCTGTCTAGCTAGCTTCAGCAATACCCACCACGTATGAAAAGTAATATAAGGTTTTAATGTCACAAAAGCTGGAATGCATTGAAAGGCTGTATATGACCATTTATTATAACGAACAGACAGAACCATTAGGAGGGACTACTCATGAAAACATTATACTAGTAGTCGAATACAGTAAAACCTAGATAAAAGCCCGTCATTAACAGTATGGTCTCATTTAGCGACACTTTAAATTATATATATGTTTTCAATTTTCTTGAATCTTCTTCAAATTATCGCCAAATTCCTTTATAAAATTTGACTGAATCAATGATGGCAATGAATAGAGATTATTCTGTACACAACTACAAGGTTTATATTAAAGTATGTTGATTTCTATGTGAATTTAGCTCTCAGTTAAGAGGACACCGACGTTTTTGTTCCTAGTTTGTTAGGTAATGTAAAAAATAATATCATGTGCTAAAACTTAATACGATAAAATTCTGAAACTACCACATAACAATTGCGCTTTTATAAACTTGTTTTTAGATTACTATTATAATCAATAGTATTCTTTGATACACAAAATTACAAATGTCCATTAAACAATCTTTAAACAACTCGCGACATCAATTACAGGTAGAATATGCATGAAGTTTGCAATGTGTTTTGTTTACGAATTTTTAAAGTTAATGGCATTCAGTACAGACTTGTCAAAGGTTTAACACCGAGCGAACGAAAAGGAGTTGAAGTACGACGATCGAGTGGCCGAGACATAGGTTACTATTGGCTAATAATCTGTCAAGAGATAGATAGCACTGCGCCTATTGGAAAGCTGTCGAGATATAGCTCAAGAGAGGCCGAGATGGCACTAACTCGATAGCTCAGTGTTAAACTTTCTACAGGTTTGTACTGTAGATATTATCGTCAGTTCACTAATATCAATAAATTAAAACTTGTAAGTGACGTTTGCAGACAAAGCGCTTATTGCAATTAAACATCGATGGTTTTCGCCCCGCACATTGAGTGAAAAAAGTCATTAAGCGGCGACGTTTTTTTTCATCCAACCCTTCAGTGACAAGGGGCATTAAACAGCAAGGTCTTTCATTCCACGCCTTCGATGACAAGGTACATTAAACAGCAATGTTTTTGTTCAACGTCATCTGCGGTAAGTACATTTTTTAAAGTCCTGTTACTTTCATTACTTAATGCAGTGTATTTAGTGGCAGTATAACCGTCATTAATTTCTTTGATTAGCCAGGAATGAAATTACATGTAAATATTATGGTCTTTCATGTATTGGGCAAGTACTTAATGAATTTAGATAACGTAGTAGTTTGGTATATTGGTATCAATCCCACACGACTGTAAGTGTAAGATCTATTTGTTATAAAACACTTTATTTACAAAATTATCAGAGACGAGTCTGATTATTTTATCAAAGCGAGCCTTTAGAAAGAACATTAATACAAATAACTTTTGTCAAAAGAACGTTTTCAGTTTGAATATACGTCGAAAGGGAGATCATTCTAGGTAAACTGTTATTTCATCAGTAAGCTACAACATATTTGTTATGAATTTTAAAACTTGGAAGTTGACCCTAGTTCCTGCAAGTAAACGGAAAGGGTTTTCCAAACATAAAACCCCCGGGAGAGCATGTGAAATAAACAATTCTCTCACTCACAGAAAGTATGAAAATGGAAGGGAATACTTGCCCGATAGTGAGAATCACTAATCATACATTACAACAAACAACAAAAAAGTAACACAATATTTGATTACTTGTAATTTTTTATTCCATCTTTTGATAAACCAACAACTCTTGAATATGAATTTGTTTTCTGTAAATAGTTTTGTTTTATTAGAACAACTGTTATAGTTAACAATTTTAAAACAATATTAAATTTGCTGATTTCATTTTTGCGATACTTTGTTTTTTTCGGTATGCAATATACTTTTACACTGCTGACAGGAATAGTCTGACCAAAATAATTTTCGAAAAGTCCTAGTAGCACCATCGAAATATAAGTCTATTGACAGCAAATTGTCATCAAAACTGTTTGTAAACAAAAGTCACTTGAATCAATATATTGTTGATTACAGAACAGAGCCGTGTTGAATTAAATGTTAAAATCATTCCAAAAACGTTCTTGATTTTCTTTTTTCTTCTCTTTAATTAACTTCAGTAAACACTAAAATAAATAAAACAGTGAAAACAAAATTTATATAATATGAAATGTAACTATCAATCCTTTTACATTCTCTCATCAAGCATTGGTGAAAAACCAAACTTTAATTGTGTTTATTTTGGTACAAGCATATTGTTCAAAATCTCTTATAAAAATCTTGAAGACCATGAGTCTCAGATTAATAAAGTATGGTTTTCAGAGTAGGTTTAAATATTATCATTTAACACTATGCTATTTTATTTAGTCCAGTATGATAATTTCTATAATAAAGCATAATTATATATGTGCGGACATGACCGAGTCGTACAGCCACTGGCACTCTTAGTCAAGAGTTGTGAGTTCGAACCTCGCATGGGACTAGATGATTGTCATCTCCTGCACATAATAGAGCTGTACAAAGTTCATTACTAGAATAGTATTTTAGATGAGAGTCAAAACTGAGCAAAGTAAGATAAAATATACATTTTGTTGTTATTTGCTGGTTGATTATAACAATATCATTCAGTACTTGGTTTTACCAAGTTGGAGGTTTGCACAATATGTTTGAGCTACATGTATATTTCAGCGTTCTTTTGGTTTTTTTTTTTTTTTTTTTTTTTTTTTTTTTGTTGATTGAGATTTCTATAGCTTGATATTAGACATGTTACATATATATTTTAGTCGATACAAGAGTCAGGACAACAGAACTGTAGTAAGCAATTACAAATCAATACATTATCTTTGTAATGAATAGCAATACAAGTTTTGACACGTGACGGGTGTAGCTAGCTAAACAGGAAGTAATTACCCTTCCGGAGCACCCGGTCTCACTTCCCTGGTGGAAGTTCACTTGTCTAACCTAAGTTTTCAGTTCCAAAGTTATTACTTTGCTTCTGGATTTTGATTCGGACATGAATTAGTATATTTGTTTTTTACTAAGATTCAAATCTGTGTACAGCAAACGTAAAAGTGGTGAAACTTTATCAAACCAATGTTTTTGTTGTTATGGTTACTAAACAGTAGTTAATATGTTCTGACATCCAAGAGTGTAAAGATCCTGGTTAAAATATTATATTATGTTAATTAAATATATCACCACTTAAAACCAATGTGTTGACTATAGATGAACGAATTTATGTACCAATAACAAATTTCTATTGTGCCATAAATGGATTGCACGAACTGTAGATATAATAAAACTTACAAAATATATTAATGGTATTGACTTATTCTGCTCCGACTATCTAGCATGTTCCGGTATGTGCTACTTCAACATGGCTGAAATGAGAATAAATCCATTATAGGCCTAGTATAGTAAAACAGATACAATAATAAAATCAAGAGTATGCACTTCAAATGACGCGAATTTTAACAAAAATGTCAATGTTTCTGACACGTGTTACTTCTTAACGCTATTATTTCACAAGTGGTGGATGTAGCAACCTGCACAGGAGGGACGTACCCTTCCGGAGCACCCTGCCTCACATCCCTGGTATTTAAAATAAACTGTAATGGAATAAAACAAGGGGATTTACTATATCGCATTCAATAAATTCGTTGTTTGTGGCCATAAATGACAACTGATAGAAAATTTCGATTTCATGGATGCAAACAAAGTACCATTGCAAACACAATGTCATTTATAAACAGTTTATTATATGTACCAACCGACTAGTTCTATAGAGTAATCTACTTACGCACACTTGGCTCCACATTCGTTACTGTAGGTCTTGCCATCTGTCCCACAAACCGGCAAGTAAATGAAAGGGCATGCGCATACTGGTAAGTCTGCTGCCTCTACCTTTTGTTCAGCACATGGTCCGTCATGCGCCTTGGTAACACCACTGTAAAAAGAACAATTAACATCTTTTTCAGTAAAACAAACATTCCAATATGAAACAAAACTTGAATAATCAGTCCTATCTTTTATTTCAAGCATGCAAGAATGGTTTTATTTATTTATTTATTTATTTTTTTTTTTTTTTTTGCAAAATGTAAATATATGTATATATAATATAAAATCAAAATGACATAAGTTGCTGTAAAAAGTATTTACTGCTTAATGTAAATGCAAATTTCAATCTAAATGAGAAATCATAAAATGCGTCAACTGAAGGACAAAATATTTATGCAAAACTTAAGGATAGCAGAACTGCAGATAAATGATGTAGTTTGAATTTCACTGATATTTTAAGTTTGTTAAACAAATATCGCATTTTTCTTTTTCTTTCACACTTTTATAATTGACTTATGTTTTTACTTTTCGTGAAAGCTAATTATTGTTGTAATTATTACTGTACTACAAACGTAGTACTTACGCACACTTGGCTCCACATTCGTTACTGTAGGTCTTGCCATCTGTCCCACAAACCGGCAAGTAAATGAAAGGGCATGCGCATACTGGTAAGTCTGCTGCCTCTTCCTTTTGTTCAGCACATGGTCCGTCATGCGCCTTGGTAACACCACTGTAAAAAGAACAATTAACATCTTTTTCAGTAAAACAAACATTCCAATATGAAACAAAACTTGAATAATCAGTCCTATCTTTTATTTCAAGCATGCAAGAATGGTTTTATTTATTTTTATTTATTGATTTATTTATTTATTTATTTTTTTTTTTTTTTTTTTTTTTTTTGCAAAATGTAAATATATGTATATATAATATAAAATCAAAATGACATAAGTTGCTGTAAAAAGTATTTACTGCTTAATGTAAATGCAAATTTCAATCTAAATGAGAAATCATAAAATGCGTCAACTGAAGGACAAAATATTTATGCAAAACTTAAGGATAGCAGAACTGCAGATAAATGATGTAGTTTGAATTTCACTGATATTTTAAGTTTGTTAAACAAATATCGCATTTTTCTTTTTCTTTCACACTTTTATAATTGACTTATGTTTTTACTTTTCGTGAAAGCTAATTATTGTTGTAATTATTACTGTACTACAAACGTTACAACATAAAATAAACTAAAAATAAATTTCCTTAAAAGTTGCAGTTACTACAAAAGTTATAACATGCAGATTTAAATTTTTTAAAATCTTGTGATTCCAAATGACAATGTAATAAATATGGCGCCATAAATAAACTACTAAAACCTTATAGTAGTACAACAAAACAAGTACTAATGTACTCACAAACATTTCAAAATACATTCGTTGTCATAAGACTTGTCATCAGTGCCACACACTTGCAGGTAAATCCTTGGGCAAGCACAGATAGGATCCTCAACCGCTGCAGCAGCAGCTTCAAAATGTAAATAACCAAAACATATTAGATACATACAGCAATACCAAATCATTTAGACTATATATATTCCAATTTAAAATGAAATAAACAATCGGCAGAACAATATAAAACACAGTAGGCCTATATGGAGTTTACTCTTTGCTCCTTAGTAAATATGAACACATTTAATCAACTGAAACAGCTGTGTTCATTTGAAAAAAAACAAACAAGCACAATTTGAACAATATAAATCACAGTATATGTGGTTCACTCTCTGCTTCAATGGTTGCAATATTAGTGAATATGCAGTTCAATTCATTTACAAAAAGCAATTGTGCTCATTTGAACAAAAACTCTATACATAGTTTCGGAACTTAATCCGGCACCAATATTTGGGTTGGCATAATGAAGAATTGGAAGGAAAAGAAAAGAGCGACCAATATCTTAATATGTTGTTAAATTCAAGTGTTGGAAATTGTTTACACTGAGGTTAACCATATCTTAATTTCCTAGTAGCTTAAACAGAAGGGAAATTTAAAAAAAATAATCAAAGGTTAGAGACTGGGTGTTTAATCTACTATGGAAATCCGAAACCGATACTTCGGCGTTTAACACTTTTTAAACCAGTAACGATTCTGGTGCATCACCAATTTTTATCAGTAAGTAATCTGCAAGCTTAATTCTAAACAGTCTTTATGTATTGCAGTTAAGATTAAACAAATTAATTTATTTTCATAACATAGAATCAAACTGTAACAATTTAGGACCAGATAGCATACACAAACTTCACAACCATCAACTACTTGCAAGCTTGTATCATAATCAAAAATGGTTTGTTTACTTTTGATCCAAGCACTACTGATGAGGAATTGTATTCCAAAACGGCCATATAGTGTTGTTAAATTAAAACTGGTATAATATTTAATATACATGTATGTATTGTGGTATAAGTTTTTACCAAATGGAACAGATGCCTTAAAAGGAAGAGGTACATTGAGACCAATCTACCATTCTTGTTGATAAAAATGTTTAAGTTTACCTAATAAATTGATGAATACATATAAAATAAACTTACCCCATCCAATGCAAGCAAGAACAAATACGGCAACCTTCATTATGGAAACTGGACCTTTCTTCTCGACTGGTAACTGTATTAGATGCAGTAGAAGCTTGTTTGAAAAACACGTAACACAACCCCCTTATATACTGAATCCTGATGGTGAGGTGGACAGGAGCTGTCTTCCTGTCAACCACGATATTGACAAAGAACTTCAATTTTAACATTTTTAAAAAATTTACAATCGTCATTTTTCTCAAAAAATCAACATTGAATATACAAAATGTCGTGAGATTTTGTGTTCTACAAACATTGATATGACGTATCGTTATAACTGATTTATACTGGCTCTTACCTGAAGTAAACCTAAAACTGTACGTTCACTTTAAATTCGCTTTGAGGTTTTGCTGGAGCAGTATTTATTGTCACTTCATTGAATCATAAATATAGTTCACTGAATGGTGTAGTATTTTTTATAAAGTTGAAGGATGCTTATGTATTAATTCTCGGGTGTGTTGAATAAGTTCAAGTACCTGTTATATATATGAAAGATTACGATAACAAATTGAAAACTCAAATTTAAGTATTGGTCAATATATCTATTTATCTGGAGATGATTTGCACCCTGTAATAATTTATGATTATGATACAATCGGTGTTGGTCTGTGAATGGTACGGATACATTCTATATCCGATTGACAAACTTAACTGTTTGTACTTGTTATTTATTTTCTTCAGTCAAAAAAAATCGCAGACCTGAGTGTAGCAACCATTTCTCAACTAAGAGATTCCTAACGTTTTTAGAGTTTGGTAATCTTTTTTGTACTTCAACATTTTGAAAAAACTAAATACAAATGTATAAAATAGCTTGAAGTGTTCTTAAATGACATGTTAAATACCTGAATATTTAAAAATAGCAAAACTATTAAGTATTAAATTTGCCAGGTTTAAGTTGTTATGGAATAGTAGTGAAACTGGGACCAGCTGCTTCAAACATGACTAAAACCTCTGAACAGGACTAGATCAATATGGTTTTAGATACCTAAAGTGAACATCTATGTGTAGCGTTCAGAGTAGCTAATGTGGCGGAACGGGAAAAATAGGTGGCCGGGTAGTTTAGTCGGTAGAATATCTCTCTAGTATTGAATAACCTTGCCAACTGTCGATCACCGTCCGCCATATGTTTGTTTTCGTAAACCATAGTGAACGGTACTTATATGAATACATTTTTCTCTACAACAGTGTGTGTGTGTGTGTGTGTGTGTGTGTGTGTGTGTGTGTGTGTTATTTTATCATGGATTGCTACTCGCCTTGTTGTTGGTACAATAACACTTAATTACAAAGTTTTTTTCAAACGTAGATATTCAGTTCAATTTGTAATTTAGTTAGGAAGTTATCGTATTCTGCAACAGTCCCTGGAATACACTCTTAGAAAAATCATTGTATTCGGTGTCCGTTCGAAGTCGGGCGTTTTCGAGTCAGCATCTCATTTGTTTTGTATTATACTGCTAATTATGTTTGTTTTCTTGAAGGGTCTTCCTTCTGATATTAGGCCATTTGTATGCTTAATAGCTACATGTCCATCATTTTATATTCCATCCAATAAGCAGCATGTACAAGCTTGTGGATATGCTAGTTTCCTATCACTTTCTATTCTGTTTGCTTCTATATTTTCAATTGTGTAAAATTCGAATTCGTTCTTAGAATTAAACCAATATGATCTATAAGAACTGGCAATGTTTTCGCAATTGAATTGCACACAGCCAAATACCGAATGCATTTTTGAATACACATAAGACAGAAATTTTCACAAAGAGCATCATACATAAGATAAAATCAGACCTTACTGGCATATTCTGGAGAAACTAAGCCACATGTTCACAATAGTAATTATCTTAATTTCTGAGCAAATAATTATTCATGTACTCGCAAAAGTGATTTCGTATATCCTCAATAGTGTTTATAAATACAATTTCAACAACTTGCGAGTATACGAAATACTATATCAAAATTACGAAAAAGGTTCTTTTTACGAATGTCACCATAAAATTTTGCCCAAAAAAACAATTTATTAAATTAACAGTTAATCCGTTTTTCATTGTGTATAAATATTGTTTGACAAAGGAGAACGGTGAAGACAAAATTAAAAGTCAAAAATCAGTTTTTAGTTCTCACAAACATTTAAAAATAGTTTAATAATATATTACTTGACAATATTTCAAATGACAATATCTCAAACACTAAGTGCATGCGCATGATACCACATAGCCCCATGTTCCCAGTGAGTGATTTAGCAGTAGTTTTGTTTACAGGAAATAAAAATGGCCATTTATGGGTAAGAGTGTTCCTTTTGTACCCCATCTATTAAATTCTATGTAAATTTTTTGAAAAATAATTTTTCACAGAAATGTTCAAAATGGTTCGATTCCGTAATTTCTAGACTTTTTTAGTCGAAGTTAAAATTTTAGTGGAGGGTACAAATGGAATTATTTCCTATATATAAGTGATATCACTACAGGCCCCGGTTTAAACAGATAAACAAACAAACAAAGTAAATAAAGTATGTTTAAAATTTGCTTTTTATCAGAAGCAGTATCAGGAATAAGGAATATACTGTCCGCTACTATATATTCTTTTTCAGAAGGGTTATTGTCATCTTTCCGATCAATTTTCAGTTTGACGTCAAACTAATACCAACAGAATATATTTTGTTAATAGAATGATGTTTTATGCATAAAATGTTTATGGTAAAAAAAATAGGCAAAAATCTGATAATCGAAAACAGTTTATGAGGATTTTCAATTTCTTTAGGGGGGGGTCAATAGACAAGGGCGATACCTTGTAAAACAGGTGGGTTTTTAGCCCCGTTATCATATGGTTATTTCCCTATTTGAAAAAATTATCAAAATGTAAAGCAACGACGCTGGAATAATCAATCATAATTGTTTCTGATATACATTTAACATTTATGATTTAGAATTAATGACAGAATACACAGAGTAATGCTGTAGAAATATAAAAAGTTTTTAGCCTGTGATACACTTATTTTATCATTTGTGTGCATATTAAAATAAATCTATGATTAATAAATTTTTTTCAACTTTTCACCGTTCCCTTATTACCGTTTTGCATAAAGTCTTTCGACAAAATAATTTATTTTTTTTACATTCCATACAAATATTACATTTTAATTGCCACAAATGATTCATTTAAAGTCTATGTGATTTCTAGGTTGTTCTTTTTATACAGTAGCAGAGAATACTTAAGTTTTTGAAAATTCTGTATAAATTTAGGCCCACTGAGCAGAGTTATCTCCCTTTTCTACAGAAAAATGACTAAAGAAGCCAAATAACACAGAATTGAAATTTTTAGATTTCTTATCGCGAATAATAGCGCCTTTCCTGAACACAATCACATGAAAAAAATTCTGTCAGAATTATTAAGGTTTAACCCTAATTTTTGGTAGACTGACTGGACTACATCTTGAGTTTTTAAATCAGCAAAATAAATACCAAAGTTTCCATGTATGAAAGTGCAATTTTAATTTTTTATTTTCTACCATGAGTTTATGAACAGCATGAGAATGGCCCTTTAATTACAAAGCACTTCATGTTTTCATGGACCTCATGGTAAAAAAGTAAAATCCCATTTCTCGTTTTTATGTAGTACAGTCTTTTAAAGATATCTAATACTGGCGTTACGAGAAATCTTTTTTTCACAGCTTTGGCTTTCACAGATTTGAAGCCCCGCCTACTTAACCAATCATCTTCGACATGACAGACATGAAGCTCCGCTCACATCCGTTGACTCTTCTAAAAAGTTTGCACTTTACACGGCGAGCTTAGCCACGTCGGGGGATATAAATGCCGTTTCTTGTGTCATATTTTAAGTTTCTGTAAATATTCCACAACTGTAAATTTCTATTTTATATTTTGTACCGATTCGATATGGTCGAAAATACACACTAATCGTTGTATCAGAATATCACAAATGGTTGTGGTTGAATCTTTGCAGTGAACTGAGAAGAGTATAAATGGGTGGTTCTTTACTGTGTTGTGCCTACCGTTACACGTGGCATCGGTTTTTAGAGTCTCTACCGAAGGACCCCGTGACTTTCATTTCCAATGCCGAGTGTCTTGATCAGACCCGGTCGCGTTTCGAACCCTAGCCTCCCACATATGAACACTCTATCAACAGAGCTACAGTAGTAGTACAATAAGTTAATTTGTTTGTAAGTTTTTGGTATGATATAGGTGTGATACGGCTAAAAATACTTCACACTCTCTGTATTTTTTAGAATATTACAAATGGTTAGTAGACAATTTGTTTTCATGTAACTATTAAAAATTATAAAACTACAGAAAGTATAACAAAATCACCTATTTATTTTAATGACATATATTACATGTTTTTGGACACAAATTTCTTGTATGTTTGTCATTATTTGTACAAATACCAGTAAATGCTAGATAATCACAGTCGACACCACTGCTGTCCTGACACGGGGTTTGTGGTGGGGGTTGTAATGTTGTTGTGTAGTGTATTCTGGAAAACAAATGTAAAATTACTATACATTGAATGTCTATAATGTCATAAAATAAAGAACGCGTTTAATATTAATGTCAAAAAATAAATAAGGAACAGTTTCATTAATTTTGTCATGCTCGAATAAAGATTAATAATTTGCAATAATACATGGAACTACATTCATGTTTATAAATCTGCCGAAATCATTCACAGATGATGAGTAAAGCCGCCAAGCTCCTAACAGCGACCAACATTCATACATGTATCTCTTTTATACCGAACTAGAAGGAAGGCGTTGTTCGGAGTTTGGGGTGTAGCTAGCTTGACAAGAGGTCTTTACCCTTCTGGAACACCCGTCCTAACTTTACCGCTGGAGGTATTAGTGTTTAACTAAATTTATAACATTTTAGCGTCTTTGCTTCGCATTTGGGATTTTCGTTTAAGCATTTATCAGCATGTTTGTGTTTTATTAAAAGACATTATTTGTGTAATCAACAAAAACAAACATACTTATCCATTTCCGAATCACAATCCAGAAGCAAAGTAAAAACTTTGGAACTGACAAGTTAGGTTAGACACGTGAACTACCACCAGGGAAGTGAGGCCGGGTGCTCCGGAAGGGTAAGCACCTCCTGTTTAGCTAGCTACACCCGTCACGTGTGTTATCAAATTTGTGTGAAAGGAACATGGAACTATGAGACGTCAAATATATCCAAGGCAATCCTGGACACAGAGACATCAAACTTATCAACAATACTGTGATGACGGCCATAAAACTTTTTGAGGGCCTTGATAAGCCTACCATTTTTCTGGTCCGGACACCAACAACCACTAGAGTTCGAAAAAGTCACACAGGAGCAACCTCTCGGGCATTGATGTATACACTGGCCAACAGCAGGGTTTACGACTTTAAAATAAGATATAAATATGTTAAATACATTGTGTAATCTATTATAACGCTGTATTACTAACACGCGTATCAATATTTATACAAGTTACTCTACAACTGAGGAATCGGGGATATGTTTTAGATAAATTAACCATATATATACTACATGTATTATGTTTAACATTTCAGATGCATTTCTGTTGCTCGGTTTTCTTTTGAAGCTACACACAATTGCTGCTAACAATTTTATACTCTCAAACAGGGAACATCAGTCTTTATACCAATTTCATATACTCAGTCTTTTTCTACTGGCCATATTAGTGACAGTTACTGTTCATTTGACTGTTTTTCTGTCTTTGTAGATAGAGATCTGAGCATCATAAACCTTTCTATTGATTTTCAGTGCCATATTAGCCATGTTATTGACATAACTTTCTTCCAATGAAGCATTGTCTCTATAATTTTGAAACTTAACTTTACATGTACTCAACAACAATAACAGAAGTACACTACATAATGTTGCAAGACATAGTATTATGTCGTCTGCTACGTCCGCCTCTAAGTGTAACCAGCCATGGTATGGTGGTTTACATTGGTAAGAAGGGGTTGAAAACAAACCTTGCGATATATCTTTTATCAATTTTGGCGCCAAATCTGTCCAGAGAGTTTCACGTGACAAAAACATCCGGTTCCTTACTGTAAGAGGTATTTCAAGATCGATGTATGCTTCTGTGTCTCTGTTGTATGCTGGCCAATGTTGTAGAGAAGAACCTACTTTTGGTTTGTTTGGGTCGCTTAAATAGATAAAAAATATTTAAAAACCCCTCTTTTTCTTACTATTATATGACAGCAACAACTTCAAATGCACTAATTTGGAAAACAATTTTGAAGACCTTGAGAACCGTTGGTGATGTATTTCGCTTTTAAAGACGTGCCAGATTTATTTATAATGTTTGAATTTTAAATTATAATTTTGTCAACAAATGATTATCGTATTCTGATAACAGGTAAGCGAAAGTACATGTAAATGAAAAATTATAAACGGGAAGATTTTAAGGATGTAATAATATTAGTTTTCTTATTTTTCTAATGTAACATTTGAAAAAGAAATTCGTGCTAAATTAGCAAAAATCAAAAAATTTAACTTATTTTGTTGAAAGTACAATACATAATATTTGAATATTTAAATAACTTAAGGCATGGGATACGTTCTTATCTATTATAGCTTTAAAAACTATTATGATAACTACCCCTTTTCATATACACGTAATTATTACATAATGTGCATACCCTGTTTTTGCAAAATTAGTCCAGTATGTCATTATTGCAGACGACAGTTCAATCTCCTCTGGTGTTTTATTATTGATATACCCAAAGCCCTGTACCATTTCGACCGGGAATCCAAAAACATAAGGCAATTCGTCCCCGTGGTTGGCCCCAATCAGCCACTGTGGTCTGTCGTGGTTAAAGGAAGAGAGATGTGAAAATCTGAAGAGATAGGTATTATTGTTGCCATGACTCAGCAGATTATGGTCCATAACTGTGAATGTGGCCGGCATTGCAAAGTTAATGTCTGTCGAAATATCTTGCGCCATATGGAAATGTTTATATTCGTCGTGTGGATGATCCTGTGTTGAATATACGTAATTAAATGCGTCTCGTAGGACATCAGATCTTAAATTGTATTGGTCATGGATGACAACTGGCATGAATGATTTTTGAAGAACGTCACTTCCGCTTTCATTTGTTGCCTTAACAACACTTTTAATGAAGGGGATGTAAGAAAATTGTGCTATAAATCCACCATCCCCGCTAGATACTCCGACCATAATATCTATCTCTGAAAACATCTCTGTTCTATTTTTAGGTATTAAAAGGGGGTTCCTAAGACTATTTGGTGGAAATTGCTCGATAAAGTCGCCATCTGCAAACGGAACCCATTCTGCTCGAAACAAGGTTTCAATCGTTGTCCCTACTTTTGAGTATTGTACAATGTCCTCGTATGACCTATTTCTAAGACAAGCAATCATATCATAAGCAGTTAGTATGGAGCAATTCATTTTAGTAGCAAAACGCTTTGTCAGTTCTATAGCCTTTTCTTTCTTCACATACGCCCATGCAGACATCGGTGACCCGCTTTGGGATATAACCCTTTTTATCAATCCTTTGTTACCAGGATACATTGAATGAAATATTACACTTGATGCTCCTGCCGAATTTCCAAAAAGTGTTATCTTATTAGGATCACCTCCAAAATAGCCAATATTTTCATGGACCCACTTAATACCAAGATGTTGGTCCCAGAGTCCATTGTTGCCCGGAGCATTGTTATCACCAGTTGTTAAAAATCCGAGTGCCCCCAGTCGGTAGTTTAGCGTCACAACAATGACGTCTTTGAAACCGGAAATGATGTCACCAGAGTACATACTTGACTGTCCAATTAAATACGCTCCTCCATGGATCCAAATCATTACTGGATAGGAAAAACTAGAAATATTCGGGTGCATACCGTCGTCGTCTTTGAATGGTACAAAGATGTTTAAAAATAAGCAATCTTCGTCGAATATAGTTGGACCTGGTATCCATGTTGAGCTCAAAAACGCATTTTGTGGACATCCAGGTCCCAGTTCTGATGCGTTAAATGGAAGCTGAAAGTTGGGATAACGACGAGGCTTACTAAACCGCAAATCTGCGACTGGGGGGAGGGCATAAGGTATACCCAAAAAATTCAGCACCCCTGCAGAAGATCCATTAAAAGATGCCTTTGACGTATGTCCAATGATATCACCGACCTTTGTGGTAACCGTGTATTCCTTTTTTGCACTTACCAATTGAAATACACAGAAACTAATGAAATACAAAATTAATTTAACCTTAGTACCCATTTTAAATTTGTCGTAGTAGTGTGGGAAATATTTCTGTTGTTAGTTGACAGAGATAACGATTGAATTTCCAATGACCTCTCAACATATCAGAGATATTTGTGACCTTGGGTTGTCACTTATATGTATGTTTTAAGACAAATAAATGTATTGTTTATTATAAACATTTAATTGGTTTTATATGAATTTGTAATTGCGTGTATACTTCAAACTTTAATCTTATCTTCAAAACTTCGGTACAGGGCGTATCTAATTTTAGAATAAACACAAGATAAAACACTGTAACCTCTTTAGTATTGAGACACAATGCAGGTTTGAGACAATACGTATGTGCAGATCTGGTGACACCAATATGCATTCTCTTTCTGTGCTTTTACGATCGCTAGTTTGTATCTCAAAGACACGTATATGAACATTGGCGAAAGAACCAGGTCGGTCTAAACCGTCAAAAACGAGGCTAAAGCAGTCAACATTGCATGATGGTACTTCTAATTAATTTGGAGTACAGGTCAAGGTAATAGATCGTAACTTAATACGATTAGTGCTCGTTCATTCAAGTTCGTTTGATAAGTAAAATGCAAAAGAAGGTTTTTCCGAACTGTTATAAATTTTTACTACAAAAAGACAGATGTGGGAAACTTAGATCTATAATATTTAGTTAATGGAAATTACCACCATTAGCTATATAGCTCAACAATTCATTATGCTTTTAATAGTTACGTGATATAATGAGCGTTTGGTCCACGGCACACGTAATGACACAAATAACTCTCCGTATATAACAATAAATGAAATGATGTGCGTATATCGTTGCTTGCCCAACCTGGTATAATATAAGTCAATGACCTTGAACTCAGCATCCTTGTTTGATAAACCTTAAATTAAATTTCTTGTTAAAGTAATTGAAAACACATTTCACAGAAAAAATACTTTATTTTATAGTATCAAATCCCGTGAATTAAAACGGATTTTACTTTAGTGTGTAAATATATAACATATGATGTGATCAGGAAACATCAAGTAAAACATTTTTCTTGACTTTTAATGTTGGTACACTTATATTGAAATAGTCTCCAAGATGTTTTTCAGTGTTTTCAAAACGTTACTTTTTGTGTCTGTTCTCTGTGGATGTTTTGGTTATCAAAGATTCACATATTTCAATTGCAGTAAGTATAATGTTTGTGTTATTTTAAATTTCAGTTAATTTTAATAATAGTCGACAAAGTTATCAATAACTAACTTGGATTTTAGTTTATATTTTACATTGTAACCATGTTCCAAAGACGATGTTTTAATGGTACATACATTATCAACCCGTAGTTACTCTCCCAAATCACGACAATCAGGCAGTTTAAGTTCTATAAATTCTATTACTTTTTAACACAAACATGAAATCTAGATTGTTCCTGATAACATTCGTGAAATAGTTGCACGGTTGGTCTGGATACTGGAAATGTATACAAACCCCTCTATTATATCGCTACAAGTATACCTCATACTCTCATATTAGGTCTCGGTATTCAAGTGGTCTAAAGCCCCGGCTGACAAATCACAGCGCCTCAAATCGCCTAGACTAGAATCCCACTCAATCCGATCAAACTAAGAAAGTTTGTCAGTTCTCTGTCGTAGGTTAGTGGTTTCTGTAAACTTCACTATCCCTGAACTAGCCGCCTCAAACTAAAGCGAATTTGTTTTGGACGTAAACCTCTTTTACTCTATTCTACTTCCTTCCGTTCTAACCAATAAGCTGTTCATCTAAAATCGGTCGTTCTATAAAAATTGTATCAGGGTTTTGATAATTAATGTGTTTATTTGTATAAAAATAAATGGTTTCAAAATGTTTGTCCAAGCGCCGCTGAGCTACAAAAAATAATACAGGAATAATATGTAGTGCCTTACGATTTTTTACGGCTCTTGATTTCTTTGAGTGCAAGACACTTATTTGCAATATAGTACAATTTCATAGATGTATTGTTTATATACCTTCTTTACAGATAGTGGACGTAACGATGCTATTATCGTAAACAGTGCCAGTGTTAGTCCGTACCCTGTTGAAATGCCGGGTACATTGACTGCAGCGATTGAGTTCGAGGTGATGCGGAACATGACAGAAGGAATCAAACTTGGAGTACAGATAACACGAACCATATCATTGTGGGGCGGTTATTACCAGACACACTTGGAGATCCCCTGCTACTCCATGATAGGAAGCTGGTAAGGTATACCGATTATGTTCACTTTTGTTTCAATTTAAAAGTGTATTAACATACAAATGCATTTTTAGTATTTTCTTTTATAAAACTATCGCGTATGTGTTTAAAATTATTGAAAAAAACCTTTCATATCTGACTGACTTGTATCGTCTCATCTTTTCGCTCTTCGAATTTACAAGGCACAGAAGCAGCATTTTAGTTCCAAATAATGAAAAAAGTCAAACGTAAACCTGCAAAACATGTATTTAATTATATTTCATTTTTCTTCTACTTTTAAGATAAGTTTCACTTTATTTATTTATTTATATTTAAGTGAATATGATTTGTGTGGACTTCTGGATCAAGCCTTTAAGAGAACCGGAACAACAAACTGCCCATGGCAACTTACAAACAGTAACATCGGTTGTACTTGTCCAATCCTTGCTGGTACTTATACTCTTCAGCATTCACAGTTTAGAATTCCGACTGCAACGGGAATGTGGTCTTGGCTTGTAGTGGTAAGTGTTCTTTTGAAAAATGAAATGTGACAGTGATGATGATCCCCTGGCACCACTTAGTTAGAATTAACCACAATCATACCGATGCATACCTATTGTATAAATACATATTATATACACAGTGTGTAGGTACAACCCTCAGTATCAGGTCGAGTCCTTTTTTCGTAGCCGTATCACTACGAGTCGCGCTTGCGCGACGAGTAGTGATACAGCTACGAAAAAAGGACGAGACCTGATACGAAGGGTTGTACCTACACACTGTGTATATAATATTTTTATCTAACATTTCCAATTAGGTTATTTTAAATAATAAAAAAAACAATACTTAGTGTGAAAAAAATACATTTTACCACAGAAAACCACTGAACTATGTTATGACATTTGTTCTACATTCTCCCGAATGACGTCACAATGATAACGTGCACGTGCACTTTACCGCCAATGTTGTATCACCACAGTGTGGTGATACAAGATTCTGTATCTAGGTGTTTGATAAAACTTGTATTTCGTAGAAAAACTAGTCTAATGTTAGATAAATAAGTTTATTATATAATCTACTCAATAATCCATGCATTACGGTCATACAATAAAAATCGTATTGAATGAGTATGACGTCATAAAAGCATAAAAGTCATTCCAGAGTGACGTCACACCTAGTTCACAGTTGTTTGTTTCATTTGACACTGCTTGTTGATTCTAATTTAAGCCGATACTTTGTACTTTTCTTCTAAAAAGAAGATACATTGTATTTAAATTAAAAATGTTTGTTTTGTTTTTGTATCCTGCGGACAGACTATTATTTACTTTTAATATTTCAGCAGGATCACTTTTGGCGCATGTAGACAGTTACGTGAATTTGTTGTGTTTCGGTCAATCAGCTGTTTTCTTATAATGAGAAGACAATTTTTAAATCTACGAAAAACTCGTTTTTTATCGGATTATATAATAAATAGAATCTTGCATTTGTGTTTATGCAATACTGAATTTATTAAACTCGTTGAATAATGTTTTATGCAACTCGCCAAGGCTCGTTGCATAAAAAATTATTCAACTCGTTTAATAAATTCAATATTACATAAACACTCATGCAAGATCCTCTATGTTTTAAGAGTTCGTGGTCGATTGGTTATTTGGATTGAAATAGTTCGATACATGTAATTTGGAATTATGGGAATAATTTTTTTAGTAATAACTATGATTGAAGTAACGAAAATATTCAACAAACCAGGATAAATTAAAGGTTTTGACTGGTGTTCTTAATATTTTCCATGCTTTTGACGGTTGGCATATGCATTTTTAAGATTTGTGTCTCTTTTTTATTTAAGAGTTACATAAATGAGCATTGAAAAATGTTTTTACCGTTTTTAAACCTTAAGTTTATACTTTTTTCCATTTTTTTACTTTTTTTATTTTTTATTATTATTATTATTTTTTTTTTTGCAGGGTGACTATCAAATCAGATTTACACTTACGGATACAACCAACAACCAGCAGATCGGATGTTATCAGTATGGTCTTACAATACAAAACCCATACTGTACAGGGTTTCTGTGTAATATTATGAGAAGATAATAGACTAAAGAAGGTTGTCTGTGTCCTTGTATTTTATAGATAATAAAATATCAAACCTTTATCAGTTTTATAGTTTAAAGATCAAAAGGTTAAGACTTACAGCTAAATCAGTTCCAATTTTATAATTCGTTCATATATTTAAGAAGTACATTATATTTTCATATTTACAATAGTACACATTTTTCGTCAGTATGAAGTGATTTCTCGATAAGATCGTCACTTGCTTTTATTTGGCCGTAACATATTGATCGCATTTTGTGTGCCGTTATGCTTCAGTGCAACTTACAAAAACACATTCCACGAAGCAGACGTGGGTTAATTAAGCTGGTGGATTCAATGGGATTGAAAAGTTTAGTTGAAAATCCCGAATATGAACCCCCTCCTTTTGAAGCTAGCGCTGAGAGAACAGACGTTGATGTCGGCTACGTGTCAATGATCAATCGTTTAGTTATGTCATTAGATGCAGTTTCTTAGTATCCTATTTTTGTACCAGAAAATGGCAAATTAACATTAGTCACATAACATGACTTACATACGTATTGTCCTGTTGGATGTAAAAGGTGGAATTAGAGCCAAGGATAGCATTGAGGAGAAATATGTGTTTTTACATTCAACTGTTCTATAAAAAACACATATACCAATCCATGCTCAAACTAAAATCCCAAAAATAGTTAAAAGTTTGTAGCTGGCAAATTAGTTAAACAGATGAACTTCAACCAGGGAAGTGAGACTTGGTACTCAGGAAGGGTAGGCACTTCCTGTTTAGCTAGCTTCACCCGACACCCGTTTAATCAAAATATCTATGATAAACATCAGTCGGTGGCACGTGAGATTGACTCCCATATGTAAACCAATCACACGTATGCGATTTATTCTATACTTCTATATTGTGTGAATTTCAATATAATATGTTATAATTATAACCATGACATCACTTAAATTTAAATTAAGTTCACAATTTAATTTACCACATATACAGGTACAATAGATATGCAAACAAGTATGTTTTGAAATTTTGAATATAAAAGAAACAGAAGCGATGGTCGTTTACGGTGCCACATTTTATGACCACTTGACACCATTTGTAGATACTTTGGTAGTTTTTGAGGGAATTAATCAGTTCCAAAGCAGAATAATTTAAATATGTCGGTTTTGCATTCTTTCATTCATGTGGCCTGATGTGGCGTGATCTGATTGTAACTCCTTAATATAATATAGTCTTGACATACATATGTATATCTTATCAGTGACTTTGAACTCAATAACATTCTTATTGCCCGACATAATTCCAACAGTACGCTTAGAAAGTCAGTCAAATGGATATCGATAGCGTTCACATTTTCAAAATTCTGAAACGACAAACGCAAATAGGCGATTTTATTGCCAGTTATGTTATTATTTCAATGAATGGTTTTAGCTTACTACATAAATAGCCCATAACCTATGAGCGCAATGTTTTATTAACCAGTTTTTCTCCTGAATATACTGAAGATGAACCTTTAGTTTAAAAAGGTGCATAAAGGGTAATAAAAAGCAGCACATAATAAGTAGTCAAGATCACTTTTTATCATAAGAATATAAACATTAATTTTTATCGGGAAATGCCAATACAATGTTTGAACCTCCCAATCCAAGCACTCTATATAATAAACTACAAACAAACTACATATCAGGCCACGGTCTGGATCAAGATCTGAAAAATATCGGGATCCGAAAATTACAAAGTAAAACGAGTTTTGCACGCATAAATTTGAAGATCGTTCCGCTATATCTACCAGTATGTACAACACACTTTCATTTCCATGTGCATTAATTAGATTTAAAATACTTTGCATAACATTTGTACACAAATAAAAAATCGGCAAAACATTACAAAGAGACATTCTACGTAAAATTGGCAATATGAAATAAACAAGGTGCTATCTCAATGATGCTCTATAATCTAGAAGGTGACGACATAAAGCACAAACTAGCAAGCTTTAATGTAATTTTAGTATTTTTGTATAACCATAACCATCCCTTATTTTGAACGTTTGAAAATCTATTTCTACGACTGTCAAACTTAACAGTGAATATACATTACAGGATAAGTATGCATCTTTAATAAAACGTAATGCATTTTGAATAGAAAAATATAACATCGTAAACTAACAAGATAGAGGCAGTTCTAATCTTAAATCATTGCATAATTACTAAGAGTGCTTGCACCGCACTGATGTAAAAAAAAATCTTAAAAGACAGGACCCCGACCGGGTCTAGCCAAGACTCGAAAATAAGTATCAATGACTTTTCATTTACCATTGTGTCACGTGATCAAACGTTTGTGCGGAACGATATAAAAACTTACATCCCAAACTCCCAGATCCATCTATTTCATTTTTAAGTCATTTTTTTCATTCAATCATTATACCAAAATTTACATAAATATATTAGCAATCGCTGATTTTCTTTTTACAAAAACCTATTGACAAAAATAATCCCTACATTTCAGCTGTCAACCGCTCGTCAAGTCGCGCAAGTTAGAAAACTTTTTTGCGATGACTGTGTAGAAGGCGGGACTGAACCCTTTGACGGAATGTGTGACGTGAAGAAGGCGTAGATAACGCTCTGAAGGGATCAATGGCGCTAAGCCGTTCACTGGTAGAACCAGCGGTTGCCAAATAAAAACCAGTATTGTAATACTAACATAATTGTCCTGTTGCAAATTCTGAGAAGAAATATCAAATATTAATATTGTAAATGTATTGCCATGTGCTACTTTTGAATGTATTATTTCATAAAAATTCAAAAGTAACACATAACATAAATATAAAAAATAACTTTCAAGATTTTGCAAGTGGCAATTCCAACATAAATTGTGAATATTTTGTTTATAACCCAACGTATTTCTCGTTTTAAAATAACTATAATATGTAAAACCCCGTGTCTTTGAAAGAAAAATCTTGCTTACAAGTATTTGTGGATATTCCCGCCAAAACAGTCTAAATTCCTACCAAATAAATTTCAAAAATAGTAATAATAAAATACACCATGTTTTTTACATATTGCAAATTTCAATTTCTTTCAATCTTTCAATGCTTGAATTGACGGATCGCCGGCCACGCACACAATGTTTTGACAAAGGACCGGCATGCATGCTTGAATTACACGCAAAAAATGAAAACTCCGAATCGTGGCGTTAATGACGTCACTGACACTAGTACGTCATTAGTTGCCGTGACGTCGACACTGCTTTGGTACCTGTGATGGCGGAACATAATAGGCATGGCCGGCGAAACGTTTATTCAATAGACATAATTATACTGAATGAGAACCGTAAATGCATGCACTAATACCTAGACCTAGAATCTAGATTATTAAGATCGCGATAAGTTTAAAATCTGCAATAATCGAGGTTACACATGCTTGAGATCGACAGCTGTCCCGAAATCAAGACGCACTTTCTACAGCCAGAATTCAGTTCGACTCCATGTCAACCATGTTGAAGTACGTCATTTTAATGCTTTGTGCCATATCTGGGTGTCTTTGTTCTATTAGATTCAGGTACTCCGACTGCAGTAAGTAAATTATCATATATCCCTTGCGGAAACGGTAGCACACAACGTTAGTAAAAATACAAAAACATTTTTAAATGTCATTTCAACTTAACATTTGTACATATGGCTCGTAATTCTAGTTGTCTTATGTCTGTCCATATGTGTTTTATGATTTATCTGTTTTAGAGTAATTTCAAATTTTTAAAGTCTAGCCCTGGCGTTTTGACGCTGTTTTATCTAAACCCGTACTCATACGCTGAGAGAATAAACTGAAAAACTTACCAGAGCTAGGAAAATAGATCCCTAATGAGACCGAATCCTAGATCAACATAATGAATGTTCTGTATAAGAAAAAATGTTACTATGCCCGACATTTCTAGTTGAACATCAAACTTATTAAACATCAGTTTTTACGAGATATGCTTGCGAGAAGGTTAAAATTTTGTGGAGATGAGGATTATACTGTCAGCAATGTTCACGGCTTGCCTGTGAAAACGGAAATGTCTTAACAAGAAAAACGTACAAGTGAAAGATAATGAAACTAAATAATGTATCTATATGATACCTTTATACAGCCAGCAGAGTTAGTACAAAGAGTAATGAATGGCCAATGGAAAAGGGCATAAGTTTTTTTTTTTACCAGACGAATGTCAAAAACGTTTATATATAAATATGTGTTTTAGATGTTATGAAATGCATATTAAATACATTTCTTTACAGACACCATTAAAAATAACTGAAATTAAAATTAATTGTGCGCTATTTGTTTCTTATTTGTGTTAGATAAAAAACAAAATATTGTGAATGAAGAAATATGTTTTCACATCATATCCTGTACAAAACAGCACGGCACAGAAAGGTTTAAGCAGAAAACGTGTCCAGAAATTTTCTCATTATCGACTTTTGACATGCACCAATAAACTAGAAAACATTACACTTGAAGTGAAACATCCATTGATGCATACCGGCACTCATTTTCCCCCAAGAGCAACAATATACTGGAACCAGTTGCCGAATGGGGTTATAGCTGCACCAGATCTAGACAGATTGCAGCCACGGGAGCACTATAAACAACCAGTAATCCGTGTATAGTGCCTATACTTGTTTGTTTATTTGTTTGTACTGGGCACCAGAGACTCCACACTGCACACATGTACATAGTTTTCCTTGATGTGATTTCTGCTTGCAGATGTTAACAAGTAAAACGTTGAATTTAAAGTAAAAGACTTGTTCACTTCTAGAATACATATAATAGGCTGATGATAACACTTTCGTTATACAAACATTTGCTAAAGGAAATGAAAATCAATTCTTTTACAAAAACGGTAAGCCAAGATACAAATATCTGGTGCTGAACAGGGATTTTGGTTATTTTGTCAAGCACCATACGGATTCCAAACAAAAATATACTGAAGATACCATCAACAAAATGTTGGAGTTTTTGATAGATAACATATTTGTTGTGTTTGGTAATATAGTTTTTCAGCAAACAATCGGTATACCAATGGGTACAAACTGTGCACCATTGCTTGCTGATTTGTTTCTTTATTCTTACGAAGCAGAATTTATGCAGAACCTTGTTAAATCTGGAGAGAAAACTGTCGCCAAATCATTCAACTCAACATACAGATATATAGATGACGTTCTGTCTCTTAACAATCCTAAATTTGGAGACTATGTAAATGTCATCTATCCTAGTGAGCTTGAAATAAAAGAAACGACTGATTCCTCAAGTTCTGCTTCATATTTAGACTTATAACTGAATTATGACGCACAGGAAAGGCTACATTTGAAACTTTATAACAAACGTGATGACTTCAATTTTTCTATTGTCAACTTTCCTTTTTTATGCAGCAATATACCTGCTTCTCCTGCTTATGGTGTATTTGTTTCCCAATTAATACGCTAAAGTAGAGCTTGTTCCCACTACGGGGACTTTGTACAACGAAGTAGGCTGCTTGCAAATAAATTGTTGACTCAGGGATATTGCAAGCCTAGGCTTATCAAGGCCCTCAAAAAGTTTTATGGCCGTCATCACAGTATTGTTGATAAGTTTGATGTCTCTGTGTCCAGGATTGCCTTGGATATATTTGACGTCTCATAGTTCCATGTTCCTTTCACACAATTTTGATTACACACGTGGCGGGTGTAGCTAGCTAAACAGGAGGTGCTTACCCTTCCGGAGCACCCGGCCTCACTTCCCTGGTGGAAGTTCACGTGTCTAACCTAACTTGTCAGTTCCAAAGTTTTTACTTTGCTTCTGGATAGTGATTCGGAAATGGATTAGTATGTTTGTTTTTGATTGAATTACAATTAAGACGTTCCAGATAATGTCTAATGAGTTATACTCATTAAACTACTTGCCTATAATCTCCGGTTTAATTTAAGATGTAGATATAGACGGCCATTAGACTAACACAGCATACAATACAACATGCGTATGCTAATCATTTGACAGGGCAGATATTTCAAATATTCTTAAACAACCTTTTATATTAGTTGAAAACAATGGTACATTGAGTTTTTGTATTTCGATATTTCAGACGACAGAACAATAGAAGTCGGCCACGTTGATGCAGCTCACTTGAACCCATACCCTGTAATAGTTCCTGGTAAACTGACTGTCAATGGACAGGCACATCTCTACCACAATGTTACCGCTAACACAAAGGTACATGTCACGATAAAGCGTCATCTTCCAATATTAGGATACACCACAATACCATGTGTGTCTAATGTAGGAACTTGGTAAGTTTATGTGTTTTATGTCATGATTTTATTATTTTTAATAAATTAAGACATAAAGTAACCCGGAGTTTAAAGGGGAGTTATTCCATATGACTTTTTGCTCTAAACGCCTAGATGGATTTTAATACAAGGCGTCTATTTCGAAATGTGAATAACTAATTAAACCTATATAGCTTAAGGTCTGTGGTTATCATACAGAAACATTAGGTCCTTTGATAGTATTAACACTAAGAAAATATGCATCTGAACTGTTAATGTGTGGTTAATGTTTTGTTGTCGATTTAGAGAACAGCATAATTCTAATCGTTGCAGTCCTTTTTAATGATTTTTTAGTATTTGCTCAATAATTTCACCTTTCTCATAATTTCAGTTTCAGTATTCAATGTTCACATGATAATTAACAGTTAAGGTATTACATCCATTAAATAACAACAAAAGTCTAAGTGTGTGTGTGTGTGTGTGTGTGTGTGTGTGTGTGTGTGTGTGTGTGTGTTGGTCGTTGCTAAGAACATGTTTATTAATTATCATTTTCTGTTTTCTTGTTTTACTTTTACTGAAGACTCGTCTTAATTATTTATTGTCAGTAACTATGATCTGTGTAAACTACTGAGTGATACATTTGTTGTGAATGGTGTAACAACGTGTCCCCCACAGCTTACTGACAACAATATTCCATGTACATGTCCAATAATGGCTGGAACATACAACCTTCATCCATCCGTGTTCGAAATCCCACAACTGGCAGGAATATGGACAGTGTTTGCATCAGTAAGTAAATACAGTACATACCTGTCGAAAGTTTAATACTAGTCTTACGAATAAGTGCCAATCGGTAGTTCATCATATAATAGTTATATTAACCATGGCAGCTTTTCGATATATATCTTAGTAGCTAGCTATCCATATTTCTGTCACTCGGCAGCCGAGCTTTGAACCTTTCCGTAAGCTCAGTGTTAAATTTTTGACAGGTCTGTACTGTAGTTCATGTGAAATCGCGGATTAAATACGGACGAAAAAAGGTGATAGCTTAATAGCACGCCTCAACCAAAAACCAAACATACCGTATCAGACTGTATAATATAGACTTCGGTGCCAGAATTATTCTTCCGTTCTTCTCTGTGTTTTCACCCTTATTTCGCGTAGATATACAAAACCATTTGGTACTGGATGTATAAACAGTTAAAAAACATGAATAGTCTCAACAATATTTAAAAAATCCTTAAAAGGACAAAAATATTTTCTTTATCTATATGAAATAACTGTTATACTTCAAGACGATACCTGCATTGACGCATGTCCTCAATATTAGGACGTAGTAAGAATTCTGTTAATTTTATGAGCTTTGATAATATATGTTCTGTTCTTGAGATTATAGATACCATGTTTTTTGGAATAGCGTATCAAAACGTTTAAAAAGAATTTATTTGGAATAGTTCCCATTATCTCAAAAAGGAACGCACAGAAGCCTTTTGCTGCCAACTAAAAACATAAAGCCGTGCGTACGAGATACTATGTCTTATTTATATGATTTATTGTCTCATACGTACGACTTGAAATCGTCTTAGTTGGCAGCAATGCGCTTCCACAGGAACCAATACTATAAGAAATAACCGCAATAATTAGTGTATAAGCGTAAAGACCCGATTGCCTTTTGCAATCATTCATCATTTCTGACATGGCAGATGTAGTAAGCAAGACGAAAAGTGTCTACCCTTCCAGAACACCCTGCCTTATTGGAACTTCACGTATATAGCTTAATATGTCAGTTTTAAGTGTGTGTGTGTGTGTGTGTGTGTGTGTGTGTGTATCATTATCTAGATATGAATAATTGTACATTTATCTGTTTTCTTTTATTACAGGGAGACTATCATATACATGCTACTGTTGTTGAAAATGACGTACAAACCGGATGTTACGATATTGAGTTTACATTGGACCACGCATGTTCCGGTTTTTCTTGTATTTTTGGTAAAAAGTAGTGTCATGGTGACCAATAAACTGTATTTTGTAACTGAGTTGTCTTTATTGATGAATTGTGGTGACTTTAATTTTCTATTTCTTATTTTTCCTTTCATGTGTTGCAATAAACCTGTATTCCCTGCTTAGGGTGTATTTGGTTCACAATCTATACGCTATGAACTATAAGAACTGTATACAACGAAGCAAGGTGCTCACAAATACATTTTGGACACATGGACTTGCACGCCTAGGCTGATCGAGGCGCTCAAAATGTTTTATGACCGTCATCGCCAAAATCATGTCTCTGTGTCCAAAATAACCCTGGCTATATTTGAAATCCCATAGTTCCATATTCTTTTCATTCTCAATGTTGATTATACACGTGACGGATCTAGCTAGCTGAAAATGAGGTACTTGTCCTGCCGGAACACACAGTCTTACTTACCTGGTGGAAGATCACGTGTGTTACTTTGTTATGTGATTTGGACATGCATTGGTATGTTTGTTTTTTTAAACACAATGTAGGTTATGTAGGACCAATATAAATAACATTATGAGGTATTTGTTTTCGCAAATTTGGTAATTTCATAAACTAAAGGAGCAGCAATCCTGCTTAAGAGTTGATGAACTTCGGTAAATGCATATTAATTTCTGTCATCACCGTTTTTGACTCCCTGCCAAGGGAGAAGCTAGTAGTACATGGGGTCATTAAGTTATCGTAAGATAAAGAATCATACGATTTTCCAAACATCTCTAGTAGTTAACCCACTTATCTGGGACGATAATTGTGAATTCACCAAATAATTGATAATGGCTTGTAAAATAAAATTAAAATAGAATAAGGAAATCAATTTTACAAGCCTCTGTTCTCAGTATAAAGGTGCATTAATTAACATAACTGTCATATGTTGATTTTAAGTACTCATTGTGCCTCACCGAATGCAAACTAAGCGTTGTGTAAAAATATGTTTATTTAAGTAAAAAGGTTTGAACTAAACGGATACAAATTAGATAATTCCAAATGCTTATCATCCCTGGTTTTTATATATTGGAGATGCCCATTTAAGACGTCCCTACAAATCGTAAATATACACAATACTAGAAAGTGCATTTGATAATAAATATACATGTGTCCTTAGGCCTTGGCGGTTAGGGGAATAGCTAGTGAATAAAAATTACTGTAGCTGTCTTAATGTATAAACGATTTTCTTAATTAAAAATAAAAATGCAATAAATTCTCACATATTTACGGGTGTAGCTAGTTAAACAGGAAGTGCTTACCTTTTCGGAGCACCTGGTCTCACTTCCCTGGTGGAAGTTCACTTGTGTAACCTAACTTGTCAGTTCGAAAGTTTTACTTTGCTTCTGGATTGTGGTTCGGGCATGAATTAGTATGTTTGTTTTTTATTTAAAGCTCAGAAAGCATCTGCCTGAAAGCACAAAGTTTCTAACATAACATATGGTATATACGACACAACGATGCAGAAAAAAACTTACCTCGTCTTCCATTTTTTTAGTGGCATGCCTGAAATGATTCATGTATTTAGTTGTATTGAAGACGCCGCACTGACTGACTTGATGAATATCTCCAATCAAACCAGAAATGTTATGCAATATGGTTTACATTATCAGCTGTAATCTTGGTCCATCACAACTTTTTTTTCAGAACGTCTTTTTTATTATATGTATTCATTGCATTTTCTCATTAAATGGGTAAGTATGTTTAACGTCGTTCTTTGGTGCCGAGAGTAGATTGAGACACTGATATAACGATTTTGTTTTACGCTTTGTCAAGTTTTTATTTGAACAAAGTTAACTGAACAGCATTGGGTTTTTATTGTTTAATTAGTATTATGTCTGTACAATTTATATCAAGAATCAATTCTAATATTGAATGTATAATATTCACTCCGCTAATATTTCTAAACCCCTCTATTCAGCGTCCTTTACTCCGAGTCGACAATGCGTATGCTCATAGTTATGTTGCAGGATGAAATACAGATATAAGTTGCAACATATAAGATGTACATGTATTTATTTTCAATACGAGGCAATTATAAACATCTGAAAGCCAGTTTAGTCTAGTCATTCGGACTTGTGTCAGACTAAAATGATTTAGAAGTTGTTCGTAAATATGATAAAAATACAATCAAACTCAACTTAGAATCGTTTCCTGATCGGTATTTTTTACATAGTACATAAGACATACGGGACATCAATTTTCAATCAATACTTTGGAAGTTTAGTTGGTTTCACTTTTTTTATGTACTATTTTACTGCGTCAAAATGTTAAATATTGTTTAAATATATAGCAAATTTCAAACTAAAAAAATTTGTTCTTGAAAATATAGTTGCCAAGTTCACGCCACAACGAACCTGACACAAAATAAGTTATTACTATAAGGCAGATTACCAGATATTGAAAATCTTTAAATTGTAAATGGAACTTGAAATAACGAAGATACAAGAAGGACGACAAACCTTTATTCGACGATGAATGAAAAAGAAATGAACAGAATATTTATAAACATTGCATTTAATTAATCAAAAAGAAAGTGACAGAAGCCGCGAAATAATGTTTTAGCAAAGTTCAAATACAAGCTAACCGAAAAGGGAAAATGCCGGATACCGCCAAAGGTAACCAAACTAATGTTTTTTAGGGAAAAAATCGAAAACATTTTCATAAAAGGTTTGAAAAGCCTAGAAAAAGTAAAATTGGACACATAGTTATTGGGGACTTTTTTACAACACCATGACGCAGTAGGATGTAAAGACAGTAATGATTTCATAATGCAAGTGTTAATCCGGAGTCTTAAAAAGCATGTCAGTATTCAAAAAGTTTAACGAGTGTAAAGAAATATCAGTTCCAAAATCTGAGAATCTAAACTTAGATATTAAATACCTTTACTACGTTCGGTATCAAGACAACTCATATTCAGAACAACTCGTACCCATACGAAGACAACTCGTGCCCATGCGTTTTCTTCGTAACCAACCCGAAACAATTCGTTCCCAAGAAACAAAATAAAGAACATTAACATATTTTTTTTAATCTAAACTATACATATTTTTTATCTTCGAATTAATTTTATCGAATTTTTACCCCCTTTTTGGTATTGCTGGAAAACATTTTTTTTTTTAATTTCATATCTATTTAGACATGACAAACACGAACGTTAATTTTCTTTAAATTGCTTTTCTGGGTACAAATGGTCTCGGTTTTGATCCGAGTTGTCTTTGGTTTTGAGTTTTTCTTGGGTAGGAGTTGTCTTGGCATGGGTACGAATTGTACATAAACCGTTCATTCCACTTGTTACTACTTGATCTACACCAATATGTTTATTTATTTTGTTGCTTTGTGTATATTTTAAAGTGAATGATATAAAGTGAACATTTGTAATGTTTCAATTTGCTACAAAAAATATCTTTAAATTTTTTGTTGCAACTACTCTGGTCGTCAAGGTTTCAACAATACATAAAAGATACCTGAACTAATAAGTGTGAAATAGGGCATAACGTCTTAGGAAAATAAATCCAATCATTTCATAAAAGGTTAAAACAAAGCCTAGAGTAAAAATGGACACATAGTCATTGAGGACTTTTTGCTTATTTCGAACATTTACCACAAAATGGCAAAGTGCAATGTGAAGACGGTGCTGATTTCAGGAAATGCATGTGTTAACTCCTAGTTTTAAAAAAATATTTTCAGCATTTAAGAAGTTTAACGAGTGTAAAAATATCAATTTCTAAATCTCAGAATCTTGACTTGAACATTAAATACCATAAGTACATTCCAATCTTAGTACTTGATTTACACCAATATTTTTTTTTATTTTGTTGCTTTGTGTGTATTTTAAGGTGAATGATGTTAAGCAAACATTTTGCCACAAATACCTTTTAATTTCTTGTTGGACTTAATTTGTGTGTTTGTATTTTTTGTTTGAACTTTTTTCACTCCGATAAGTTAAAAGTGTATATTCTGCAATCTAACATTAATTAATTCATGTTTCCCCGAGGATATCACAAACTCAATAGGTAATAATTGTGTAGAGTAAAAATAGAAACATAGTTATTGACGACTTTTTGCTTATTTCCAAAATCTACAACATCGCGATAAAGCTGAGTGTCAAGACAGTGCTGATTTAAGTGAGAATGTATTGTCCACCTCGAGTTTAACAAGCTTGTCAATATTCATGATGTCAAAAATTTCAGTTTTGAAATCTCAGAATTTTGACTTAGACGTTAAATATTATTACATTCTACATAATTAAACATTTTTCTGAACAAATTCCCTTTGTACAGTGACATACTTGTTTGTTTAGTTCAAGGTGTAAATTCTATATATTTAACACAACACCAAACAGACCTGAGCTTGTTAATGTGAAAAAGGGCAGGTGTCGTACTATCGTACAAGCCAGACCAAAGTTATAGATCATGGCCGGGTTTTGACTATTATTGACGATTACTAAATTTCTTACGTCTTCTATTAAAATGCATCTCTCCTATTTTATATTAAAAAATTATTTAAAATTTAAAAATTAATAAAAGCTTATTCAAACTTATTTAGAAATCAACTAAAAACAAATTTTTATAAAAAATATTCTTACAAAATATACTCGCCCATAGCAAGTACAAGATGCATCAAACAAAATGTATTGATTACTGATGCATGTTTGCCATATAGTACAAAAACGCATCCGTGCACCTGTTCAGAGTATCACAATGATTCCGCAACACATAACGTGAAATACCTAAACATCCTCAAATTAAAAGATTTTGCATATATATATATATATATATATATATATATATATATAAGTGTAAATCATTGCTGATTCTTTTTAAATGACGTCATAACCTTCCTATCATTATTGAAGAATATGAAATATTGAACTTTAAACAAAGTAAGCATCGTACGATGTATGGCGCGTTTTGTCACGGTAATGGTCCTATCTGATCACACCTTCAGATAACTTATCAGTGACTTTTACTTTTGAACTTCCAAACTTCGCCACTTTAAAAGTGTCCATCTGAAATACCAGAAAGAACAGAAACATGGCTCTTTTCTGTGTGTTGTTTGCCGTTGTACTTACACAAGCCTCAGCTTTTTTATCTTCACCAAACTTAAATTTACCAGTTGTTTAAGTAAGTATGCTTTTAGTAATTAAAAAGGTTACTAATTAATACAATGACGTCATTTTTTTTAAAATTTAAGTACCCTTTCTTACCCAATAGTTTTTATTAAATCATTTCTTTTTAAAAAAATCATGTTTCCGATTTTATTTTTTTTATTCTTCTCGTTTATGATGTACAATTTAAATTGAATATACAAAAAATGAAAGTTTTACAAAGATAATATATTTTTCTAAAGAAACAATTATAATATCATAATTTAAACCGTTACATAATCAAGCTAACACGAAGATACGGCAAGTTAAAAATCCAACTTGCTTACAAAATTACATCAAAAATGCATAAATTGAAATAACATAATATACTCGTAACTCTGCAAAAGTTTAATTCAATTTTTATAATCGTTATTTGATAAAAGTATAGACAATAATTAATTTTATTCTCCACCGTTTGTTTTCAAAATATCGATTTTGAACAATATTTTTTTTTTAATGTATCAAACTATATTCTCCAATTCTGTTTGAGTACAAGCTCCATCCCGTGATCGTTTCAAAAGATAGACGTCATTGAGACGTTTTACCTCATCTCGTAAAGATTGCATTTTAAAAAATACGTTTTCAAACAGCAATATAAAAGGCGGTCCTCGGAAAAACTACTCTAAAACCAGTAACAAAGACTGTAAACCCGCATAAAGATGGGCTTGCAAAAATGTCAACAAAATAAACCTTTGTTTTTGTCAACATATGAATAATTGGAAGGGAATACTATTACTTTTCACTTAATTTTTACAGACGACCGAAATCTATTTTACCCAAAACCGCTTCTTGTATGAACTAAGTTTGGTTTGAAGCACAACAACATAAAACATCCTTTAATAAAATAAATTGATTTTCATTATGGTAGTAAATGTCTTTGTGTTTTGCAGAACAAACCACGTTTTGAAACACATTTTTTGTTAACGATTGTCAACATTTAACGAAACATATATATATATATATATTGAAAAATCGGTTATTTATCACAATTGAAGCATTAAACAGTGTGAGTTTAAAATAGGTTTTATGTTCTACACCAATCACAAAAAAAAAGTTTTGATGAAATTTCAATTTGCATCTGCCCTTCATGCGGGAATGTCTATTATGTTTTTGGTTTATACTAGAATGTCTAATGAACAACGACATAATATATAATTGACTTTGAGGAGTTAGTATAGGCAAACAAAATTAATCTGTCCCCTTAACCTTTCATTACGGATATTCATATAGGGTGATCAACCTAATACATAGACTGTTATGATTCGCCGAATATATACACAGTACACGCCAGTGTTTAATTAGTGATTCCAATTATGTAAAAATTAACACTTATGTTTTCTTTACATATGATAAATATTTAATTTAAAGGTCAAACTGATTACTCAATGTTGTTTTTCTATACATAAGCACTTAACACCTAAAGTCATCGTTATCTTTAATGAACATAATAAGCAAGACTTGCAAATAAATACGATAATGATGAATATGCTTTTAAAATACCTCAAAAACTAAGGTATACTCCTTCATGCAAAGTATTTCCTTACCTAAATTTGATAAAATATATTTTGGTCCCTTGGCTATCTTTCAACATATTAAAACAATTTTGAATTCATAATTTTGGCCCAAGCACTACTGATGAGGAATTGTATTCTGAAACGACCGTATAGTGCTGTAAATTAAAACTGGTATTATATATATTTGCTACGATGTATGTCATAATTAAAAATTCAATACTAAGATAAAACAAACTCTATACGTAAAGCATTTAGTTTGGTATATGTACAACATTTATTTTGTTGCATCAAATGGCGATCTTGTTACTAATGATGATGATGATGGTGGTGGTGGTGGTGGTGGTGGCGGTGGTGATGATGATGATGATGATGATGATGATGATGATGATGCACTTTTACCTGAATATAAAAAGTAATTTAACATTTCAGGTGCAACTGAACATAGAACTGAATATGCGTCGATAGATCATGTATCACTGAGCCCAGATCCCGTAGTGTTACCAGGAGATTTAACAGTTGGTGGACACATCCAAGTAAACAAAGACGTAAATAGCCATGGTCTAAAAATGAACGTCAACATTTACAAAGTTTTACTCGGACAGCAAACAAGAGTGCCATGTGTTTCAAATGTTGGTAGTTGGTAAGTACAAAGTGTTTATTCGAAGAAAAATAGTTGCGAAAGTCACGTGCTAAGGCTTATTGTCATTTGTATATTAATTTTAAGTTTCGGAAAATTATTTTGATGGGTCTGTGAAACATCATGTAAAGTTATATTTTCAGCAATTTTGCAAATTCCCCATTAAAGTACTATGATTTGTTTAAAATGTTCCATAGCCGTAAATATCCTATAATTTTCAAACACACGGATGTCTTTGGTTGAAGCTATAGACGCATGATAAGCACTAGTCTATGGACACATGTTAATGCAAAAGGAATTCTAAGCATGCTAAATTTGCTTTATTTCCTTATTAGCTAACTGTTGTATTACTAGTATACAATTTGTATTATTATCACAACTGTATTACAAACGTAATGACTTCAATGACTTCAATTATTCTATGTAACAACAATATACCTGCTTCTTCTACTTTTGTTGTATTTACGCTATGCTTCTGACTACGGGAACTTTGTAAGATGAAGGAAGTTACTGGTTAATGAAATGTTGACGTAGGGATATGGCAGGCCTAGGCTTACCAAAGTCAAAAAAAATACGGCCATCACAATTTTGATCATAAAGATGATGTCTCTTTTTTCAAAATTTCTATATTCCTTTCATTCCCGATTTTTATTACACATGTGGCAGGTGTAACTAGCTAAATGCATACCTGTCTGGATCACCCAGTCGCACGTCCCTGGTGGAAGTTCATGTGTTAAACCTAGTTTGGCATCTTCAAAGTTTTCACTTTGCTTTGAGGTTTTGTTTGAACATTAGTTAGTATGTTTGTTTAGATTATATATTCATTTATTTTTTTTATCATTCAGCACGTATGACCTCTGTGATTTAATTGGTTATACAAACGGAAGTAATATACACGACTGCGATACGACAGAACTGGTTGGTCTTGGTTTGCCATGTAAATGTCCAATTACCGCCGGATCCTACACTTTACCGCCACATTTATTCAACGTACCAAAGATTGATGGTTTATGGTCATTTTTAGCATCGGTAAGTAAAAAGACGTGTAGCCTTCTGTTTTAGAGGGCAATGAAACAACAGAATATTATATAAAAAGTGCGCTTGGTTGAGGGAAATATGGACCGGGATTGTCTCCCCGAGGGAACATCTCAAAAGTTTTCAAGGGAAGACAATCCTCTATATTTCCCTTAACCAAGGGCTCAATTTACTTTATTATACCGAAAAAGTCTGAAAATTCTCTTTTTAAATGCATTAAATTGCATAAAATAGTTTAGGCGCCTTTAATCATAAATGAGGCGGAGTATGATAACTCGGCAGTTCCCGTGATTTTCCGTGTCTAGCGGTGAGCATTGCAATATCCCATGGCAATGCATGCATTGTGAATTTTTTCATACCACCTGATTAAAAATCGGCAAATGAAAGTTTAAGAATTTTTGGTGAGGTAAAATATTATTATTTATTCTCCGAGATTTGTAATTTCCTTTTGTCACATTTGTATGAAGATTTATTATTGGCATTATCTTAAATCTTCGTTAGCAGTAACTAGCAAATACAAATTTCCAATGATGAACACAAAAAAATTATTTTCTTTGTATTCCAAATACGGAATGACATCAGTGAATGTAATAACTCTTGTACATGTTTTTTAACAATTTAAACAACAGTTATTACTACGATAATTATTATTTTTCAGGGTTCATATCATGTACATGTGGAATTCGTCGATTCCAATGCCGGAAATCTCAGAGTAGCATGTTTTGATATCGACGTTTCCATGACAAACAAAAACCAAGGATTTCTATTTGGTTAATTGTTCAACTGTTTATTTGTCGTTTGCAGTAAAAGTAATTAAGAAATAGTTTTGTTTTTATTTATTTAGAGAATTAAATTAACGAAGCCGGTGAATCGTGGTAAATACAAGTATACAAAACCCACAGATGAACTATGCTACCACTTGTAATGTCTTGTATATAATAACTTTTTTTCATTGAGTGTAGATTCAAATTATTGGGATTTTCGTCGCGATATTCTAAAAATTGGACACATTCCCAGTGGAATTATTTTATAAAAATAGTATTTTTGATCGCATCTAAGCATGTGAATTAACATGACGAAATTTAAGATTTGTAGCCTACTTTTGAGGTAGCGTATCTTTTGTTTGGTTTTACAAACGACAATTTTCGATGATGCAAAGTCAAGTAATAGCAGGTTACAAAATTTAATCACTTGCACAACGTAAAAGTCAAAGAAGTCCAAAAAGTATTGCCAAAAATAATACAACATATCTGACTTCTCGGTTGCTTTTGGTATTTCTAAAGCGTTAGTAGTTAAATATATTTATAATTTGAAGTTGAAAACATGCACTTGTCTATAATCAATGAAATCAGAAACAAAACAAAAACGAACGAAGAATACAAATACAAAACATGATTATAAATGGAAATGATGTATATGTAACAAATGCGGAATAAATAAGATTAAGTGTACATGATAACCTCTATTATATACGTATTTATATTATTTCTAATTCCGATGGACTACTTTTATTGACAGTGCATCTTAATGTTAATGGTGTTATGTAATGTGAATTGTTCCATCTGCCGATAACAAGTCGGGAACTATTTCTATCGAGCCTTTATTCTTCTTTTTAAACGTGTAAAGAAATATGGCAATTTTCTGTTTTTTGTTTGTCGTGATACTGACACAAGTGTCAGCATTCATATTCCCAATCCAGCTTCCTGCGAAAACTACACCAAAACTCAAGTTTACTAACTGTTTAAGTACGTATGAGTTTGATTTTTTAACATTAAGAAATAGTAGACTATCATCAAAGGTTAACATATGTATTTATGTACCATCGTTATTTAAGATGGTATGGTCGACCTATGCATGCTATGCTATATACAGCATAAAATATCTTGCACGCGTTGTGCTTCTGTTTGTATTCCAGACACAAAGAATTTTACTGCATTATAATAACATCTGACAAAAAAAGAATATAAATCTGTGTATTGAACAAAAAACGAAAAAGAAAAAGAAAAAGGCTCATGGACCTTATTCGTCACAAGGTTAAAGAAGCTTTTTAGAGCAACAGCCTCTTCATTGATTATCATATATTTATGATACATGTACTTGCTACTTTGAGTACTTTTGCAATTTTGTAAAATACATGTATTATTTTTGCTACTTTGATTACTTCTGCATTTTTTCAATTTACATGTATTATTTTTATAATTATTTCTATGCATGATGATAACTTTTAAAACATAAGTCAAATATACTATTGTCTAAAGTTGCTGGTAATTAAAATCTGAAAATTTTCAAAAGCTCAAGTATACTCCCTTATGCATTTCCTTAGCTAAAATTGGTTATATTTTGGTCCTCTTGAAAATATTTTTGGTTTTACAATTTTAGTTCAAGCACTACTGATAAAGAATTGTTTTCCGAAATGGCCGTCTAGGTCTTTAAAATTAAAATTGATATAATACGTAAACAACATTTTAGCAAAATAATTGCTATTTAGTTAGATATTTTCATGTTCATCATTTGTGTAATGTTTTCTTTCAATTTAACACTTATTATTTAAATAATAAGCTAATAGTTCAATTGATATTAATGAAATCAATAGATATTGCCATGATGTTAATTTTAAGAACAAATTAACAATACAATTAATCAAAAACAAAGACAGTAATCCATCTCTAAATCACAATCCCAAAGCAAAGGAAGGGCAGAATTTCAAAATGGATTCTGTTAAAAAGTATGCAAGACGTTGGGCTAAATTTAAAGATATTGAACTTAACATCATATCTACTGTGTAAAGGTTGTAAGATTTTTTTTATTAAAACAACGATTGTCAAACTTTAAACGGTCTATGAGTACTAAACCGTTTTCAGTACGGTCCAGACATTTAGGCAATTCTCACAGACATATGTTGCCCCAAATGATAAGACTTCCAACATTATTATTCTCATTTGTAAGATATTCTAGCTTGAATGTCTTATTAACGAGCTTGGTTTAGATAGTATATCAAATAACCCTGTATAAACTAGAACTATAAAGTTGTTTCTAATCATTGGGGAGTTCTTGAGTTTTTTGTTATCAATCGTAACGAGGAAGAAGGTGTATTGGGTTCTCCAATTTCACAAATATACATACAAGGAAAGTTATAAAGCAAGTTTCTCTAAATGTACTTCTAATAAAAAAACAAACTAACTAATCCATGCCCGAAACAACTCCAGAAGCAAAGTATATACTTTGAAACTGACAAGTAAGGTAAAACATGTTAACTTCCACCAGGGAATCATTATTAGTAAATCTAACAAAAAGTTGACAGTTGTCAAAGATGGTTTTCAGTCTTATTCATATACTGTCATTTCTATATCAGGCATCAACCAAATGAAATTTCTAAATCATTTTAAAGACATATCTAAACATCTTGCTTCTAATACATTATCTTGTTAAAAAGTATAAAAACATTTAATTTTTCTACACTTTACACCAATATCCGCATTCTAAATTGAAAGAGAGCTTGATATAAAAAATACGACTGATTGTTCAAGTCCCGTTTGATATTTAGACTCATATCTCAATTACGACGCCCACGAAAGCTTACAAATGAAGCTATTTGGTAAATGTGATGACTTCAGGTTTTTTATTGTTAACTTTATCAACATTGATAAGTTTTATAATAAGTCTCTGTGTCCATGATTGTCCGGGATCTATTTGACGTCCCTTGGTTCCATGTTCCCTTCATTTTCCATTTATATTACACTCGTTTTGGATGTAGCTAGCGAAACAGGAGACACTTACCCTTCCGGAGCACCCGGTCTCACTTCAATGGTGAAAGTTCGCGTGTTTAATCTAATGTCAGTTTCAAAGTTTTTGTGATTTGGACATAAATTGGTATGGTTTTTTTTTTTTTTTTTTTTCTTTTTTTTTGTTATTGTTTTGACAAATATCTTTGTATTCCATATTCTCAATATTTAAAATATCCAGTTTTAACGAATCAAAAACAGTCCATGGTCAAACATATGTCTGGCTTTATGGTTGTGCTTTGGACATGGATCGGTATGTTTATATATATATATATATATATATATATATATTATGCCATCTTAATATAAGTATTAAAATTACATATCTTTATACTGCTTCCATATAATTCAATAATAATTTTGTATAGTCTTTGTTTCCATCTAATAAGCAAGCCATACTATGGTCGAAAATACCAAACATTATATACAAACCCCAAAATTTTACCTTGTTTTTTGTCAAAACAATTCCTTGTATGTTTAATTATGTTTCATGTAACTGGAGGGACAACCGAAAGCAATGGTATAAAAATACAAAATCGTTAAAAGTTGGACACTATTCTTATTGACTCTGTTGCATCAAAAACAAACATACTTATTCATGTCCGAAACACAATCCAGAAGCAAAGTAAAATCTTTTGGAACTGACAAGTTAGGTATGACACGTGTACTTCCACCAGGGAAGTGAGGTCGGGTGCTCCGGAAGGGTAAGCACCTCCTGTTTAGCTTGCTACAACCGTCACGTGTGTAATCAATTATATCCATGGCAATCCTAGACACAGAAACATCAACAACAATATACTTTGAAAGTATTAGAACTACAGATAAGAATTATTAAACTGGACAAACTAGGATGTAGTGGAGTTGCCGTGCAATACAAACATCTTTACATGTAATGCAATACTTTATCCGTGGGGCTACATAAATATAAGGCCTCTGTTGTTACATATGGAATGCATTAATTTTCAATTTGAAATACAATAATCATGAAAAAGAATAAAATATCAAAATACACACGTGGCGGGTGTAGCTAGCTAAACAGGAGATGCTTACACTTTTGGAGCACCGGGCCTCACTTCTGTGGTGAAAGTTTAATATAAATTGCCGGTTTCAAAGTTTTTACCAAACCAAGAAATAATTGGTTTTTCGTTTCATAATAATTAATTAAAATGTCACGTGACGTGTAGATGTACATAGGTAAAAGTTTATTAACGCGAGATTTTTAATTGACGTGCCTCATAGGTGACCTAGTAATAATGAAAACTGGATCAAGCCGGTGCTGCTATGGAGAGGATACTTTTTATTAAATGTCCGTTGTTTGTTTTATTGTTTAACGTAAATAGAAATGAGAACCTCTTGATGCCTTGTCCTCAAAAAAAAATTTTTCTCCAAATAACAAATTTTTAACAGTCTCTGGAACCTTTTACATCAATTTTGTGAGACTATTTTGGCATTGCTCGAAACAAATATTCAAGGTGCCTCTTTCTAATGCTCGGAAATTAGCGAAGATCATTTGTTTTTATGTTTGATACTCCTTGCAAGATAGATTCCATCCCCCCTCCCACACACACACACATTTTTCTTTGAAAGAACAATTTGTTTTAAATGTCTCTCGCTTCAAAACTTCAAAATTTGCAGGAACTTTGGATGTTTTGGAAGTGCCAACAAAAACAGTCTACCCCGTGTAAAAAATTCTTGTAACCGTCGGAAAAACGGTCATGTCTTATTTAAGGCAGCAAAGAAGTAAAATGCATTACTCTAAGCATTATATTTGTTTGAATTAAATTCCCCAGAATTTAGAATGATTGAAATATGGTAACCGAACGAATTTTGCCAAATGCTTTGTTATAGATTGTTATTGGTATGTTTATATCGGATTGTTAATATGGCAATAGTCTAACGAATACTAAACGTTTGATCATGTACAAATTCTCACAATCGCAGTTTCTATCCAGAAGTAAAATAATGAATAAAAACGTGTTGATTACGAAGTAAACAATTAAATTCACGACTAATTATAAAATAAACTAATTATGAAAAAATGGTTTGCATGTTTTGCATATAATGTGTTAAGTCATCAGACCTTGTTTTGTGACCAATCCATTTAAAACCAATATTAACAGACGAGCAAAGCTTTACCATTTATGCCTAGATCGTGCAAAAACAACTTCCCAGCATAACCACAACATGTAAAGCAAAATTCTAATGCAAAGATTTTGTAAACAGGATTTTGATTGAATCCCGACTGCAGTAAAATCTACGTTTTACGGTCGGAGTTATGACGTCGCGTGCTGTCTGTGCTACGATTACATCATGTATTCCTACACGCCGGTACACGTGCTTTTGTTTACAACAATGACATAATTCCTCGTTGTAAACAAAGACTTTGAAACATTTAAATATTGATATTTATTCGGCATCTGTATTTCAAACCATAAATTCAATATACTAGTACCTATAGATATCAGTGCGTAAGTGATAGAACTATATTTGTGGCGTAACGTAGGTCTACAGTGATGCGTCTGTACTAAACAATGTCTAACTCTCCATTTATTCAATTATTTTTTGCGTTATTTTTTATTTGCATTAGAATGGAGATACCGTAAATCGTGGATTTTACTGTCGCAAATACCGTGTACCTGGCTCCGCATATTGCGACAGTAAAATCTACGTTTTACGGTCGGAACTCTTAAAATGTAACATAGTTATCCCGTAATTATATATACATTTTTGCTGTAATTAGAAATAAAATTCATGTTTTTTTTAGGTGCAGCTGAACGTTCAACTCAATATGCCTCAATCGACAATATATCATTGGAACCAGATCCTGTAAAGTTACCTGGTAATTTAACAGTGGGGGGACACATTCAGATAAATAAAGATATCACCAGTCATGGCCTTGAAATGAATGTAAACATATACAAAACTTTACTCGGACAACAAATAAAGGTGGGATGTGTTTCCAACGTTGGTAGTTGGTATGTATATAATTAATTCTAAAACCAAGCGTCAAAAAATTTTAATACGTTAGCCAAGCATGCAGTCACGTGAAAAATTATTTCTTCTAAAAGGAATATTTAATAGCTTGTATCATGATCTAAACTGGTTGGTAAAATTTAATTAACATGCAATATGAACCGTTTCACAGTTAAGAAATTCAAACACGATGCCCCGTCAGGGAACATGTTTTAACACCTTTGCCATCACATAAGGGCATAGCGGTATATTTGAACAGAAAAAACTGAACTTAATATCACAAGATTATGTCATTTGTAGAAAATCCACGAAAGTTAACGATTTACGTAGCGGATGTAGCAAGATAAACAGGAGTTGAGTTGAGTAATGGTGTTAAACGTCCCAGTCAAGAATATTTCACTTATATCGAGACGTCGCCAGTTATAGGCGAAGGTGCAGAAATTTCGACTGTGCGTTGCGCTGATGGCATTATACAGCAGGGTTCTTTAGCGTGCCAAGCCTACCGTGACACGGGACCTCGTTTATTTTAAGTTCCCATCCGAAAGAACCGTGACTTTCATTTCGTAATGCCGAATGCTTGGCGAAAGAAAAGTCACTACCCACTTTCAAGTCTTGGGTCAGACCCGGCCGGGGATCGAACCCACGACCTCCCACTTACGGAACGAGCACTCTACCAACTGAGCTACCGCAGTGGTTACAGATAAACAGGTGTTTACCCTTCCAGAGCTACCGGTTACACTTTCCTGGTGGAAGTTAACATGTGTAACTGAACTTTGCAAAGTTTTAACTTTGTTTTTTAAAATTGTGATTTGAACAGGGACTTGTAAACAACAAAGTCTAATCTCGGGTTTTACAGAACCAATGCGAGCTATCTTTGTGTTCATTTCAGCTCGTACGATTTCTGTGATTTGATTGGTTACTCTGACGGAAATAGTACACACGAGTGTGATAGATCAGAGCTGGCTGGACTTCATTTGCCGTGTAAATGTCCAATCACCGCCGGGTCCTACACTTTACCGCCACATTTATTCAGCGTACCAAAGATTGATGGTGTATGGTCCTGGTTAGCGTCGGTAAGTCAATGCTATGCCTTTTTCGATTTTTTCTTCATTTTTCCCCAGCTCTTTGCAAATTTAAAGGAGAAGCCCCTTGAATTTAAATAATTTGACTCCTTGTTTACATTAAGTATCTAACCTATCATTTTAAATAAAGTAAAAATCGAATGAGATTTGATCGATTTATAAGTGGCACTTATTCGTTAGTTTCCTTGTAGTCGCAGAACCTCAACGTAAGTTAAAATACTAAGCAGATCTGTCGAATGTTTATCACTCGGCTAACGGATAAGTGTCACTTGATACCGATATCATGGTCACGAGGCATCCCAGCTCCGACTCCTTTTTGTAAGTTCGACAGGTACACTAGTGTATATATTGTATAATTAACGAAAACAATAAATATTATCTTCTTAGAAGCTACATATTCTTTCCCTAAATGAGCACCCGACCTAACTTCCCGAGAAGTTAGCGTGTTTAACCTAATTTGTCAGTTTCAAAGTGTTTACTTTGCTTCTGGTGTGGATAGGTATGTTTGTTCTATAATACTATATGTATTATGTTTTATTTCGCTGTTTTACGATGATCAATGTATTTGCGTTGTTTTATTTTTGCGGTCTAGAACAAATTATCCAGGTATGAAGATTATATTTTGTGGCGGTGTGATTTTCGCGGAGACGCATTCATTCCGCCAATATAGCTACCGAGAAATCGTTGTTAATATGACTGTGTGTCATATTCTTAAGTTTTGAATATTCCATTCAGAAAATTCAAAAAATTATAATATGACACATAATCCTAAATTTTTTAGCTCACCTGAGCCAAAGGCTCAAGTGAGCTTTTCTGATCACAATTTGTCCGTTGTCTGTCGTCGTCGTCGTCGTTGTCGTCGTAAACTTTTCACATTTTCATCTTCTTCTCACGAACCACTGGGCAGATTTCAACGAGACTTGGTCAGAAGCATGTCTGGGTCGGTGCAATTCAGATTTGTTCGTGGCATTGCCATGGCTACCATAACTAGGTCAAGGTGACCTAGGGGTGCAAAAATCTTAAAAAATCTTCTTCTCCGAAAGTATTGATTGGAGAAAAAATCTGATGTGATATTTGGCTTCTCTAGGGTCTTAAGCCTGTAGTTTGTTCATTTCGTGAAATTCGGTCGAAAAATGGGTTACGCGTTTTTGCGTTTAATTTTGAAAAAATCGTAAAATAGCTTCAAATTGTTATAACTTGACTACTTGACCAGATAATGACATGGGGTTTTCAGTTTTGACATCTTCTTGTTAGTATCTTCAAAATGAGGTCAAGGTCAATTGTGAAGGTCGTGACCTAATTTTTTTTACCTCTCATTATACTTATTATCTCTAAAACTATAAACTTTTTGTATAGTCATGTATATTAGAATGTTGTAGGTATTGATACAACGACCATTTTGATGTATAGAAAAAGGTCATGGGTTCAAAGGTCAAGGTCACAGATGCGAAACAATTCCGAAATGGTTAATTATCTCGAAAACTATAAACTTTTTATATAGGCATTTATATTAGAATGTTGTAGATATTGTTACAACGATCATTTTGATGTATAGAAAAAGGTCATGGGTTCAAAGGTCAAGGTCACGGATGCGAAACAATACCGAAATGGTTAATTATCTCGAAAACTATAAACTTTTTGTATAGGCATTTATATTAGAATGTTGTTGATATTGATACAACGATCATTTTGATGTATAGAAAAAGGTCATGGGTTCAAAGGTCAAGGTCACAGATGCGAAACAATACCAAAATGGTTAATTATCTCGAAAACTATAAACTTTTTGTATAGGCATGTATATTAGAATGTTGTAGGTATTGATACAGCAATCATTTTGATGTATAGAAAAAGGTCATGGGTTCAAAGGTCAAGGTCACAGATGCGAAACAATACTGAAATGGTTAATTATCTCGAAAACTATAACTTTTTGTATAGGCATGTATATTAGAATGTTGTAGGTATTGATACGACGATCATTTTGATGTATAGAAAAAGGTCATGGGTTCAAAGGTCAAGGTCACAGATGCAAATCAATACTGAAATGGTTAATTATCTTGAAAACTATTAACTTTTTGTATAGGCATGTATATTAGAATGTTGTAGGTATTAGAAAAAGGTCATGAGTTCAAAGGTCAAGGTCACAGATGCGAAACAATACCGAAAATGTTAATTATCTCGAAAACTATAAATTTTTAGCTCACCTGAGCCAAAGGCTCAGATGAGCTATTGCAATCTATCACCGTCCGTCGTGCGTCGTCCGTCGTCCGTCGTGCGTCGTGCGTCGTCCGTCGTCCGTCGTGTGTAAACTTTACATTTTAATCTTCTCCTCCAAAACTACTGGGCCATATTTGATGAAACTTAGTGATTATCATGCCTGGGTAGCAGCCTTTCAAAATTGTGTTCGGGGTTTGGCCACGCCCAACAAGATGGCGGCTGTTACTAAAAATAGCAAAAAGACAAAAAAATCTTCTTCTCTGAAACCAAAAGGTGCAGGCAAATTTTGATTGGATATTTGGATTCAGCATACCTGGGAACATAAAAATTGTGTTTTTCATGAAAATTAGACGAAAAATGGGTTACGCGTTTTTTGCGTAAAATTACGTAATTTTTAAAATGAGACATTTATTGTTATAACTTCATAACAGCTGAAGATAATTGTATGGAGTTTTCACTGTTGATCTTTTCTTGCAATTTTCTTCCAATTGATGTCAAGGTCGAAGGTCAAGGTCATGTCCCAGTTTTTGACCTTTGATAAAAAATGCTATTTTTTTAACATTTCTTGTGAAAATGGCGTAGGATTTTCAGTTATTTGTAGGTATTAACATGACGATCATTTTGATAAATAGATCAGGGTCATGAGTTCAAAGGTCAAGGTCACAGATGGCCGAGAATACCAACATAGTTAATTATCTCAAAAACTATAAACTTTTTGTATAGGCATGTATATTGGAATATTGTAGGTATTGGCCTAACGATAATTTTGATATATAGATAAAGGTCATAGGTTCAAAGGTCAAGGTCATAGACGCGAACGAATACTTAAATGGTTAATTATCTCAAAAACTATAAACTTTTTGTAAAGGCATGTATATTGGAATATTGTAGGTATTGGCCTAATGATCATTTTGATATATGAATGAAGGTCATAGGTTCAAAGGTCAAGGTCATAGATGCAAACTAATACTTAAATGGTTAATTATCTCAAAAGCTGTAAACTTTTTGTATAGGCATGTTATTGGAATATTGTAGGTATTGGTCTAACGATCATTTTGATATATGAATGAAGGGCATAGGTCCAAAGGTCAAGGTCATAGATGCAAACTAATACTTAAATGGTTAATTATCTCAAAAACTATAAACTTTTTGTATAGGCATGTATATTAGAATATTGTAGGCATTTGCACAACAATCATTTTGATATATAAATGAAGTTCATAGGTTCAAAGGTCAAGGTCATAGATGCAAACTAATACTTAAATGGTTAATTATCTCAGAAACTATAAACTTTTTGTATAGGCATATATATTAAAATATTGTAGGTATTGGCCTATCGATCATTTTGATATATGAATGAAGGTCATAGTTTCAAAGGTCAAGGTCATAGGTGCAAATGAATACTTAAAAGGTTAATTATCTCAAAAACTATAAACTTTTTGTATAGGCATGTATATTGGAATAAGGTATGTATTGGCCTAATGATCATTTTGATATATGAATGAAGGTCATAGGTTCAAAGGTCAAGGTTATAGATGCAAATGAATACTTAAATGGTTAATTATCTCAAAAACTATAAACTGTTTGTATAGGCATGTATATTGGAATATTGTAGGCATTTGCACAACAATCATTTTGATATATGAATAAAGGTCATAGGTTAAAAGGTCAAGGTCATAGACGCGAATGAATACTTAAATGGTTAATTATCTCAAAAACTATAAACTTTTTGTATAGGCATGTACATTGGAATATTGTAGGCATTTGCACAACAATAATTTTGATATATGAATGAAGGTCATAGGTTTAAAGGTCAAGGTCATAGATGCAAACGAATACTTAAATGGTTAATTATCTCAAAAACTATAAACTCTTTGTATAGGCATGTATATTGGAATACTGTAGGTATTGGCCTAATGCACATTTTAATATACAGATATTTTAGCTGTTTATAAATAATATATTGTAGCTAGACTTTAAATATGTTATATATAGCATACTTATATAATAATTATTATAATTAATTTGCAAAAACTTGCATATTATTGGCCCTTACTGCTGAAAATTTTGATATTCTCTTTTATTAATGTCATTGACCATTGAACCTCTGCATAAGATATGTACTCTTCTTCAGGTGAGCGTTAAGGCCCATGGGCCTCTTGTTTAACTTGTTTTTGAAATTTCAACAAAATATTTTTGTAATTTTCCAGGGCGATTACCATGTTCACGTGGAACTTGTTGACACAAATGCTGGAAATCTCAAAGCAGGTTGTTTTGATATCGACATTTCCTTGACAAACACCAAATCTTCGGGATTCTTTTTCAACTAATTATTCTGGCAGTTTTCAGTAAAATGAAATCAAGTATTCAGAGTTTTATTTTTATATCAAGATTGTGAACCAATGCAGCGATGTTTTTTTCGGAACTATTATATTACCGGTATTTGGTATCCAAAAAAAATTATTATAATTACAATGTATTATTATGATTACTTTTCTATCTTTTATACGCTTCTTTCAAACCCTAAAATCGGGTAAGAATTATTTTACTATCATTGGGAACAATGCCATATTTTCTTTTGGTTTTCAAAGACTTAAATTGTCACAAATCTAATGCATATCAAACATGGGGAACAAAATGGCCACCGATTCAAGGGGGTGTAACTCTTGTATTACAAAAACGGTAAAAAATACCACACCTTTGCAACTTCCATGCCAAAATACAAAGCATCAAGGTATCACATAGGGTCATTATATCGTTTGAAAGAATATTGAAACACTTTGTATTTATGCAATAAAAATTGGCAGCACAATTAGATCTTATTCAACAAAAAACATTGCTGTATTACGGAAATCGGTGTCCCAAATGTTCATGTACCGGTATATTACAAACTTATTCAACACTGATTACGCTATTTTTACCAACATTTAAACTGACTATTTCAATTTTAACTTAAACTAGTAAATATATATAAACGCAAAAACGATGAGTTGAATTATATTACCCTAACAATTTTATAATTAGACTCTGCATGAAAATAAGAAACACATCAAGAAATGGCCACATCACCATCTGAAATAACAGATCCGGTTATACGTATTACAGTTTTCAATAGTGAGAAAATTTCAAATTATGCATTAACTAAATTTAACAGCATAAAAAACTATATGACTGCTAAATTATCTTGATGTTTGTGAACAGTCGCAAGAATCATCAAGCAATGTAAAACTCTAAAGTAACAATGTTAAAATGTTCGAATTTAATTAGATAGATTTCTAAAATAAAAGCTTAGTATCTGAAGAGTCTTAGAAATCTGATACCTCCACGTACATGTATGTCTCTATGCGTCATTCCGTTTACGCTATTCATGATTCCGAGGTAAAGCAACGATTTTAACCTTGGTCATCAATAATTTTACCTTCCAATGTTTCAAATTGGGTCTGATAATGACATGAAGTATATGATCACACTACTTCAGTTACTACTACTGAAAACTGTGAAGGTTGTTTCTTTATATACGTCAATCTCCGCGTCTGTAGCCCCAGCTAAATATAAAACATCAAAATCAAACATGTCAAAAGTACTACATGTATTATCTTCTCTTTGATTTGCCGTCTCTTCTTGTATAATGTTTTCCTGTGTTGTACAAGTCTCTGGTAAAACAACCGAGATATTTCTACTTGAGCACAATTGTGGATCGTCGAAATCTGTCAAATCAAAGGAAATATAACCCCCACTGTCCCTCTCTGGAACAATGGATTCTTTTGAAGTTCTAGTCTCGGCGGAAACGGAAAGTACACTTCCACTAGGGCACATGCGTGGAATGTCATGTTTGTGAACGTCTGCCTTCACAATACGACAACTCATGAATCTTTGAGTCCTATCAAATGGTTGTTTCTTTCTATATGGTAAAGTACTGTAGCGCATTTTTCCATCGACCGTTGTTTTGATAAATTCGAAATCAGTATCCAATTTCAGTATTTTTTCCAGTGTTCGTAATTTTTTGGAACTTTTCGGTGCTTCGTGATTTACAGATTCTTCGATCGACAATGCCACATTTGTATGTCCAGAAAGAGAACTGTTGGATGCTGAGCCTGTTGGTTTGGGCTTACAGTATAATTGTTTGCGCCTGAAATATATCAAGTAATAGTATATGATAAACTATAAAATAATATAAGAAACTAACATTTTGAAATGAAGAGCATTTCGTTTCATTCTATATCAAGACTACATTTATTTTACGGAACTGTCGGAGATTACAGTGCAGCTGTATTCCCTTGTACATGGCAAGCAAATAGTGAATAAAAATAACATTACTAAAATAGCATTAAAACAAATCGCTATTGGCTAAATGTTACCGTATCAGGTCTCGCCAAAAGCATACACAGCTATCGATGTCACCTTCAAATACTTCTGAATAGAACGGAAAACATATTTAAGTTTATGTTGATTTTTTGCAAATTGAATTAGTGAAACCAGTAATCATATTATTAGAAAAAGATTCTTAAAAGTGTTTATGCGTCAGAGGTCACCGTAGAATCTTCAATACACATTTATGTATATATCATAGTAAGCAACTAGACACCGCTAGCATCAGCATTGTATACATACGTGTTAACATGCGTAAATGTATTTTCTAACAAGTGATTATTCATGCTTGAAGAAGGTAAAATAAATATATTTGTGGTAAAAGAACACATCTATGCGTTGCCCTTGAATCGACACATGGTCTACAAATAACATTTGTAGATTTTTTTTTTTCATTTTTACCACAAACATTTTACAAAATTCTGCACATGTCAACTACCCCGACAGTGGTATATAGTGAAATACCTAACTTACAGGACTTTCTTCTCATCGCTACTTCGGTAGTTAACTTGAATTTGCCACGTTTCTCATGGTTACTCGGAAAAGGCCCCAGGTATATTGTGAACAAGAGAATAGCTGAACTTACCAGTAGTATACAAAATACCCAACAAACATCAGGAAAATAAAAAACACTCCAACTATACAACATATGATGCCGAATACCGCACCTAAAATTAAAAAAAACACTAATTCATTCAATAAACGTGTTTATTAGACTATCACATATAAAACAGCGTCCACTGTTCACAAATATATCGGTCCATATTTAAAATACAATCCTAACACCAAAGTAAACACTTTGAAAACTGGCAAATTAATTAGTTAAACAGGCAAACGTTCAAAAGGGAATCCAGGTCGGGTGCTCCAGAAGGTAAGCACTTGCTGTCTACCTAGCTGAGAAGAAAGACATGAAACTATGATACGTCAAATATAACCTAGATAATTTTGGATACAAAAGCACCATACTTGTGATGATTATCTTCAAACTTTTGAGGGCCGTGATAAGCATTGGCTGGGATTAATATGTTACAAAGTTATTTATCTCCTTATCAAACTGAAATCAGTTGAATCAAGAGTACTAGTATATTTACGTGTTTATAAATATGATGTTTTTTATTTATTGAACGTTAAATTTTAAATAAAATAAACATGAAATACATACACAAAACGCACGAACTCAGACCCTCCCTACAATACAATTACCTGATGACAATGTCCCTTTCACTCCATGTTCTGACGTCTTGGAACTAAAACATCGAAGACTAAGCACCGAGTTGCCATACATAGCTATAACAAATTTAAAAAAAAAACAACATTTTTGAAGAAATCATAAAATTTTAAGGCAAAATTGCCAAGGTTTGGATTTGAATAATTTTAAAGCTTTTCCGAGAAATACGTGATCATGTTACCTATTTCGACAACTAATTTGTAAGCTTTATTGCGTTGCTCAACAATTCCAGTTACAGGACTTTCTTACCTTCTCCCTTGTAAAATGGACCTTGATGGCCGAATTTAAATACCAGCTTGTGGATAACAATGCCTATTATAGCCTATGGCTAATCCCGCTTGTGTAGATCCTAGTGCACGTTTATTTCGGACACCTGAAGTTGGTTACTTTTTCAACATTCAACATTCAATGTTGAAAAAGTAAATGATATCTGAAGTTAGTTACTTATTCAACATTCAATGTTGAAACAGTAAGTAAGTAAGTTTATTTACTTTTTCAACATTCAACATTTTATTTTGAAACAGCAATTACACCCATTATTAAAGACAAACTGTCGCATTAAAATGCTTAATGACTTTCAGGGGATAGAGCTCATATTGTATGGAGTTAACTATGTCAAATAACAAATAACTTTGCTAGTATGTCCGATTTTCTTACATTTCCCTACTAGTTCTAACCGATATTCTCTAGCTTCACGGAAAACATGTTCTCGTGCCACCTAATGATATATTATGTAACACTTGTATTGTCACTAGGTATGTCAGTGTCAAATTTGATTAGCTTTGAACGGGGTTGACTATGTCAAATAGCAGAAAATCTTTGCTATTATGTCCGATTTTCTTACATTTTCCTACTAGTTCTTACTTATATCCTCTAGGTTCACAGTGAACAAGTTCTCATACCACCTAATGATATATTATGCAACACTTGTATTGTCACTAGGTATGTCAGTGTCAAATTTGATTAGCTTTGAACGGGATTGACTATGTCAAATAGCAGAAAATCTTTGCTATTATGTCCGATTTTCTTACATTTCCCTACTAGTTCTTACTTATATACTCTAGGTTCACAGTGAACAAGTTCTCGTGCCACCTAATGATATATTATGCAACACTTGTATTGTCACTAGGTATGTCAGTGTCAAATTTGATTAGCTTTGAACGGGGTTGACTATGTCAAATAGCAGAAAATCTTTGCTATTATGTCCGATTTTCTTACATTTTCCTACTAGTTCTTACTTATATACTCTAGGTTCACAGTGAACAAGTTCTCGTGCCACCTAATGTTATATTATGCAACACTTGTATTGTCACTAGGTATGTCAGTGTCAAATTTGATTAGCTTTGAACGGGGTTGACTATGTCAAATAGCAGAAAATCATTGCTATTATATTCGATTTTCTTACATTTCCCTACTAGATCTTACTTATATCCTCTAGGTTCACAGTGAACAAGTTCTCTTGCAACCTAACGATATATTATGCAACACTTGTATTGTCACTAGGTATGTCAGTGTCAAATTTGGTTAGCTTTGAACGGGGTTGACTATGTCAAATAGCAGGAAAACTTTGCTATTATGTCAAATTTTGTTACATTTCCCTACTAGTTCTTACTTATATCCTCTAGGTTCACAGTGAACAAGTTCTCGTGCCACCTAATGATATATTATGCAACACTTGTATTGTCACTAGGTATGTCAGTGTCAAATTTGGTTAGCTTTGAACGGGGTTGTTATGTCAAATTTTGTTACATTTCCCTACTAGTTCTTACTTATATCCTCTAGGTTCACAGTGAACAAGTTCTCGTGCCACCTAATGATATATTATGCAATACTTGTATTGTCACTAGGTATGTCAGTGTCAAATTTGGTTAGCTTTGAACGGGGTTGACTATGTCAAATAGCAGGAAAACTTTGCTATTATATCAAATTTTGTTACATTTCCTTACTAGTTCTTACTTATATCCTCTAGGTTTTACATTAAACAAGTTCTCGTGCCACCTAATAATAGATTATGCAACACTTGTATTGTCACTAGGTATGTCAGTGTCAAATTTGGTTAGCATTGAACGGGGTTGACTATGTCAAATAGCAGGAAAACTTTGCTATTATGTCAAATTTTGTTACATTTCCCTACTAGTTCTTACTTATATCCTCTAGGTTCACAGTGAACAAGTTCTCGTGCCACCTAATGATATATTATGCAACACTTGTATTGTCACTAGGTATGTCATTGTCAAATTTGGTTAGCTTTGAACGGGGTTGACTATGTCAAATAGCAGAAAATCTTTGCTATTATGTCCGATTTTCTTACATTTCCCTACTAATTCTTACTTATATACTCTAGGTTCACAGTGAACAAGTTCTCGTGCCACCTAATGATATATTATGCAACACTTGTATTGTCACTAGGTATGTCAGTGTCAAATTTGGTTAGCTTTGAACGGGGTTGACTATGTCAAATAGCAGAAAATCTTTGCTATTATGTCCGATTTTCTTACATTTTCCTACTAGTTCTTACTTATATACTCTAGGTTCACAGTGAACAAGTTCTCGTGCCACCTAATGATATATTATGCAACACTTGTATTGTCACTAGGTATGTCAGTGTCAAATTTGATTAGCTTTGAACGGGGTTGACTATGTCAAATAGCAGAAAATCTTTGCTATTATGTCCGATTTTCTTACATTTTCCTACTAGTTCTTACTTATATACTCTACGTTCACAGTGAACAAGTTCTCGTGCCACCTAATGATATATTATGCAACACTTGTATTGTCACTAGGTATGTCAGTGTCAAATTTGATTAGCTTTGAACGGGGTTGACTATGTCAAATAGCAGAAAATCATTGCTATTATATTCGATTTTCTTACATTTCCCTACTAGATCTTACTTATATCCTCTAGGTTCACAGTGAACAAGTTCTCTTGCAACCTAACGATATATTATGCAACACTTGTATTGTCACTAGGTATGTCAGTGTCAAATTTGGTTAGCTTTGAACGGGGTTGACTATGTCAAATAGCAGGAAAACTTTGCTATTATGTCAAATTTTGTTACATTTCCCTACTAGTTCTTACTTATATCCTCTAGGTTCACAGTGAACAAGTTCTCGTGCCACCTAATGATATATTATGCAACACTTGTATTGTCACTAGGTATGTCAGTGTCAAATTTGGTTAGCTTTGAACGGGGTTGTTATGTCAAATTTTGTTACATTTCCCTACTAGTTCTTACTTATATCCTCTAGGTTCACAGTGAACAAGTTCTCGTGCCACCTAATGATATATTATGCAATACTTGTATTGTCACTAGGTATGTCAGTGTCAAATTTGGTTAGCTTTGAACGGGGTTGACTATGTCAAATAGCAGGAAAACTTTGCTATTATATCAAATTTTGTTACATTTCCTTACTAGTTCTTACTTATATCCTCTAGGTTTTACATTAAACAAGTTCTCGTGCCACCTAATAATAGATTATGCAACACTTGTATTGTCACTAGGTATGTCAGTGTCAAATTTGGTTAGCATTGAACGGGGTTGACTATGTCAAATAGCAGGAAAACTTTGCTATTATGTCAAATTTTGTTACATTTCCCTACTAGTTCTTACTTATATCCTCTAGGTTCACAGTGAACAAGTTCTCGTGCCACCTAATGATATATTATGCAACACTTGTATTGTCACTAGGTATGTCATTGTCAAATTTGGTTAGCTTTGAACGGGGTTGACTATGTCAAATAGCAGAAAATCTTTGCTATTATGTCCGATTTTCTTACATTTCCCTACTAGTTCTTACTTATATACTCTAGGTTCACAGTGAACAAGTTCTCGTGCCACCTAATGATATATTATGCAACACTTGTATTGTCACTAGGTATGTCAGTGTCAAATTTGATTAGCTTTGAACGGGGTTGACTATGTCAAATAGCAGAAAATCTTTGCTATTATGTCCGATTTTCTTACATTTTCCTACTAGTTCTTACTTATATACTCTAGGTTCACAGTGAACAAGTTCTCGTGCCACCTAATGTTATATTATGCAACACTTGTATTGTCACTAGGTATGTCAGTGTCAAATTTGATTAGCTTTGAACGGGGTTGACTATGTCAAATAGCAGAAAATCATTGCTATTATATTCGATTTTCTTACATTTCCCTACTAGATCTTACTTATATCCTCTAGGTTCACAGTGAACATGTTCTCTTGCAACCTAACGATATATTATGCAACACTTGTATTGTCACTAGGTATGTCAGTGTCAAATTTGGTTAGCTTTGAACGGGGTTGACTATGTCAAATAGCAGGAAAACTTTGCTATTATGTCAAATTTTGTTACATTTCCCTACTAGTTCTTACTTATATCCTCTAGGTTCACAGTGAACAAGTTCTCGTGCCACCTAATGATATATTATGCAACACTTGTATTGTCACTAGGTATGTCAGTGTCAAATTTGGTTAGCTTTGAACGGGGTTGTTATGTCAAATTTTGTTACATTTCCCTACTAGTTCTTATTTATATCCTCTAGGTTCACAGTGAACAAGTTCTCGTGCCACCTAATGATCTATTATGCAACACTTGTATTGTCACTAGGTATGTCATTGTCAAATTTGGTTAGCTTTGAACGGGGTTGACTATGTCAAATAGCAGGAAAACTTTGCTATTATGTCAAATTTTGTTACATTTCCCTACTAGTTCTTACTTATTTCCTCTAGGTTCACAGTGAACAAGTTCTCGTGCCACCTAATGTTATATTATGCAACACTTGTATTGTCACTAGGTATGTCAGTGTCAAATTTGATTAGCTTTGAACGGGGTTGACTATGTCAAATAGCAGAAAATCATTGCTATTATATTCGATTTTCTTACATTTCCCTACTAGATCTTACTTATATCCTCTAGGTTCACAGTGAACAAGTTCTCGTGCCACCTAACGATATATTATGCAACACTTGTACTGTCACTAGGTATGTCAGTGTCAAATTTGGTTAGCTTTGAACGGGGTTGACTATGTCAAATAGCAGGAAAACTTTGCTATTATGTCACATTTTGTTACATTTTCCTACTAGTTCTTACTTATATCCTCTAGGTTCACATTAAACAAGTTCTCGTGCCACCTAATGATAGATTATGCAACACTTGTATTGTCACTAGGTATGTCAGTGTCAAATTTGGTTAGCTTTGAACGGGGTTGACTATGTCAAATAGCAGGAAAACTTTGCTATTATGTCAAATTTTGTTACATTCCCTACTAGTTCTTACTTATATCCTCTAGGTTCACAGTGAACAAGTTCTCGTGCCACCTAATGATAGATTATGCAATACTTGTATTGTCACTAGGTATGTCAGTGTCAAATTTGGTTAGCTTTGAACGGGGTTGACTATGTCAAATAGCATGAAAAACTTTGCTATTATGTCAAATTTTGTTACATTTCTCTACTAGTTCTTACTTATATCCTCTAGGTTCACAGTGAACAAGTTCTCGTGCCACCTAATGATAGATTATGCAACACTTGTATTGTCACTAGGTATGTCAGTGTCAAATTTGGTTGCTTTGAACGAGGTTGACATTGTCAAATAGCAGGAAAACTTTGCTATTATGTCAATTTTGTTACATTTCCTACTAGTTTCTTACATATATCCTCTAGGTTCACAGTGAACAAGTTCTCGTGCCACCTAATGATATATTATCAACCTTGTATTGTCACTAGGTATGTCATTGTCAAATTTGGTTAGCTTTGAACGGGGTTGACTATGTCAAATAGCAGGAAAACTTTCCTATTATGTCAAATTTTTGTTACATTTCCCTACTAGTTCTTACTTATATCCTCTAGGTTCACAGTGAACAAGTTCTCGTGCCACCTAATGTTATATTATGCAACACTTGTATTGTCACTAGTTGTCAGTGTCAAATTGATTAGCTTTGAACGGGGTTGACTATGTCAAATGCAGAAAATCATGCTATTATATTCGATTTTCTTACATTTCCCTACTAGATCTTACTTATCCTCTAGGTTCACAGTGAACAAGTTTCTCGTGCCACCTAACGATATATTATGCAACACTTGTATTGTCACTAGTATGTCATGTCAAATTTGGTTAGCTTTGAACGGGGTTGACTATGTCAAATAGCAGGAAAACTTTGCTATTATGTCAAATTTTGTTACATTTCCCTACTAGTTCTTACTTATATTTTCTAGGTTCACATTAAACAAGTTCTCGTGCCACCTAATGATAGATTATGCAACACTTGTATTGTCACTAGTATGTCAGTGTCAATTTGGTTAGCTTTGAACGAGTTGACATTGTCAAATAGCAGGAAAACTTTGCTATTATGTCAAATTTTGTTACATTTCCCTACTAGTTCTTACTTATATCCTCTAGGTTCACAGTGACAAGTTCTCGTGCCACCTAATGATATATTATGCAACACTTGTATTGTCACTAGTATGTCATTGTCAAATTGGTTAGCTTTGACGGGTTGACTATGTCAAATAGCAGGAAAACTTGCTATTATGTCAAATTTTGTTACATTTCCCTACTAGTTCTTACATATATCCGCTAGGTTCACAGTGAACAAGTTCTCGTGCCACCTAATGATATATTATGCAACACTTGTATTGTCACTAGGTATGTCATTGTCAAATTTGGTTAGCTTTGAACGGGGTTGACTATGTCAAATAGCAGAAACTTTCCTATTATGTCAAATTTTGTTACATTTCCCTACTAGTTCTTACTTATCCCTCTAGGTTCACAGTGAACAAGTTCTCGTGCCACCTAATGTTATATTATGCAACACTTGTATTGTCCTAGGTATGTCAGTGTCAAATTTGATTAGCTTTGAACGGGGTTGACTATGTCAAATAGCAGAAAATCATTGCTATTATATTCGATTTTCTTACATTTCTCTACTAGATCTTACTTATATCCTCTAGGTTCACAGTGAACAAGTTCTCGTGCCACCTAACGATATATTATGCAACACTTGTATTGTCACTAGGTATGTCAGTGTCAAATTTGGTTAGCTTTGAACGGGGTTGACTATGTCAAATAGCAGGAAAACTTTGCTATTATGTCAAATTTTGTTACATTTCCCTACTAGTTCTTACTTATATTTTCTAGGTTCACATTAAACAAGTTCTCGTGCCACCTAATGATAGATTATGCAACACTTGTATTGTCACTAGGTATGTCAGTGTCAAATTTGGTTAGCTTTGAACAGGGTTGACTATGTCAAATAGCAGGAAAACTTTGCTATTATGTCAAATTTTGTTACATTTCCCTACTAGTTCTTACTTATATACTCTAGGTTCACAGTGAACAAGTTCTCGTGCCACCTAATTCTATATTATGCAACACTTGTATTGTCACTAGGTATGTCAGTGTCAAATTTGGTTAGCTTTGAACGGGGTTGACTATGTCAAATAGCAGGAAAACTTTGCTATTATGTCAAATTTTGTTACATTTCCCTACTAGTTCTTACTTATATCCTCTAGGTCACAGTGAACAAGTTCTCGTGCCACCTAATGATATATTATGCAACACTTGTATTGTCACTAGGTATGTCATTGTCAAATTTGGTTAGCTTTGAACGGGGTTGACTATGTCAAATAGCAGGAAAACTTTGCTATTATGTCAAATTTTGTTACATTTCCCTACTAGTTTCTTACTTATATCCTCTAGGTTCACATTAAACAAGTTCTCGTGCCACCTAATGATAGATTATGCAACACTTGTATTGTCACTAGGTATGTCAGTGTCAAATTTGGTTAGCTTTGAACGGGTTGACTATGTCAAATATCAGGAAAACTTTGCAATTATGTCAAATTTTGTTACATTTCCCTACTAGTTCTTACTTATATCCTCTAGGTTCACAGTGAACAAGTTCTCGTGCCACCTAATGATAGATTATGCAACACTTGTATTGTCACTAGGTATGTCAGTGTCAAATTTGGTTAGCTTTCAACGAGGTTGACATTGTCAAATAGCAGGAAAACTTTGCTATTATGTCAAATTTTGTTACATTTCCCTACTAGTTCTTACTTATATCCTCTAGGTTCACAGTGAACAAGTTCTCGTGCCACCTAATGATATATTATGCAACACTTGTATTGTCACTAGGTATGTCATTGTCAAATTTGGTTAGCTTTGAACGGGGTTAACTATGTCAAATAGCAGGAAAACTTTGCTATTATGTCAAATTTTGTTACATTTCCCTACTAGTTCTTACTTATATACTCTAGGTTCACAGTGAACAAGTTCTTGTGCCACCTAATGATAGATTATGCAACACTTGTATTGTCACTAGGTATGTCAGTGTCAAATTTGGTCAGCTTTGAACGGGGTTTGACTATGTCAAATGGCAGGAAAACTTTGCTATTATGTCAAATTTTGTTACATTTCCCTACTACTTCTTACTTATATCCTCTAGGTTCACAGTAAACAAGTTCTCGTGCCACCTAATGATAGATTATGCAACACTTGTATTGTCACTAGGTATGTCAGTGTCAAATTTGGTTAGCTTTGAACGGGGTTGACTATGTCAAATAGCAGGAAAACTTTGCTATTATGTCAAATTTTGTTACATTTCCCTACTAGTTCTTACTTATATCCTCTAGGTTCACAGTGATCAAGTTCTTCTGCCACCTAATGATATATTATGTAACACTTGTATTGTCACTAGGTATGTCAGTGTCAAATTTAGTTAGATTTGAACGGGTTGACTATGTCAAATAGCAGAAAAACTTTGATATTATATCGGATAATGTTACATTTCCCTACTATTTCTTATTTATATCCTCTAGGTTCACAGTGATCAAGTTCTTCTGCCACCTAATGGTATAATATGCAACACTTGTATTTTCACTAGGTATGTCAGTGTCAAATTTGGTTAGCTGTGAAAGGGGTTGACTATGTAAAATAGCAGAAATCATTGCTATTATATATGATTTTCTTACATTTCCCTACTAGATCTTACTTATATCCTCTAGGTTCACATTAAACAAGTTCTCGTGCAGCCTAATGATATATTATGTAACACTTGTATTGTCACTAGATATGTCAGTGTCAAATTTGATTAGCTTTGAACGGGGTTGACTATGTCAAATAGCAGGAAAACTTTGCTATTATGTCAAATTTTGTTACATTACCCTACTAGTTCTTACTTATATCCTCTAGGTTCACAGTTAACAAGTTCTCGTGCCACCTAATGATATATTATGTAACACTTGTACTGTCACTAGGTATGTCAGTGTCAAATTTAGTTAGATTTGAACGGGGTTGACTATGTAAAATAGTAGAAAAACTTTGGTATTATATCCAATATTGTTACATTTCCCTAGTATTTCTTATTTATATCCTCTAGGTTCACAGTGAACAAGTTCTCGTGCCACCTAATGATATATTATGCACCACATGTATTGTCACTAGATATGTCAGTGTCAAATTTGCTTAGCTTTGAACGGGGTTGACTATGTCAAATAGCAGAAATGCTTTACTATTATGAGCGATTTTGTTACATTTCCCTACTAGTTCTTACTTATATTATCTAGGTTCACAGTGAACAAGTTCTCGTGCCACCTAATGATATATTATGCAACACTTGTATTGTCACTAGGTATGTCAGTGACAAATATGTTTAGCTTTGAATGGGGTTGACTATGTCAAATAGCAGAAAAACTATGCTATTATGTCCGATTTTGTTACATTTTCAACTAGATCTCACAGATTTGTTCTACTTTCACAGTGAACATAATAGCAAAGTTTTTCTGCTATTTGACATAGTCAACCCCGTTCAAAGCTAAGCAAATTTGTCACTGACATACCTATTGAGAAAACAATTGTTGCATAATATAACATTAGGTGGCACGAGAACTTATCACTATGAAACTAGAGCGTATCTGTGAGATCTAGTTAAAAATGTAATCAAATCGGACATAATAGCATAGTTTTTCTGCTTTTTAAGATAGCCAACACCGTTCAAAGCTAACCAAATTTGACACTGACATACCTAGTGACAATACAAGTGTTGCATAATATATAATAAGGTGGCACGAGAACAGGTTCACTGTGAACCTAGAGGATATAAGTAAGAACTAGTACGGTAATGTAAGAAAATCGCTCATAATAGCAAAGTATTTCTGCTATTTGACATAGTCAACCCCGTTCAAAGCTAAGCAAATTGACACTGACATACCTAGTGACAATACAAGTGTTGCATAATAGATCATTAGGTGGCACGAGAACTTGTTCACTGTGAACCTAGAGGATATAAGTAAGAACTAGTAGGGAAATGTAACAAAATCGCTCATAATAGGAAAGTATTTCTGCTATTTGACATAATCAAACCCGTTCAAAGCTAAGCAAATTTGACACTGACATACCTAGTGACAATACAAGTGTTGCATAATATATCATTAGGTGGCACGAGAACATGTTCACTGTGAAACTACAGGATATAAGTAAGAACTAGTAGAGTAATGTAAGAAAATCGCTCATAATAGCAAAGTTTTTCTGCTATTTGACATAGTCAACCCCGTTCAAAGCTAAACAAATTTGTCACTGACATACCTAGTGACAATACAAGTGCCGCATAATATATTATTAGGTGGCACGAGAACTCGCTCACTGTGAAAATAGAGCATATCTATGAAATCTAGTTGTAAATGTAAGAAAATCGGACATAATAGTATAGTTTTTCTGCTATTTGACATAGTCAACCCCGTTCAAAGCAAACCAAATTTGTCACTGACATACCTAGTGACAATACAAGTGCTACATAATATATCATTAGGTGGCACTAGAACTCGTTCACTGTGAAAGTAGAACATATCTGTGAGATTTAGTTGAAAATGTAACAAAATCGGACATAATAGCATAGTTTTTCTTATTTGACATAGTCAACCCCATTCAAAGCTAACCAAATTTGTCACTGACATACCTAGTGACAATACAAATGTTGCATAATGTATCATTAGGTGGCACGAGAAAATGTTCACTGTGAACCTAGAGCATATAAGTAAGAACTGGTAGGGTAATGTAAAAAAATCGCTCATAATAGCAAAGTTTTTCTGCTATTTGACATAGTCAACCCCGTTCAAAGCTAAACAAATTTGTCACTGACATACCTAGTGACAATACAAGTGCCGCATAATATATTATTAGGTGGCACGAGAACTCGTTCACTGTAAAAAAAAATAGAGCATATCTATGAGATCTAGTTGAAAATGTAAGAAAATCGGACATAATAGTATAGTTTTTCTGCTATTTGACATAGTCAACCCCGTTCAAAGAAAACCAAATTTGTCACTGACATACCTAGTGACAATACAAGTGCTGCATAATATATCATTAGGTGGCACGAGAACATGTTCACTGTGAAACTACAGGATATAAGTAAGAACTAGTAGGGTAATGTAAGAAAATCGCTCATAATAGCAAAGTTTTTCTGCTATTTGACATAGTCAACCCCGTTCAAAGCTAAACAAATTTGTCACTGACATACCTAATGACAATACAAGTGCCGCATAATATATTATAAGTGGCACGAGAACTCGTTCACTGTGAAAATAGAGCATATCTATGAAATCTAGTTGAAAATGTAACAAAATCGGACATAATAGCAAAGTTTTTCTGCTATTTGACATAGTCAACCCCGTTCAAAGCAAACCAAATTTGTAACTGACATACCTAGTGACAATACAAGTGCTGCATAATATATCATTAGGTGGCACGAGAACTCGTTCACTGTGAAAGTAGAACATATCTGTGAGATTTAGTTGAAAATGTAACAAAATCGGACATAATAGCATAGTTTTTCTGCTATTTGACATAGTCAACCCCATTGAAAGCTAACAAATTTGTCACTGACATACCTAGTGACAATACAAATGTTGCATAATATATCATTAGGTGGCACGAGAAAATGTTCACTGTGAACCTAGAGCATATAAGTAAGAACTGGTAGGGTAATGTAAAAAATCCCTCATAATAGCAAAGATTTTCTGCTATTTGACATAGTCAACCCCATTCAAAGCTAAGCAAATTTGTCACTGACATACCTAGTGACAATACAAGTGTTGCATAATAGATCATTAGGTGGCACGAGAACTTGTTCACTGTGAACCTAGAGGATATAAGTAAGAACTAGTAGGGAAATGTAACAAAATCGCTCATAATAGGAAAGTATTTCTGCTATTTGACATAGTCATCCCCGTTCAAAGCTAAGCAAATTTGACACTGACATACCTAGTGACAATACAAGTGTTGCATAATATATCATTAGGTGGCACGAGAACATGTTCACTGTGAATCTAGATGATATAAGTAAGAACTAGTGGGGAAATGTAACAAAATCGCTCATAATAGGAAAGTATTTCTGCTATTTGACATAGTCAACCCCGTTCAAAGCTAAGCAAATTTGACACTGACATACCTATTGACAATACAAGTGTTGCATAATATATCATAAGGTGGCACGAGAACATGTTCACTGTGAAACTACAGGATATAAGTAAGAACTAGTAGGGTAATGTAACAAAATCGCTCATAATAGAAAAATTTTTCTGCTATTTGACATAGTCAACCCCGTTCAAAGCTAAACAAATTTGTCACTGACATACCTAGTGACAATACAAGTGCCGCATAATATATTATTAGATGGCACGAGAACTCGTTCACTGTAAAAAAAAAAATAGAGCATATCTATGAGATCTAGTTGAAAATGTAAGAAAATCGGACATAATAGTATAGTTTTTCTGCTATTTGACATAGTCAATCCCGTTCAAAGCAAACCAAATTTGTCACCGACATACCTAGTGACAATACAAGTGCTGCATAATATATCATTAGGTGGCACGAGAACTCGTTCACTGTGAAAGTAGAGCATATCTATGAGATCTAGTTGAAAATGTAACAAAATCGCTCATAAAAGCATAGTTTTTCTGCTATTTGACATAGTCAACCCCGTTCACAGCTAAGCAAATTTGACACTGACATACCTAGTGACAATACAAGTGTTGCATAATAGATCATTAGGTGGCACGAGAACTTGTTCACTGTGAACCTAGAGGATATAAGTAAGAACTAGTAGGGAAATGTAACAAAATCGCTCATAATAGGAAAGTATTTCTGCTATTTGACATAGTCAACCCCGTTCAAAGCTAAGCAAATTTGACACTGACATACGTATTGACAATACAAGTGTTGCATAATATATCATTAGGTGGCACGAGAACTTGTTCACTGATAACCTAGAGGATATAAGTAAGAACTAGTAGGGAAATGTAAGAAAATTTGACATAATAGCAAAGTTTTTCTGCTATTTGACATAGTCATCCCCGTTCAAACTTTAGTAAATTTGTCACTGACATACCTATTGACAAAACAATTGTTGCATAATATAACATTAGGTGGCACGAGAACTTATTCACTATGAAACTAGAGCGTATCTGTGAGATCTAGTTAAAAATGTAATAAAATCGGACATAATAGCATAGTTTTTTACTTTTGAGATAGTCAACCCCGTTCAAAGCTAATCAAATTTGACACTGACATACCTAGTGACAATACAAGTGTTGCATAATATATCATAAGGTGGCACGAGAACAGGTTCACTGTGAACCTAGAGGATATAAGTAAGAACTAGTAGGGAAATGTAACAAAATCGCTCATAATAGCAAAGTTTTTTTGCTATTTGACATAGTCAACCCCGTTCAAAGCTAAGCAAATTTGTCACTGACATACCTAGTGACAATACAAGTGTTGCATAATATATCATTAGGTGGCACGAGAACTTGTTCACTGTGAACCTAGATGATATATTTAAGAACTAGTAGGGAAATGTAACAAAATCGCTCAAAATAGCAAAGTATTTCTGCTATTTGACATAGTCAACCCCGTTCAAAGCTAAGGAAATTTGACACTGACATACCTAGTGACAATACAAGTGTTGCATAATATATCATTAGGTGGCACGAGAACTTGTTCACTGTGAACCTAGAGGATATAAGTAAGAACTAGTACGGAAATGTAACAAAATCGCTCATAATAGCAAAGTTTTTCAGCTATTTGACATAGTCAACCCCGTTCAAAGCTAAACATATTTGTCACTGACATACCTAGTGACAATACAAGTGCTGCATAATATATCATTAGGTGGCACGAGAACTCGTTCACTTTGAACCTAGAGGATATAAGTAAGAACTAGTAGGGAAATATAACAAAATCGCTCATAATAGCAAAGTTTTTCTGCTATTTGACATAGTCAACCCCATTCAAAGCTAACCAAATTTGTCACTGACATACCTAGTGACAATACAAGTGTTGCATAATATATCATTAGGTGGCACGAGAACTTGTTCACTGTGAACCTAGAGGATATAAGTAAGAACTAGTAGGGAAATGTAACAAAATCGCTCATAATAGGAAAGTATTTTTGCTATTTGACATAGTCAACCCCGTTCAAAGCTAAGCAAATTTGACACTGACATACCTAGTGACAATACAAGTGTTGCATAATATATCATTAGGTGGCACGAGAACATGTTCACTGTGAAACTACAGGATATAAGTAAGAACTAGTAGGGTAATGTAAGAAAATCGCTCATAATAGCAAAGTTTTTCTGCTATTTGACATAGTCAACCCCGTTGAAAGCTAAACAAATTTGTCACTGACATACCTAGTGACAATACAAGTGCCGCATAATATATTATTAGGTGGCACGAGAACTCGTTCACTGTGAAAGTAGAACATATCTGTGAGATTTAGTTGAAAATGTAACAAAATCGGACATAATAGCATAGTTTTTCTGCTATTTGACATAGTCAACCCCGTTCAAAGCAAACCAATTTGTCACTGACATACCTAGTGACAATACAAATGTTGCATAATATATCATTAGGTGGCACGAGAAAATGTTCACTGTGAACCTAGAGGATATAAGTAAGAACTGGTAGGGTAATGTAAGAAAATCCCTCATAATAGCAAAGATTTTCTGCTATTTGACATAGTCAACCCCATTCAAAGCTAAGCAAATTTGTCACTGACATACCTAGTGACAATACAAGTGCCGCATAATATATTTAGGTGGCACGAGAACTCGTTCACTGTAAAAAAATAGAGCATATCTATGAGATCTAGTTGAAAATGTAAGAAAATCGGACATAATAGCATAGTTTTTTTGCTATTTGACATAGTCAACCCCATTCAAAGCTAACCAAATTTGTCACTGACATACCTAGTGACAATACAAGTGCCGCATAATATATTATTAGGTGGCACGAGAACTCGTTCACTGTAAAAAAATAGAGCATATCTATGAGATCTAGTTGAAAATGTAAGAAAATCGGACATAATAGCATAGTTTTTTTGCTATTTGACATAGTCAACCCCATTCAAAGCTAACCAAATTTGACAATGACATACCTAGTGACAATACAAATGTTGCATAATATACCATTAGGTGGCACGAGAACTCGTTCACTGTGAAAGTAGAACATATCTGTGAGATCTAGTTGAAAATGTAACAAAATCGGACATAATAGCATAGTTTTTCTGCTATTTGACATAGTCAACCCCATTCACAGCTAAGCAAATTTGACACTGACATACCTAGTGACAATACATGTGTTGCATAATATATCATTAGGTGGCACGAGAACATGTTCACTGTGAACCTAGAGGATACAAGAAAGAACTGGTAGGGTAATGTAAGAAAATCCCTCATAATAGCAAAGATTTTCTGCTATTTGACATAGTCAACCCATTCAAAGCTAAGCAAATTTGTAACTGACATACCTAGTGACAATACAAGTGTTGCATAATAGATCATTAGGTGGCACGAGCACTTGTTCACTGTGAACCTAGAGGATATAAGTAAGAACTAGTAGGGAAATGTAACAAAATCGCTCATAATAGGAAAGTATTTCTGCTATTTGACATAGTCAACCCCGTTCAAAGCTAAGCAAATTTGACACTGACATACCTAGTGACAATACAAGTGTTGCATAATATATCATTAGTTGGCACGAGAACTTGTTCACTGTGAACCTAGAGGATATAAGTAAGAACTAGTAGGGAAAATAACAAAATCGCTCATAATAGCAAAGTATTTCTGCTATTTGACATAGTCAACCACGTTCAAAGCTAAGCAAATTTGTCACTGACATACCTAGTGACAATACAAGTGTTGCATAATATATCATTAGGTGGCACGAGAACATGTTCACTGTGAACCTAGATGATATAAGTAAGAACTAGTACGGAAATGTAACAAAATCGCTCATAATAGCAAAGTTTTTCTGCTATTTGACATAGTCAACCCCATTCAAAGCTAAACAAATTTGTCACTGACATACCTAGTGACAATACAAGTGCTGCATAATATATCATTAGGTGGCACGAGAACTCATTCACTGTGAAAGTAGAGCATATCTATGAGATCTAGTTGAAAATGTAAGAAAATCGGACATAAAAGCATAGTTTTTCTGCTATTTGACATAGTCAACCCCGTTCAAAGCTAACCAAATTTGTCACTGACATACCTAGTGACAATACAAGTGCTGCAGAATATATCATTAGGTGGCACGAGAACTCGTTCACTGTGAAAGTAGAACATATCTGTGAGATCTAGTTGAAAATGTAACAAAATCGGACATAATATCATTGTTTTTCTGCTATTTGACATAGTCAACCCCGTTCAAAGCTAACTAAATTTGACACTGACATAACTAGTGACAATACAGTGAACCTGTTGATCACTATTTCCTGTTTTTCCTGGTTTGAAGCAATACCAATTTGGGTTGTTCTTATACCGTATTATTACGTAAATTAATAACCTTTTGCTAAAATACGGCAGGTTTTTGTATTTAAGTTACAAATATGCACTTTAATCAAAACTCTGTATAGTACCTACATATTTCCGCATTATTTTGGTACCATGCACTGAAGTGTCTAAAAGTGTAACATTGGGAAAAAAATTCATGTAATTTTATGTTTTGTGTTTGATAATTTGATTGAGACTACTGTAATCAGTAAGACAAATACAAGTAATGTAATTTTGTATTAGTAATGGAAATTAAGTTATTACATGTTTTGTATTAATTATGTTTTATGTATTAGGATTTACAGGCGAGAGTTGCTCTTGAGGTTAATTTTAATAGCGTCAAGTTACTTAAAGCCCCTGCAAATGTCTGACATGTGATCACTGGACACTGTGACATTATAAGGGGATTTATAGAACATCCGAGAACAAAAGAAAACCTGCATAGTCATGCCACAACTGCACATGAATCTCATCATTTTTTATGTTTAGGTTGGGTTTGTAAAAAGGTATCTGTCCTTCTAAAAATAGAATGGACATTGTAGTGGTCCAGTAAGAGGCAATTAAATTAAATGTCAAACTGTTTAATAGTTGAAAAGTTACAATCGATATTCATTTTAACTTTTATCTCTTGTTTACTAGTCTAGTTTTTCGTCTTTTTCCATTTTTTCTTGCAATAGTGATGCTTTTAAAGTGTAATGATTCACGATCAATGCTTTAAAAAATTGCTTTACACTCGCTGCGCCATCGATGTCTTTAAATCTGCCAAAAAATGGTGATCATGTTTTCCCTTCTTTTTTGTTTTGTTTAAATGACCTGCCAAGTGTTGTATTGTTAAAAGAACAACTGAAGTTACAAAAATATACAGCTTATTGTGACATGTATGGTCATAATGAGAATTGTTTAATATGAAGTATTTTATTATGATTTTATTATTCTTAGCAATAAGTTTATTAGATAATTATGACAGACTGTGGTTTATAGGCCACTGGTCAGCTGTCAGTAAAACATTCGGGTGGTAAGGGGAAAATTCACTTTTCTATTAATTTGGATAATTTGGATGCTCGTTCGGCTGACCAACTGGTTGGTTACGGAGCTTTCGATTGAATGTAGACGAATGAAAAAGAAGGGAGGGATGTGGCGGACCGGGCTCGATTATTGGCCGGGTGGCTAAGTCATTAGAGCAATCCGCTGATATTGAGTAGGCCCCATGTTATAGTTCCAGTTTGGTCGCTACTTTTTTTTTTATCTCAAAGAAAGTATTCGCTGCATATGCTCCGGGCCGATGTCTTTTTTACCTGTCATGTGCTATTTTTGTCTTTATTTTTTTATCGGAAAAAAATATTTACAATCATTTGCCATATGCTAATGTTTAATGCTATATGTCATGAAATGGAAAAATCCACATGAAACAATCGGACAGCATTAATATCCATGTACTTTCTAAAAGAACTGTCATGTGCTACTTTTGAATTTTTATAAAATAATACATTCAAAAGTAGCACATGCCATTATATCATAAAAATTCAAAAGTAGCACATGCCATTATATCACAAAAACTTAAAAGCACATTCGATTGAAATGTTCACATTTCTTAACTTTCAGAACAATTAAAATTAAGATATGACTTGAAGTCCTGAGAAAATTGTAAAATTAAACTTCATCCTGTAATTTCAAGCGATCACATTTAATATGTAAATATGACACATGCAAATATTATTTTACATCAGATTACGCTCAATTTGACCTAAAAATTTCTTTGCTTCACAAAATGCACATTGTCTCAAAAAGGACATTTAAAATATTTCTCATCGTCGTTAATTTTCATTACTTAATAATAATAATAATAATAATGATATTTTTAACGTGTATATATCAGCACCAAAACAATTGCAATTAAGTGACTTCAAGTAATTACCCCAAAGTTAAGATCAGCGTTATCAACATGCAAAAAGAATATAATCTCGTGTTTTTTTAATTAAATTTGTAGACTCTTCTCTTCCTGATAAAATTAACTCAAAAATGTTCTCGATTGTCATTACAGTGAATACAGAACACTTTCACGTTGAAATAAATATTGCAATTATCATAATTATGCTGCAGCAAACGATTGTCCCATCCTTCTATTGTCATTCATATTACATTTAAAACCCAACACGTCCGAGTCTTAATAAATTATCAGTGGCATGTCATATTGATATTATTTAGTCGTGTTATAAATAAAATGAATGATAAAAATATGCAAATTAACAAGACCATTGACATGTGCATCTATGACAGATGACCAGTATGGTCACTAGACAATGTAACGTCTCAAAAACTCATTAATCAAGGGTTAAGTGTATCCAACATCACTTCAGATAAGGTAGTGTGTTAGTTCATTACATGTTTTGAGGGAGGATTGAGGATAAAGTTGCAATTATAGGTCGAAAAACCTGAAAAATTAAGTTGTGTATTATATCCGAATGTTGAATAAGTAACTAACTTCAGATTATATTTACTTTTTCAACATTGAATGTTGAATGTTGAAAAAGTAACTAACTTCAGATACGGGTTTATTTCTCAATTAGCTTGCAGAATGTCAGTGGTTTTCTCTGGGTTTTCCAGTTTTCTTAATAATCTGTCTTAATTGTCATGTGCTACTTTTGACTTATATTATTTCATAAAAATTCAAAAGTAGCACATGACAAATCTAAGAAGTGATCGCCTAGATAGAAGTGGAAGAATTTTGACTCGGGCGTTAAACTCCATCACCCCCTGTGTGTGTGTGTGTGTGTGTGTGTGTGTGTGTGTGTGTGTGTGTATTGGACAATACAAACACAAAGTGTTTGTGTACGTTGCGTCAAGTAAATTGTCACCTAGAAATGTTTCATATGTTAAATTACTTTTTAAAGGCACAACTCCAAATGTCTTAAAAAGCAATTTGTCAAAGTTACACATCGCAAAAGCTCCTGTTATAATTATTTTGAGAATTGGTTAAATTTCAATGCATGTATCTCACTAAGGAAGCTGTTTATAATAAAGCTAACTATAAAAAGTATAATTACATTCCACCTTCATCCAGAACCCAGCTGGTTTACCGGGCATGTAGACAGGTTCATATGTTGTATCTCTTCTGCTGAAATAGTCCAAGGTTACTGATTGTCCACTTAAGTGATTTAGGTGTGTTGTATACATCACATTTCTGGCAATGTCGTGTGACCATCCTGAAATATACATGTATCATAATTATATGTTCTGTTTCTCACTATGCAAATTGGTAATATGATTCATAATTAAACTGACTAAGTTGTCTGGTACCCTACAAGGTGCAAGTGAGTGCTTTACAGGACAATACCAACACAATCGGTAGTGAAATTGTTTAGATAGTCGAAAGGAACAGATATAAGCTTACGCACATACAATGTACTGATGATGATTGTACACTGACACAAGACCAAATAAACAATCGCCATTCACACATACATACTAAAGAAAATCAATCGGACTTGATACTACTGTCACTTTGTTTGGTACCAGAGATGTCAAAATTGTAGAGTTGAAATACGTTTGTGGGACCCTAACCACGACCATCTTTCTTCTCTGACAGTAAGTTAGTCATACGGAAGAACCTGCTAGTATTCGAGCACATATTTACCTCTGTCATCAGCCATATTTACCTCTGTCATCAGCGGTTAACCGAAGACTCCACATGGACGTTGCTGTAGGGTTTATCATAATGACTGTTAGCTTGACTTCATCCGGGTACCTCGTACTTATCTCGCAGCTGCAGCTCTCGTGTTGTTCGTTTACCGGACGTGGAAAGTTTGGACTGACAATGTGTCCCTCACCTTGTGTCTCTAAATTCTTATTTTGACAAATATTTTGCATACTGGTGACTATAAAATAAAATTGATAATATTTACATAAATTTAACTGAAATAATAATATGTTTAATCCTGCTACTTGACATAAAGAGTCTCTGACTTTAATTAGTAATCGAATAAAACCAAAGTACATATATTACTAGAAAGGGCATACACGATGGGTGGAATTTTAGTAAAACCAGTAAATAATAGGTACAATGCCATATATCATTTTTTGAATGTATTTAATAATTAAATTTAAAAAATGGTATATGACAATAGTATAAACTACATGTGGTTGTTGGACTATCTGACAACAAGAACAAGCCCCCTTGTTATAAATCGTGTATTGCTTATGTCTATTGCAATACCTGGAAAAAATACCTAAATATATGAGACAAAGGTGTAAACAAAAAGGAGCACCCGACCTCACTTTCCTTATGGAAGTTCATGTGTGTAACCTAATTTGTCAGTTTTTTGCTTTAGGGATGTGATTTGGACATGTTTACACCACAACGTATTTCACAGAACATCTACAGAATACAAAACACATGTACATTTACTACAATTATTTTTGTCTTAATTTTCACCTGTAAAACATTGGTAGGTTATCTGTACTGTCTCTGATGTTGATGTCTGACGACAATTTCCATACACATGGTCATAATTTCTCAGTAGTTCCTTCCAAAACGTAAACCCGGCTATCTGCTTACCATTAAACTCTATATCAGTATGGTTAACAAACACGTGACAGTAAGGATTGTAGTCCGGTTGAAAACAGGTACTGTCCGAGTTGACGCCAAATTCTGTTATGATGGTCTTCCGTATGTAAATGATTTCTCCTGGATTGCATTCGATGATAAATGGGATGTCAACTCGGCCACATTTAGTGTGCACAATACCTTTAAAAGTAGACAATCGTTGCATTACCATTACATATTAATTTCAAACCATATATATACAATGTATAACACTGTGTAACACTATGGACAGTTTATTATGTAAGTTTTTATTAGAAATTTACTTCTGGTAAGTTAATATAAAATTTTCAATGCTCATAAATGCACTCCATACGGTATCATCTGGATGCTGCCAGCCTTGGAACTAAACAGAATTGCAATATATAAGCAAAAAAGGAAACTTAATGACCATGTCCCAACTCTAAAATCATTCAGTCAATCTAGCTTTTAAATCTAAATGATTTTGTTAGTTTTCAAGACATTCACGAATTTAAGGTGTCATTTTAAAGACCATTCTCAGCTTATTGCATCTGTCACTATATACCATTTTTTTTAATTTAATCACAAAATACATTCAAAAATGGGTATTGTCAAATTGTCATATAAAATTTCTTGAATGTATTTTATGATTAAATTCAAAAAATGGTTTATGACACATCCATATTCTTATGTTGTTGAGACTTTGCGATATAATTAAACATAATCAAAAGTTGCCAGATTTAAGTTAAAAATGATTTTGAAACAAGAGTCGGTGGCTTTTGCAATAAAGAACATCGTTTTTATTTTGTAGGGATGGCAAATCGTTCAAAAAAGTGTTACAGGTATATTAAAACTTTTTTAAAATAACTCATGGCATGATACATTTTCTGTTCACTCTACAAATTGACAGCATATACAATTTTATTTTTTCTGCATTGCATTTGACCTCGTTGCATACTTTAACACTTTACATTAATATCACTAGATTGGTGTTAAAATTTCACTTTTAATTTAGTCCACAAAACTAGTAAAACTTAATAGCATTGTGGTTTGCTATTCTTAAAATTTAACATTCAATGCATGAAAAAATGGTATATGACAAAACCTTCACTCAATACTAACCAGAAGATGAGTTGTTTATATCCAAAATATTTGGATGATATAGAGATACGTGTAAAATCACTGTGTGTACAAACAATGAGAGTTAAAGTTAAAGTCTGTCCCGAACCATTAAAGCCCATCAGGCCGGATCTTATCCCAGTTTCTGTGGCGTTAAGCGACTGAGAGTACAAGACTCTCCCCTGAATGGGACGCCGGTCCATCGCAGGGTTAACCCCCAGCATTTTGCTGGTACTCATTTATTTTTCACCTGAGTGAAATTTCACAACGTGAAATTAAGTGTCTTGCTCAAGGACACAACACATCGCCCGGTCCAGGGATCGAACCCACGACCTTCGAATCATGAGTCCAACGCCTTAACCACTAGGCCACGCGCTTCCACTACAAATGATAAGAGAATTGTCTTAAAAGCAGAAGATGTGAGGAAGAAAAACACGATACCTGTGTCAGCTCTGAATCCAGATACATAATCCATCAAAAATGTTAGACATGTTAATCCTAAAATTGTTCTAACAAAATGTAACTTAAACTCCATGTTAAATAGTATTGACGGATCTCATCTCATGTAGTGTGCGTGCTTTTGAAGGTTCTTAAACTCTGACTCAATAATCATTATTGCAATAAAATAAACATCGTAGTTTTATTGTATCATGGCTGAGGGTATGTACATGTATATCTTTATACATAGGGGATGTTCGCGCTGTTAATAATGATAAACTGTCCTGGTTAAGTATATAATTAAAAGTTTAAATACAAGTTCATTGATTTAATGACATCCGCTCTGATTAAATTTCGCCTGATTTATTGTTTTATTCTACCCCCATCTGTTGTGATACGTGACATATTTGTGGGGGAGGGGGTAGATAAAAGTTTTCAAGATAACGGTAAAACTTCCTTACCTATTAAATTGTATGTAAGTAATTGGAAAAATTATTATTCACAGAATGGATTCTGTCATTTTTAAGTTTTTCAATCGAAATTAAGAAGGAATACTTTCTAAGATGACTTAAATTTGGCACTTTTAATATTTTATTCCGATCACTATAAATATATTATTTACATTTTCGAGCACAGTAAATGGTTGTTAGAATTTTTTGATCACACAATTGTTACAGATATGACCTTATTTGGTTTCCTTTTTCAGACAAAGAATTACTAGTACTTGGCTATTTTGGTAAAGGGACACATGACACTAAGCATTAAACAGAAGTGTGAAAAAAATAATAAACACAATATAATTATATATAAATATTTTATCATGAATATGAACACGTTTGCTTTGTGCTTTGTATTAAATTTATTTTTTGTTGCATTTGTACATTGCTTTTTCTGACTGAAATTCGATTCTGTTCAGTGTATGGTGTTTTCAAGTTATACGAGTATAATTGGAATTCACAACGGTTGATGAATGCACTAGATTTGAGAATATGTTTAGCAGTAGATGGGCTAATGTGGACTTTTTAGCAGACCTACTTAAAAGCATAATATCAGACATTTTGTAAATACATCAAATAGCACTAAATTGCTTTATCGAGAATTTACGTATATCATTTAGACTTTACACCTCAGTAACTTCTCCACAAAGGTCAACGGTTCGGGCCGAACGGTTCAGCATCTTGCGCGTGTGTTTGTGTACCTTTACATGCTTACCATCTGCATACAGCAAAGTCACTGTTATTGTTGTCGTAAGCATCACAATAAATGACCGACTCACAGAGTCTGTGATATGATCTCCATACGTAACACAAAATATGTGTTTGATTTAAGTCACCTTGTCCCCACAGGTCCATTGTTATTATAGGGTTAAATTCAAAACAAGAATAATATTTATTTAACTTCGATTTAATCTTTCCCCATTAGTTTGGACTGAATTTAACAGCATGGTCATATTTATCCGAATGGAAACTCATTTAACCATATTAATTATATAAAGCCCCAAGATATTGGTCCAGAATGCTATATTGTATCAATGCTTTTAATTGGCGGATTTTGTCACGATGGAAGTTGACAGCTATTGTCTAAAATCAAAAACTGTAAATGGTTTGGATTACAATTTAACACACTGTCGTCCGCCGGATTCGTAATCGATCTTATCACGGCGTTATCTCGTCACTGCAAATGTAGCTAAGCTGATATATGACAAGATACCATTCTTTGAAATGCTACAAATCCAGTTCGATCGACAGCAAAAAATTCCTTAAAGAGTAAAACCACGCCTATTACATGATGGATATACAAAACAAGATCACCATTTTAATGATAATGCTATCGTTATCTTGTCCGGCCTGTCCGTGCGACATATTTATAATAGCCCCTGTCCATGCTGTGTGTGTCCAGAACTGCAGGATCAGTGTCATCACTGACCAAAGCGTCACATGTTATGTCTTAACAATTAGATGACAGGTCACAAACAATTTTTTCTATCTTTTAAATAACCATAAATTGACGGTTTTATACCACTAAGCCTTGTATTACGTGTTCAAACATCTGGCGGGTATTTGTAACACATAGCCAGGGATTACTGATACACATCAACAGAACATTTAAACACAAAATAGCTGTCATACAGAATAAATACTGATGGTAACTTTACTTTCCATACAGAATAATAACAGGGAAATTATCTGTTTTGCCATTCTGACCCGTTTTAATTTTTTTAACATGAGCTGCGATGTCCATTTTTCAAAAAACAATATTTATTTATTTATTTATTTATTTATTATTTATTTATTTTACATGTATTTATTTATTATAAAATATTTTCAAGTTTTATATTTATGGACTTGATAATTACGTCCGAAAATCCAAAATGCTGCACGTATAACGTGCTGACTTTTATTTGTTACGGCATATTCATGGCTGCATTGGTGGAATTTCTTGAGTTTGTTACGGCGTATTTTAAGTTGTCTGGCTGAATTTCAATTTTATAAATTTTAATGATATGATTTGTGTTTAGTTTGTGTCTTGTCACAATTCAATACATTTTAGGTTGCTGTCGCAATTGCCGTAGCTGTCTTTGAAGAGATTGAAAACGATCATGCCGGTTTATAAAAAATATTATTATTCCCTATAGCTGGTAAATGTTCAAAACTTTTTCCCCATGTGTTTATTTAGAATTAATCTTAACTTTTTTGACATTTAAAACTTAATATTTACTTTTTACAATATCGCGCAAGGAATTCATGAAACAGGAAATGTTTTAACAAGTAAAATTAAAAAATATATTATCTCCGTCACCATCTGATAAAAGTCGCCGGCAATTCCGTACCGAAAAGGAAAAGTATCCGTTCATTTTTAAGTGTGAAAAGAAAAACCAGATGAAAATTTACGATAATGTTTAATTATAATTTTTCATAGATAACGGTATAGTAACCCAACATCAAAGTACTCAAAGCACTCGTGCTTGATCAGATAATCCCGATAATCCTCATTAGTGTTTCTAAACTTAACTATCGACTGTATCAAAGTAACTTACACGGCGAAAAAATCACTTCATTAGTCGTGAATTAAACCCCAGGGTGTCCGAACCCGCGACGGTTTTGCCCGCTGGACTATTTTTTGTAACAACTTAAGCGTGATGTCTTCACACCTTGTAAATGACTTTATGATCTAAATCATTATCGCTATTATGACCCTTTAGGGACAATTTTGTCCGGAAGTTATAGTTTCCGACTTGATTCCGGAATTTTTATTTATTTATTTATTTATTTATTTATTTATTTATTTATTTATTCAGTATTTTTAATTAAATATTACGCAATGTCGTATACCACTTTTTGAATTAATCATAAAATACATTTAAAAAGTCGTTATTGTCATATACATGTACCACTTTTTAATGTATTTAATGATTAAATTCAAAAAGTTGTATATGTATGACAGTATTATGCATACCCATTTCCTCTTCCATCAAAGTAACAACTAATTAGATTGAAAAAATAAGGTCGTATTCAAATTGGTTTAGTTCTTTCAATTTTCATCAAAATTGTTCAAGAAACAAGATATAATTCTCTCTCTCTCTCTCTCTCTCTCTCTCTCTCTCTCTCATATGTACATTTTGATCACAATATGATCGCGCTTTATAATTTTACGCATGAATATTGGAAATCACCATATAAATAATAAAATATGATGTGGATACACAAAGAAGGGCCTAATTGTTATATAGATTGCCATTGTGTATCTTTCAATGTAGTGTCTTTATTGTTTTATATGGTTAAACAGATTTCAATGTTTTATTTGTTTCCGTTTTGTCTACTATTTATTTCTACATGTATATATTTATACCCCCCGCTTAAAAAGTGGGGGCATATAGTGATAGGGGTGTCCGTCCGTGTGTTCGTCCGTCCTTCCGTTACACCTTAGGGTACCTATCTCTTATCCGCAACTCCTCCTAAACCCTTCAATGGATTTTCATGAAACTTTCACACAATCTTGTGATATAATGTAGATGTGCACCTCCTATTCAAACATTTGATCCGATGGATTGTTTTATGTGAGGGAGCGGGGGTATTTTTGTGAGCTTGTGGCCCACAGTTATTCTAGTGATATCTATTGCCATTGTCAATATCAATAATGTTACTTCCAGTTTATGTAGCTGTTACACTGATGAGGTCTATTCCACCTCTTACTCGTTTTCAAACAGCAGTTCGCTTCTTGAAAGTCTGGTATTTTTGCATGTATATTTTATGAAAAAGGTACATGTACACAATGCATATTTCAACATTTCAGAATGTTTTCAGATGCAGCCATTTTGCAATATAACGCTGACACCCACTGTGTATAAGAACAAACAGCTTTTCAATTTCGCCTTTTGAAAAGCTTTTCGAAATGTTAAAGAGTCACGGTTCCTAGGCAAGAAAGATTTATAAAAGTATAAGATCTAAATTGTACCATGACTGTTTGTTGAAGACAAAGAATTTTGTCACACGCTGTTGTAAAACGTCATATTACTGACATGTATAGTTTTTCATTAAAATGCAATCGAACTGAATACTTTATGCTCAACAAACGTAAGTTAAGTACACGTAATCTGAATTTGTAAATATTATCACTTAACGAAAACCCGATGGAATCCTTACTTGTTAGAAAATATTTTCATACCATTTCACTGTCGTCAAGAAAATTTTAATTTTTAAAAATATCATTGCGACAACGCTAGGTTAGATTTGAAAATATGTACCGTGACTTGGAGGCATGTGGAATTTGGTTCAGTTGTAAAAGTGTCTGTATAGACATGCATACATTCTATGGTTAAACACATTACTGTATCCCAAGTGATTCTTTAATTCAATTTATTTCTTAACATATATATATATTGCAATTGAAGTAATATTTTATTTTCAAAACCACCAGTTTTAGAAATTAAAACATATGAAAGTGTGAACTTGACACGGGTGACCCTTGGGGTTGAATTTAAAATTTAACCAGTTGTAAATATGTCTACGTAGGGCCATGCCGGGGGTACTTTGTGTTTTTGTTAAAAATAAATAAATTTTCTAAAAATGTGTTAACATGCCACGAGTGACCCAGAGGTTAAATTTGAATTTTAACAAATTGAAAATATGTACACTTGCAGACATGCTCTCTCTCTCTCTCTCTCTCTCTCTCTCTCTCTCTCTCTCTCTCTTTCTCTCTCTCTCTCTCTCTGTTGAACGTTGCAAAAGCCTTTAAGCATTCCGAAATTTGAAATATAAAAATAAGCGGTATTACAGAATGCTCATACTTGTGTCATGTGCTACTTTTGAATGTATTATTTCATAAAAATTCAAAAGTAGCACATGACACTTGTGTTTATCATGAGTTTTGTTCTAAATAAGATCGAATCGGCATCGTGTTTCTTTTGTAATGATTAAGAAAATTACTATTGTAAAAAGAATGCTTGATTATGCAATATTATTATAAAATCATTGTAAGGTTAAAGAAATCGTCATCATCATTGTCGTCGTCGTCGTCGTCGTCGTTTTCATCGTCATCGTCTGCAAATATACATATATTCAATTTGAAGAACTCAAAATAGAACTTCAGGACCCGACTCTGTAATCTAAAACAGAGATGTTAGATATAAATTCCTGGTATTCCTATGTCTGGACATACTTATTATTTGTTGAATTTCAAATGCAACCCAAGAGGTCACCCATGTCAAGTTCACGGGTGTCTTTGTCTTATCGTTCCAAAACTGATGCTTTCTACAAGAAAGATATCACTATTAGTCTATATCCGATACATGCAAGAAATATAAGGAATATTTTATCCATCCTAACGTCGTGACATAGTTCTTTCTAGTCGAACGTCTTTGTTACAATTGCTTTCCCGAAAATGGTTTTCAATATTTTCGATATTCTTATATTTTCTTCCAGTTATAATAACCATGACAACAACATGTTTGAATTCTCATAAAAGTATTAAACGTGTCAGAATTAAAAATAGATTGGACATCTACTTTACGAAAGAGTAAAAAATGTTAAAAAAGAACCCTGGGTAAAGAAAAGATGCCGAGGATAATGTCTGACATCACTATATGAATCACTAAAACCTTAAATTGTTTCGGTCATGTATATACTGTTCGAATGTAAATAATTTTGTTGTTACCAGTTTTAATTTCAATTTTCACTTTGAATATAGGACTGTTGGAATGGGTGCATTTTTGTAGATTATTGAAACATATCGTTTGGTCAACTGCGATCGCATATTTGTGTATGTTGCCGGAAAATAAATCTTATTAACCACCTTCAGTGGTTTGGATGAAATAAAATGAACGAAAAATGGAGAGAGAGAGAGAGAGAGAGAGAGAGGAGAGAGAGAGCATGCCTCCAAGTGTACATATTTTTCAATTTGTAAAAATTCAATATCAACCTCGGGGTCACTCGTGTCATCTTAACACATTTTGTTTCAAAATTAAAAAAGTTTTCTTAAAAAACATACATCTACCCCTTGCATGATATATGTGTTTGCAATTTGTTAAAATCAAATTCAACCCCAGGGATGACCCGTGTCAAGTTAACACGTTCTTAACATTTAATTTCTAAAACTAGTGTCTATACAATAACAATTTTACATCTATATTGCAATTTGTAAACAGGAAAAAATGAATTAATATCATGGGTCAATGTATGAGTAATTTCTTTAATTCAGTAATTATTTATTTTCAATGCGAAATGAGTTTAGGTGATGAAAATTGCCAATTGTTAGCATCAAATAAAATTATGTATTGCTTTTGGAAAAAAACTTTAACAGTAGATAATTCAAAGTTTTAAATTAGGTATACATAGTCTTCTTGCAACATCTATTTGTCAATAAGCGCCACCCACCCACCCCTCCAACAGGACAATCAAACCTATAAATACAGACACACAGAAGGGATTTTAGACAACAACGGACTCCAGTTTCACAATCAATCTTTGATAAAGTTTTTCCTTAACTGAATTCTGACAACTTTTAACAATATTTTATAGTACTACAAATTAAGTGTTACCCAAATTAAAAAATATAGATGTAATAAGCTTAGCATGATCTTCAAAATGACACCTTAAATTCGCGAATACCTGAAAAATAACAAAATTATACGCATTTTAAATGCCAAAAATCTTTGTTGAGCAATAATTGTGAAACTATGATCTGGTGTGTTTGGTGCAATTGTGCACGAAGATTCAGACTAACTACACAAGTGAAAGAATCTTGATATGGACGTAAAACTCCATTTCTCCACTCCACTCTGTAATGATTATTTACACTGACAAACATGTAATGTTGAGAAAAGGAGAGAGAGAGAGAGAGAGACAGCGTATGCCTGCGAGTGTTCATATTTTCAATCTGTTAAAATTCAAATTTAAACTCTGAGAGAGAGAGAGAGAGAGAGAGAGAGAGAGAGAGAGAGAGAGGAGCATGCCTCCAAGTGTACATATTTTTCAAATTGTTAAAATTCAATTTCAACCTCGGGGTCACTCGTGTCATGTTAACACTTTTTTTCAAAATTAAAAAAGTTTTCTTATACAACATACATCTACCCCTGGCATGATACCCGTGTTTGCAATTTGTTAAAATCAAATTTCAACCCCAGGGATCACCCGTGTCAAGTTCACGCTTTCTTGACTTTTAATTTCTAAAACTGGTGTGTACGCAATAATAATTTTACCTCAATATTGCAATTTGTAAACAAGAAAGATTGAATTAATATCAGGGGTAAAAATATGAGGAATTTCTTTAATTCAGTTACATTTATTTCCCATAGATAATGAAAATACACTATGTTAATCATGAAATAAAATCGTATAGTACTTTAGAAATGGAAACAGTTCTCTTTTAAAACATGATATTATATTTTCTGTAAAATTAGCACATGCACCCCTAAAATATTCTTGACTGGGACGTTAAACACCATTACTCAACTCAACCCACGTAAGAGAAAACAAGTACCAAAACTAGATATACGGAAGACGATCTGGTTTTCCGGTACATCCGTGCACGATTATTTAGATCAACTACATGTACATCTGTTTAACCCAGCGCGAATAAAAACCAAAACGTTAAACTACTGAAGCAACGCCCACAATATTAAGACATGATTTTATGCACAAACGATACTGCAACAGTTTATGGTAAATCTGAATTATCACAAACGTGTCATGATAAGTGCATGCTGCTTTAAATGGCAACATTTTGTCATGTAAGAGAGAGAAATGCAGGAATGAAGTGAGTCAAAAGTATGGAGAGAGAGAGAGAGAGAGAGAGAAGAGAGAGAAGAGAGAGTATGCCTGCAAGTGTACATATTTTCAATTTGTTAAAATTCAAATTTAACCTCTGGGTCACTCGTGGCATGGTAACACATTTTTAAAAGATTTATTTATTTTTAACAAAAATACAGATACCCCCGGCATCGTCGTACGCAGCCATATTTACAATTTGTTAAATTTTAAATTCAACCCCAAGGGTCACCCGTGTCAAGTTCACACTTTTATTTGTTTTAATTTCTAAAACTGATGGATATAACAATAAAAATATTACTTCAATTGCAATCTATATCTGCTAAGTAAAAAAACTCGAATTAATGTCACTGGGGATACAATATGTTTTAACAATAGTATGTGACAAAGTTTCTTTTATGGTAACTGGTTGTTCAAGTTAAACATTTTATAGACACTTTTACAACTATAACATTATAGCTGAATAACTTAAGCAAATCATGCTAAAACACATAAAAATTATCAATAAAGTAAATATGAATTTGAAAAAAAGATAAACAAAATTATAGAAACATTCAGATGACGAGCATGTGCATCTCAGTAGTCAAAAAGTATGATACAAAACACACATGCAGATGCACACGCGCACATGATGAACTATTTTTTATAACATTAAAAAACCTAGCAAAATTGTAAATTTAACATGCCGTACAGTATATAATGTTTCTCATAAGAAATACGTTATTGAATCAGACAATATCAAGAAGCCTGTAAATTGCATCACCGACATATGCATAATATATAATAATAATAATATTTCTTTACTATATGTCGTCGTTTTCACGCAGTTTAACATTCCAAACAACGCATCGTATATTTCAGTTTTTCAATAACCCTATCATTTTGCCATTTTGCTAGTTTTTGTCCATTTCAAACTGAGACAATTTTACAGCATTAAACGTTGCCAACTTAAACACATTTTGGAGAAAATTCTATCAACATTCATGTAATTTTCTGGCACAATTAAAACATGCATTTATCGGTAAAATTTCACATTGGTTCATATTAACAGAAATGGTGCAATTTGATTTGATTTGAACGACGACAGAAACAAATACACAATAACAAATGCAACACGAACATTAATCTTTATTATTACCTTGAAAATACATTCATTGGTATAACATATATGTATACAGTATGTGGTGATAAGACAGTGACAAATACATGTAATATGATATGTCATTACAATGACAATTACAACTGTCGTGTGCCCATTTTTAAAAATTAATATTTTCATCTGCAGTTAACACTGATAAACAAATCTTGATTTGCAAGACCTGAAAAAATTTAGAAAATTTTTCATCAAACAATAATAATAATTCATATATGGTATTGATAAATGTGGGAGTTTTAGAAGAATGAATATTTCGAAACTATTTCAGCTGTACCTTTTAAAAATATTTTCTCGAACATATCTCTTGATAAATTTAGATTCAATTTATTCACCATGAATTTGTCAAACAAAGCAAAAGAAACAAAAGAAATAAAGGAAAATGATAATAACAAAAGAAAAATATGAAAAAAAGTACAATAATAAAATTTAAGCGAAATTTGAATACTTTCACGTGTTTATTTATTTATTTATTTATTTATTTATTTATTTATTTATTTATTTATTTTATTAAATTCACCAAATATCAAATAATATTATCAGTAAGAATATTCACACCAAGAAATAGATAAAACGCCCTGGGGTAAGGATTATCACTCTTTGTTAAAAATTAAAAAATCCGTTAGCAGGGCACGCCCCCTCGGTAATCGACCGGAAGAACTCTTGACCAATACAAAGGCGAGACCCATCAGATGGTCATTTATAAGGGGTTGGAACCCGATGATCTTCAGTAAGCTTTGAGCTAACTAAAGCATCAAGCAGTCAAATTGGTATTGCACCATCTACATTTTTGGATTATTAGGTCTTTGAGTGTAAAACAACAAGTCATAATGGCAGATCAGGACATGTACATTAATGTTGATGTAATTGAATCTGAGAACAATGATAGTGGAAATGTGTCGGACTTAGAATTATCTTACGAAGCCTGGAATGTGTCTCCAAATTCTAAGATCAGCCCAGAAGAGTACCGTTCAAAATCACGCATTCCAGATGACATCAGGCTGCGTATCAACAGCAGAGAGCGAGAACGTATGCACAGTTTGAATGCAGCATTGGATGGATTAAGAGAAGTGATTCCGTATTCTAAAGGACCGTCTGTTAAGAAACTGTCTAAAATGTCGACATTATTGTTGGCAAGGAACTATATATTGATGTTACAAAAATCTATGGAGGAAATGAAACAGTTGGTGCATGACTTATCAGCAAATAATTCCAGAGTGGCTTCAGGTGCTAGTTTGAAATCTGATATTTCTGGACTTTCTTACACAGGTGCTAGTTCGAAATCATCTGAAATTGCTGGACACCCATACTCTGGTCTAAGTTTGAAAACGGACACTAGCGGACACTCTTACTCGCCTTACTCTAGCTATTCCGGTCATCGTTACTCTCCATACAAGGTGCCTCGTGCACACTATGTTGAGTCATTACCGTCTCCACTGGCAACAACCACAGTTCCGGATGTTCGAGTTCCACCATTGCCACTTGTCGACAGGACCAACACAACGATTGCTAATGATGTACCACTTCCGGAAAACAGATTACCAACAAGATCATTGGATATAAAGAACACAGGTATTCCTGCTGGTGTTCCACTTTTGGAAAACGTGTCACCTCATAAACCATTGGTTGATAGAACAAACACAACCACTAGTGCGCCATTGAAGTTTTCGATGTCATCAATTTTGGAGGATTCTGGACCATTAACGACTTCAACACCAGATAAACCACAAGTGCCACCATATGTAGATATCTGTTCACGTTCTTCTATTGGACATTTGTGCACGTGTTTTCATTGTCGGAGACCAGGTGTTCCAGCATCAAACTGGAAATTGTTTTAATTTTAAAAATGGACGCATCCGGACTTTTAAGAAATATCGCCACGATAAATTTAAGACATTGATGCAACAGGTAAAAATTAAATTGATTTAGTATTGTGCTAAAATTGTGTATTTCGATATATTGGACTATGCATTATTTCGTCACACTATGGATAGTAGTATTTCAACTTGTGCGATGTTTTAAATATGACAGACCAAAAATGTGTCTAAACTTTGAATTTGACTAAAATCTATATTTTTACAAAATACAAGACGCGGTGATATTTGATTAGACTTTATCACGGATGGACCATTATAATTGTTATTGTGATATATTTGCGTGTTGTGACTATCATATTTTTTCTTTCTTTCTCGTCTTTCTATCTTTCATTTCTTTAATTTGTAAATAATGTAAAATTGTAAATTTGAAGAGTATAAATATTTTATTTATAAGATCGCCAAACATACATAAAATGATATCAATATAATCGATGTTTTCTTGTTTTTTTATTTTTACATTAGTTTTTACAACAACATATTCATATTTTTTTGAAATAATAAATTAAGATTTCGTTTATTATTTCAAAAATGATAGAATTTCACGTGACATCCTTTTTATTTCATATTCACGGCCCATTTGGGAGTTGATCAATAAGTCAAGGTTTTTTAACTTATATCGAGACGCCATCTTACGGAGACTGAGTTAATGTATAAAGTTATACATGCGTGCGGGAATGAGTTTTCTATCAACTGAGCTTTCTGCAGGTCACGGTTTCACAATCATTCCTTAGCTAAGATTTTCCTTTACTTAAATTTAGCCAATTATTGGTAGTCGCTTTTTGGAACTACTAATGGATGTTTTTTTTTAAATTAAATGCAAATGTTTTAATCTAGAGGTGGTCTTAAAATGAAATCTTGATTTTCCAAATATCTTTAAAATTAACAAAATTATAAAAATTTAAGTTAAAGAAAATATTTGCGAAGGAATGATTGTGAAACCGAGACCTGTTACATTTCTTAAGCTTCGGGGTGCAAATTTGGCGGGATTTTGAAATTGGTCTGCATCTTATCTTCGAAAGAGTGAGGTATAACGTCCAAGTCGAGAATATTTCACTTATATTGAGACGTCGCCGGCTATAGGCGAAGGTGCAGAAATTTTGCCTGTGCGTTGCACAGATGGCATTATACAGCAGACAAGCCCACCGTGACACGGGACCTCGTTTATTTTAAGTTCCCATTCTAAAGAACCGTGACTTTCATTTCGTAATGCTTGGCGAAAGAACAGTCACTACCCATTTTCAAGTCCTTTGGTCAGACTCGGCAGGGGATCGAACCCAAGACCTCCCACTTACGGAGCGAGCACTCTACCAATTATCTTCGAAAGATGACTTACTTGTGAAGAACTTTATCTTTGGAAGATGACTTGCAAAGACAGAAAGCGTCAACTACCACCTGCATGGGATCAGCGACCAATAAGTGCACATAATGCGTTTCGGTTGTGCAAAGCCTTGTTAGCTTAGTCTGTTTATTGAAACTATTTGCTGAAGTATAAGAGAGAAATTTGTAACCGAAAACATGTACTTTGCAAATGTCAACTCACACGAAGAACAACTAAAATATAGGAAACAACTTAACAAAATAAGACAGAGTTCAGGATAAACACAAAACTGAAAATAAAATAAAAACTCCGGACTTTGGACGAACATATTACTATAACCAGAAGTAACTACTTTGAGCCAATAAAGTAGAGAAATGTAATTCTTTATATTATGTACCATTCAAGATTCCCATTTCACTTATATCGAGGTGGTCAATTCTGGGATTTTGAGGCAATCGGAGTACCCGGATAAAACTGTCGATCACAGGCTAGCAAACTCGCAAACTTTATCACACTAGGATCTGCCCGATTGAGAATTGAACCTAGGCAATGAGAGTCGCTGTGATTTGTAAGCGCACGTTTCGGACTATTCGGCCACCGAGCCCCCTTGAGCTTATATATCTTATGACAACTAGATCCATGCCGTAGTCAAGGAACTCAAATCTTCAATCAAAATGAAGTTGTACAGTGCTATTGAGTACTTAGACCGTTCGTTATTTTGTGGTCTCTCAGTCCAGGGTTTGATTACCCGTTTAGATGGTCAAACACGTTGAAACACCTCTGTTAAATCAAAATCACTACTTCCGTTTTGATATAAACTAACGATGATACATTTTCATACAAAAATGTTGACTGAAAAAGGTATTAAAGTTAACTAAGGATTATTCTACTTATATCTAGACACCATCAGCTTGATTCAATCTATCCACCCCATACTCCAACACTTAAATCAATCAATGTTGGTCCTGACCTTGTTCCTAACAAGCATTCACGATAAACCCGGATATTAATGCCACTTTGTATGGCGAATGCTTAGCAAAAGAACAGTCACTATGCCTATTTCCAACATTTGGTAAGAGGATCCGATATAAGTGTTTGAATCGACCACGTCCAACATTTACTTACAAAGACAAACATAAAGGAGTCTAATGATCTAAACTTTAAATTCCACTCACAACAGATCATGAGCGAGAATGAATTACCGGAAGGTCGATGGTTTCCTCTTCGTGCACCCCCCATCCCTGAACAATCGCCTTGTTGTAAGTGAAATAATTATAACAGGGACGTAAAACGTAGTTACTTACTCCTCTGAATATTATGCTATTTTTTCTTTGCTGCAATAACTGCGTCCTGGAAACCAAAAAACATTACAATTTTTCATGCATTTTATAAATGCACTTGGACCAATGGCTATATTGCAATTACAGGACCAAGAAACATATTTATCTAGACGTCACTTCGCTCGGCGAAACGACAGAAGCGTCAAATGCTGAACAAACAGCAAGACTTTCACTGAACTGTGTGTGCAGAGTGTCTTGCAAAGAAACCATGACTAACTTCTAACTTAGCTCTATGGCGATGGATGAAACTCAAGTAATAGAAGAGATTAAGTCAATCTCCGATTAACTTCCATGCATATTTGTACAAGTACTTGTTTCAGAAATATATCTACACCCATAATGTGATATCTAATGTCAGAAATAAGTGTCCATGATTGGTGAGCATGTAATAGCAGTAACAAAGTTTATGTGACAAAAAGCACCAAATTCTCTTGATCCATACACTTTCGTCAAGATAAACAAAACCATGCATCTGCTTTCTACAAGCAAACTGATTTGCATATCATTTATAGCATATGAGTAGGAAGAATAGTTTGCTATTCCCATTACGGGTACTTTTTACAACGAAGCAAGCTGCTTACAAATAAACTGTTGACGCAAACATACTGCAGACATGGGCTTACCAAGGCCCTCAAAAAGTTTTATGGCCGTCATCACAATATTGTAAGATATCTATCCAAAATACCATGGATGTATTTGACTTCCCATAGCGCACTTTCCTTTTATTCAAAATTTTGATTACACAAGTGGCGGGTGTAGCTAGCTAAACAGGAGGTGCTTACCCTTCCGGAGCACTCTGGAGCACACGGTCCCATTTACCTGATGGAAGTAAATTGCAAGCTATAAACATTTTACTTTGCTTTGGGAGTTTGGTTTGAACATGAATTGGTATGCTTGTTTTTGATTGCTACAACTAAATCTGCTGCAGATACCAATAGTCTGTAACCGTATGATTTAGTAGTCTTTCAGGAAACCATACGTCGACATACTCATATATTCCTTAAATGTGTATATACAAAACACTATTCCATGCGCAAGCAAGACTTGAAACTAAAGAAAAACGCATGAAAAGCAAAGTGTAATACCTAACCAAATTTGTGGTAATAAAACGTTATTTCATTGTAATAACGCAGCTCCTTGTGGGTTATCACTTGAAATCAAGATGGGGTCTGGTTTTTTATGTTATAGTTCTTTAATTTCGTGAACGAAATATTTAAAAATAAAAATACGATATGGAAACGTCATGTTTTAATATTTCATTCAAAAAATCTAAAAATTATGACAATGAACAAAACGATTATTATTGCAAAAGCATATACCAAAAGTATAAAATTCTGCACTTCTCTTATAGCTAATGACGTCTCGATATAAGTAAAATAAACAAGTCTTAAAATTAAAAAAATAAAACATTGAACATTTGAACAATTGTGTGGTTTTCGGCGAATTTTATCATCTTCAAGATTTCCAGAAACAAATAAAATATTCAATAATAAATATTTCTATAGACTGTCGAAGTTTTTTTGAAAAAAGTCCGAATTAGAATATTTTGGCATGTTTGTGTCAAATTAGTCTACTGATTTCTATGCACATACATATATCTCTAGTTTAGTTCGCTGAGAATTCTTCATTTTTTTTACCGAGCAACGTACACATAAAACAAAACAATAACGACAGAGTACAACATAAAGTTTTATATTTGTAAAAATAGATAACTATATATATATATCTAACTGTTATACAAAATAAAATGTATATCATGCATCATCTGTATAAAAATATATAAACAATATAAAAATAGAGAGGGAAAAATAACAATACAAGAATAGAGAGGAAAAAGAGACAGGAAAAGTACAAATGTGAAAGTGAAAGAAAAAAAGTACAGATGATGAAACAATTAAAGCTATGGTACATTTTACACAAAATCTTTTTATCACGTAGTTCGCCGCAGTAATATTGTTATGTCACACGTTTTTAATCATCTGAAAGAAATATTCAAAAGTGATAAGAAAATGTCCATTTCAGAACACGCAGAACTTGATTGTCAATAGCAAATTATAAATGACCAAAATTATGAAATATCTTACTATATACCCATTCTCCTACACATACTAGTTAATATTTCCACAGTTCCTGTTTTTGTGACGTACCCATGTGACAATCAACACATGCACAAAATTGTCCCGGAGAAGAGTGTGTTTTATTGTCCAAAAATATCGGCACTTGCACTTTGGTAGGCGTTGATGTTACGGGTCCCGAATCCTCTAAAATTGATGACATTGAAAACTTATGCGGAGTAGTTTTAGGAACACTGGTTGTATTTGTTTTGTCTGTCAACGGGACATGTGGAATTCTTACATCATGTCCAACAGCCGTGTTAAGTGGTTCTGTATAAGTCACATACGATGGTATTTTATAAGGTGAATACCTCTGTGGGGAAAAGCCAGAATTTGGAGTATGGTAAGTAAAATCCGATGATGTTACGCCTCCAACTAACAAACCTCCTGGTTTATTACGCGCTGATAAATCCTGAACAAGTTTCCTCATCTCTTCCAGAGATTTGCTTAACATGACAATGTAATTCCTCGCTAATAGTAAAGTAGACATCTTGGATAGCTTTTTAACTGTTGGTCCGTGAGAATAAGGAATCACTTGTCTAAGTCCATCTAACGCAGCATTAAGGTCATGCATACGTTCTCGCTCCCTGCTGTTGATACGCAGTCGAATATCCTCTGAAACGCGAGATTTGTAGCGGTACTCTCCGGTATCTTCACCCCTAGGACTCAATGAGGTATTCATGGTACTAGAGACATTCAAGTCTGAAATATTGCCACTATCATCAACATCAGCTTCTATGGAATCGACACAAATTTCTCTATCTGCCATGGTTATCAGAATTAAAAACAAAGCAAGCAATATTTCTGAAACGTTTTTCGCAATAACACTTTCAAAGAGTCCAGAAAAAAGGTGTTCGAAGTAACGACTTAAATTCCAGCAATGTCCCTGAATGGTACCAGAAAGGCGCTAAAACCAATGCAACTGTTTGGTTCAGATGCGGTGAAAGTCCAACATTACAAGCTTGCAATTGATGGTGGAAAAGCAATTAATGATAAACTGATTTGATTTTGAAATTTGCTCAAACTTTACTCTCTTTTAAGCACTAACTCGAATATGATTGGTTGTAAATCCCTTGGTCAATTACCCGGTAGGACAACCCATTTGAATACAGAATTTTAATCCTCGCAGATCTTGAAGATAACCATCGGACCCAGAGGGCCATTTCATACGCCTCATCTTGACATGACAACAAAATTACCGCTAATGTTTACTTAACTACGATCCTTTCTTAACGGAATAGAAAGAAATATGGCGAAGAATATTGAAAATTGTTAAAGTTATTGGAAAGAAAAATATAACTTGAATCTCTACTTAAAGAAGGGTTAAATACTACTGTCGGATTTGATCTGTCGTAGAATATATGATTAAGTTGACGTTTTCTGAGTGATTCACCGTAGGTTTTTTTTAACTATTTATTCCTAATTACGAAAACTATTTTAAAATCATGTTTGGTCTTATCAAAATAAGAATAATAGAAAGTTTATATATTATTTTTCAAAAAATGATACAAAATGTCGGGTCATGACAAAATAAGATTAGACAGATATCATCCTGAATAATTTGCTTTCATTTCACAATTGCAGAACTTTAGAACTGATGTTTTGTAAACATGTTTAAATGCTAAATGGATATTTTTTCGGACATGGATTAGTAAGTTTGTTTTTTATTTTGAAATGTATTTTAAAATTTAAATACTAACTGTTTATGAATAAAAAATTGTATTTATTGAATTCAATTGTAAAAGATTGAATATTGCAACGTTTGACATGCCATACATGTTATGGAACTGATTGTATACACTGTATGTATCCAATTTTTGGGTCCGTCATTTTTCTTCTTCAATTTGATGAGGGGTGCGGGTTGGTGGAATGGGTTCGATAAGAAAATCTCACATTAGGATTTTTAAAATGGCATTTGTTTGGACTTTTGGTGATAAGAGCTTCGCGTCATTGTATTTATATTGAATAGTTTAGGAAAGTTAATAAAATCGAGATACTTCGTGCAATCACGTTAAGCTTGCAGCTACGCATCATTGGACTTGGAATACACATAAGCCTAAGTAAATGGTTGCAACATGAACAAAAACTCTTACTCTGGAGAGGATGGAAAAACTATTTTAGTAGAAAATGTATTTGTAAACTCCATCTGGTTAGACAATCAGGATTCATCAGAGTTTTTTAATCAAAATACTTAGTATGCAATTGTGCGGTGATATTTTAATATTGCCAAAATGTGTTTTGTGTTATTTTAAACATTTTATATAAACTATCATTTGATACTAAATAATTAAATCTGAAATATTCTTAACATATGTTGTATTTAAATTTTTGTGGTTTAACAGCTCACAATAAATATGTCCGGATCTGTGTCCATATCCAGTGTCCAGTTTAGATGACATGTTTGACTCTGATGATAGTTTCTGGACATAACATCAACGTGTTCTATTAAATTTTACCACAACCTGATAATTTTCACGCCGTTGTAACAAGATAAAGCAATCCTCTCATCACCTTTTCCATTACAAACATAATTGATTTTAATTACTACGCTGAAGGGGATGACTTTCGGGCGAAATAAACACGGGTAGATAGTCAGATTTTAATTCCGGGTATCACATACCATCATCTTACTCTATCTGTAGTCCCGAGGGTGATATTGTCTTGTCACTGTCCCGTGAAACGATTTCCTGTTTAATTTCTTCAAACAAAAGGATGAATGACGATATTTATCTGCCGATATTTTGAAGTTTTATAACACTGTTTATTATTTTGACAATTAGAGATATTTATCTGCCGATTTTTGAAGTTTAATATAACCGTGTATCAATTTTGAAATGATATTCCCCCCATACATGAGTTAGTGGTCATGTCTAACGAGAATACAGCGGGAATTCGGTTAAAACGAAATTGTATTATTTCTCATATATTGATATAACTATAGCTGAAAGATGAAAAAAAGTAAAATAACGGATCTAACAAATAAAATAAATACTTAAAAACCAACAATTTAAGCACATTTTAAATGAATGTATCATGGTGTTGGCAAATATATAACAAAATCGCAATGGATTTCATTAAACAATGTAATAATATTTAAAACAAAATAGATTTATTTGTTTATTAGATTTTGATTTATTTTATTTGTGGTATTTGTTTCTTTTGATATGATATGCTGTACTGTTAAATAAAAGTTAAAAAAAGAAAATTTTGAATATCTCATTTAATATTCATACCAAAAATAATTGGATTGCAAACACAAAAAAGAAAAAACCTTACTGCCCTTCTATTCATATTGTTTTCTTGATGTGCATTCGTGTTCAGAAATGCACCGTGAAATATAGCAATTTCATGTGCTGATTTTTATTTTTTTTTATTAAAATAATGCATTCAAAACCAATACATGTCAAGTGCTGATTTTGAATGCATTATTTTAATAAAAATTGAAAATCAGCACATGGCAGCAACGATGGCAACTTTTTACTATTTGATATAAAAATTATAAAAGTTTATTTTTAAATCTGAGAGAGAGAGAGAGAGAGAGAGAGAGAGAGAGTATACCTGGAAGTGTACATATTTTCGATTTGTTATTGTTTTTTGTTAAAATTCAATGCAACCACAGGGCCACACGTGTCACATTTTACATTGTAATTGTCACCATTCGGGTGTGCATAAAAGGGAGGGTACGTTTCGGTAATGTTGTATCCTCGGGGTGGGTCAACGTTTTTTTTCATTTTAAAAACCTGTTTTAAACTAACTCTCTCTCTCTCTCTCTCTCTCTCTCTCTCTCTCTGGTTTGTCTCACCGCCTTCATGAAATTTTTGGATTGCATGTTAAGAAGCATTTACACGTCTTTTATGCAAATTTATTAGATTGACACATTAGAACAAGTATAAATCAAGTGAATCATTCAAAAGATAAGATTTAAAAGACAGTTAAACATGAGAAAAATAATTTCCTTAAACCAATCAAGGTCATCGATCTGACCTCAAAATGAATAGAATTGACTGTTTATCTCCAAAATCGACATCATGTCACAATGTAGCTTTTAACGCTATTTTATTCTTTTTAAAAGCATTTATCTCCCACTGGGACGATTTTTTAAATTATCAATATTAAGCTGTACTGAATTGACAATGAACAAATTGACAAGTTTTTAAAAAATCTGTCATCAGACGCGAGTTTTTTCCGTCTCTGTAACTTCTGACATCATGTAAAAAATTAGGTGCAAATTTTACAAGATATTAGAACAATCAATTGAAATATACATTTTCTGATAATAAACAGATATATTTTTACGAAAACTGTCGTTTAAAGTTTAAAATTCTAAATTAAGTGTCACGTTTAAAATACCAACAATTGAAACGAGGTTTCTATTTTGGTTTCCTCCAATTCATCAAAAAAAATCTAATTGTACATGCTTGTAATTATACCCCATTATGATTTTAAACTCATTCTCTCTGTACCAATCAACCAATAGGGTAAAATTCACAATCGACACTTAATACGGATCCAGAACTGCAAAACATGGAAATGTATTGAATCGAATACACAACAAAGATACAGACGTTTCAAACAGACAGAAATAAAAGGATACACACTTAACATGCATAGAAATTTATATTATGCGTAAATTTTTTTTTTTTAAATCTGGACTATGAGGTGTGCGCAAATGATTAATCTAAAAGACACATAATTATGTTTTGAATATTGTATAAATAACGCGTTTTGAAGAACACAACTTCTTATGAGCAGTACAGCGTGGCGTTTCGTCCTCGAGCCCAGTGACGCTCAGTACTCCGAGATAAAGACAGATGTTAACGGTATGGAGATCTAAACACGTCATTTCTACAATGACAACTTGTAATTAACCAAGCTGTTTAGGTTATCGTCATCTGTTCTTGTTGTCAGGATTTCACTTTTAGGGATTTGCCGCAATTTATAAGAGGAAAATTTACTTCTCATGTAACATTAATTAATAACATGAAATAGTTTGACAAAGACCTATCAAGCACAAAAATGGATGTGCAAGCGAGTGTTCGAAAATTGCATAAACCGAATTGTAAAATCGATTGGTTGTTTGCATATTGTTTTACGTCACATCAACTACTTTTTCTTTATTACTAATAATCGAACATGCATGTTATTTCAATGTGATTTGTATGCGTCTATATTAAAATATCATTCTGTGTTTTGTACTGGTGTTCCCTTATGGTTGCATAACACTGCGGTAGCTTAGTTGGTAGAGTGCTCGCTCCGTAAGTGGGAAGTCGTGGGTTTGAACCCCGGCCGGGTCTGACCCAGGACTTGAAAGTAGGTAGTGACTGTTCTTTCGCCACGTACTCGGCATTACGAAATGAATGTCACGGTTCTTTCGGATGGGACTTTGAATAAACGAGGAAAAACATGCTGTATAATGCCATCAGTGCAACGCAAAGGCAAAAATTCCGACCTTCATCTATAGCTGGCGATGTCTCGATATAAGTGAAATATTCTTGACCGGGACGTTAAACACCATTACTCAACTCAACTCCTTATAGCTACGTTAACAACCGATTTTTACCAAAGCTACCGAGCAATTTGTGTTAATATCTGTCTGTTACCGTCCTGTCCATGTTCCGTTCCATGAGCAGACAGTAGACATATGTACAAAGAGCAACAACTCTATCTGATAACATGAATACCATATGAATAAATTCATTTTTAGCAGCAGCATTACTAGTAGTCGCCAGTAGTAGTAGTAGTAGCAGTAAAACTAAAAAGAATTGTGTAATACAGAAACTTTCAAATCAAAATATGTCGGTCACGGTCATTCCTTTACTCTACATTCAATCAGTTGGTAGATTGCTCGTTCCGTGTGAGGGAGGTCTGGCTTTAAAAAACGCGGGGTCCTACATATTGTCCTGAGCGCACCTTATATGTGAAATTTTCGGTCACTTTGCCTTATCTGGTGGCGTCTCGATATAAGCGCTATACTCTTGACTTGGACACAAAACTCCATTCAATCAATCCAATATTATTCTTCAGCATGTTCTTTGGGTGTGTCAGTAGTATGTCTGAGGCGTGTGGTTGTCAATGTTAATCTGCAACATTAAATACATTGTTGTGTTTTCCTGAGGGACCTGTGCTACTATAGTATTGTCGTTGGGAGTATTGTGCCCGAGCCGAAGGAAAATACAAAAATGTATTCAGTACATCACATGACACTATGGAAGGTGCTTTTCTAATAAAAGTCTCCATCTCCAGCATGGACATTGGTGTAAAACTCTTTAACCCTAATAATACCACAGGGTCTAAAATAGGCCTAATCAGCACCTTCGATTTTAACGACGTCAAATAAAATGGACGTCTTGGGTAACCGGTTTCCTTGGATACACGAGAGCATAGTACTAGTGTATAGTACATGTATGGAAAAACAATAGTATAGTGCTGTCAAGGGGAGGTGCGTACGTGTTGCTAAGGGAAATCAGAAACTATACAAAATATATCTACGTGTGTAGATCCCTAATCAATATCCTACATTTTATCATGTCATGATGTACTAAATCTCGATAGCACCAACTCGAGCATACTCTAAAGTTCGTATACAAAAATGGTTCAAATTCAAAAACAGTTAAACAAACCAGGGACGTATATCTAACTACAATCCAACCTGTCTTAAAGGCCACCTCTATCCAAGGACCACCTGCTTATAAAGGCTAGTAGAATTGTATCCCAATTGTTCTTTATTCATATTAGTTGAACCTGTTTAAAAAGGTCACCTGTCTACAATGGTCGCTTAAACTGGTTCCATTGGACGACCGTTATCATGAGACATGTTTGACTGTATATGCATCCTTGCACAACCTTGTTTGAGTATAAATAACTGAAATTCGTTGATACGACGTAAAACACCATACAACTGACCTTTCCCCACGGTTCTATAGATTACCAGGACATTTACGATCCTTCGTATTATTTTTGCTATAGAAAATTTATTCAAGGGAAGTAAGGCTTATATGATTATAAATTTGAAGTGGAATTTAAAACTAGTTAAAACATGCTGTTACTATTTACCCGATGGGTCTTACTTTACATATAAATGTATACAATATAAATATAAATACTGAAATCATTCACCCGTATATAGTCTTCTTAACAGTACACTTTAAAATTTAGGTCAAAATACCCTCACACGTGTAAACTATTGAAATGTGAAGTCTTGTAAAAATAACGATTATTTCTCGGTGATTTTATGGTGAGGATAGAAATGTAGACACTGGCCGATTGACCACAGAAGTATTGTTAATAATGTAGTCATCGAGATTTTAATTGTTTAGATAATTGATTTGTCATAATAATGACGTTGTTCTAGACAACTCGGGGAATAAATTCTGATTCCTCTCGATTTGAAGCTGGAATTCTGATCATTTATGGCAAGAAACAGAAATTTGTCAGCTGAAAGTCAGCATCCATTGGTAGAACACGAGACTCGGTAAGATTATTTATTAACTGGTCTACTAAAAGTATGTGCAAAGCATGGGGTATGTTTTGGCCACTGTTCTTTAAATTGGCTTTTTTATATTCATTTTATTTTTCATATTTCACTTTTAAAATTAATTCTAACCTTAGTACAACAAAAGTCGATCAAAAGCAAATTCTGTTCAAAATTTATGTTTATTCGTAAAAAGCATGAATAAACAGACATTAAGGATTTATCATTGCTCATCATATGTCACTGCAATGTAAGAGTTGTCTTTCTTTGATCGTATAAAACGCCTGGTTTACATCTTAGTTTCAATGGTGTTCTTGATTAAAATGAAAACTCTGATACTGATGAGTGAATGATGTTTCATATATACATGTACCATATGCTCAAAAATAAACACAAAAATAGTCCCATTAAGAAAGAAATTTGCATTTATTCTGAAAAAAGAGACCAGAATACGAAAATGCAATTAATATTTGAAGGTTATGAGACTCTTTTCATGGCCAGTTAAAATGTACTTCATAGTCACACGATACAAAACATTAACTTTCAATAATACATTTTGTGGTGTAAATCGCTGAATTTTATCTTTGTCCAAAATGTTTGACATGAATCACGTATGTCCGAATACTTAAACCAAGGCAAGAGAATTACTGATGTCGTGCTTCATGTAAAGACTACACATTAAAATTTAACATCATCAACAGATTCTTATCGGAAAAACACTTGCCTTAGCGAAAACCATATGGTCTGCACCGTGAATGTCTGGTTGTGAAGTCGTTAAACCCCGACAATCATCATGATTTGTGAAAAACAATCCAACGTCTAGCAATAATAGCCCAGGTGCTTCGGAAGAACTCGCAACAAATTAAAACTTCCATTTTTTCACTAAACTTTTAATTTCGCATGGAAAAGCCTAATAATTTTTCAAAAATTTAATTGAAGGACCAGACTACAAAAGGAAGCCATACCGATTGATAGGGACTCCATTCTATTTAGAGTATATGATTTTCGTACATGTATGTAGTTTTAAATCAATACAGACCCGCGTGGTAAGTACAACGCTTCCTTCCGGTGTAACTTTATCACGTCATGCCTTTATTGACTATATTGATCATATAAATTACCATAACAACTAATATCTATTGTATCTTAGGTCTAGACAGAGAATTCTCTGGTCTATGTATCTGTCTTTAGTTTGGTTCAGTCATGAAAATCTTAGGACTACTAATCATTCTTCATTCATTCCATCACTCAATCGCCCAACAATCAATCACTCAACATCGATTAACCGCATCCGGTAGGGTACTCCGGACTGTACTGAACACCGATGACTTCATGTTTTGTCATAAGTTAATGTTTTTTTCAGTAATGAATGATTTTACTACATGTATTATTAATAGACTGTTGATGATATACAATATTTGTCAATCTATTCAAGTGTCGTGAAACAAGTTATGCTAACCATTTTTCAAAATCGTGCATTATTAAATCATAAAAAATAATCATTTACACCAAGTCACAATTGACCTATGAGACACCATAACTTTTTACAAAAAATAAAATAGGTTCAAAAGGCACAAAAAATTAATTACATTGAAGACACAAATTGGGACCCTGTGCATTTAAAATGAGTCACACTGCATATGTTTACGTCGTGTGATAATTAAGACATGTTAACTTGCGCGTTGTCCTTGAACAGGTGTCATAAATTCATATTCAGTGGGTTTATTCTTATCTATTTTCTTTGAGAAAGCTTTATTCACGCATACTGTGTATCAGTTGTGCAATGTCGTGAATAGGTGGGTCGTTGTTGATGGGATGCGTTAAACATTGTACAACAAACCGACCAATCCATGCAGTTGTCATATTATAAATTAGTCGAATTATACATTTTTGAATATTTGATTCAGAAAATTCAAAAATTTATAATATGACACAATCTCTCGTTCCAAAATAATCGTAACATTCATTAAATGGTCATAACAGGATTATTGTGTCTTAATTTCGACATTTACACCCAAAAATTTAAAAGTAACACCGCCGTTGCTGTTCCTTGTATTATGTATTTTGGCCATTACGAAGATTAACCTGCAAAAGTGACTAGCTGGGAAAAATGAAGTGCATTTCTTGTATTTAAATGAAATGATTGCAAACGGATAATAAAGCAAGCAAATATCTTGTATCATGTCTACATAATATTGAATAATGCTCTCGTAGCATGTAAAGATTTCGTCACATTGCGCATCATACGCAGAATCCTGATCTTCGATGTTATTAACCCTTCATTTCGCGTTATAAAACCTTTCAATTCAGGGTATTGCGTCTGTTTATTCGCGTTACAATACCTTTGCCTGCGCGTCATTGTGCCTTTTGTGTAATATATAACGCCTTTATTCGCGTTAAATAATACGTCTTTTAATGTTTTTGTTCATGAACCTAATGGGTATTCGTACTTTTGAAATAAGATTTTTTTTCTTGATTTAAAAATCGTGCGTGCAATACTGCTCTAAAATTAGCAATGTGGCATATCTTTGAAGAAAGTGTTACGATTGGAATGACTGATAATTGTGATATTAAATATAATGGTGACTTTTCTTAATTTTTGTCAATGCACATGCGCAGTTCCCAAGTTACCTTTGACGGTAGATTTATTCATCGGTGGGTACACTGTGGAATACAAGAATTAATTGATCCTCGAAAATTACCGTGTATTACAATTTAGCATCTGTCATGTGTAAATTTTTTGAATTTATAAAAAATGAAATACTGAAAATTTAGCACATGACAACAAAATATGTCTCTGTTGACTATTGGAACTCTTGTATGTGTACAGCAAGTTCCGGGAGTTTGTTTCTTCATTCCTAATACGATACAGGAATTAGGAATCAAGATCCAGCTTATTTATACATTTAACTTAAGAGTGAGAATAGTCTCAAGTGGAATTTTTATTACCATAGCAACATAAAAACAAAATACAATTTAAAAATACGCGCAAAGTCTATTGTTGTGTTTGACAGTGTTTTAAGTACCATACTTGAACGTGAAATCCATTTCAGCTTATTATTAGTGGAGTAATGAAATATTCCTGAAAGTGCCCAGGTACTGACATAATGTACCCAGTGTCTTAGACCAATCACCTGGCAGTTAACTTTTGATCGAATATAAATAAATACAAATACACGGATTTGTGTGTGTGTGTTTGATATCCGTAATATTTATCGATATTTAATATATGTGTATTAGCGTTTTATATACACACAACATAACTGACAGATTTTACCTGTTGATAATAATGGTAAGCTTGAGTGTATCTAGTATATTGGATGTTGGTTTTTCTTTTGGTTTCAGGTGAGTATTTGAGGTTTTTTGTTTTCTAGTTCAAGTCCTTACATAATAATTTTGTAAATGATTGGCGTCGCGACAAAGGACCTTATCTTTTTGACGTCACAATCGAGATAATCGACGTCAAAGTTTTACTTTTTTCGCGCTGAAAAACACGGAAGTCGGCTGTAATTTTTATGAAGAAAGCGGGTGTTTTTTTTTATTTTGTCGATAAAACTGCAAGACGTGTAACGCTGCGAACTACTAATATATAAAATTTAAAGTAATTTAAAATAAAATGTTATATTTTTATCTTTCACTATATTTATATTAAAATAATCCACATAAAGTAAAATATCATAGACTTTCTAACATTCTGAAGAGAGAGAGAGAGGAGAGAGAGAGAGAGAGAGAGGAGAGAGAGAGAGAGAGAGAAATTGATGGTCATACTACGTTAAATTATCATTTCACTCCGCAAATTTTGTTCAGTAGTTCTTCGTTCGTTGAAGTTTTTGTAATTTTTTTTAACTTCAAATTGTACTGTTTATAGAATACAATGTTTAACTGTTCTAGTATTTTTTAACTATTTTTGTATTTTGGTGTTTATAAATTAAAAACTTATAAACAATAATTATGAGTGGAGTTATTTTAACTTTCAAAAATAGCTAGATAACTCACAGTATGTATCGCTACCAGAATACAAAAGTGGAATTGGTATGAAAAGAAATTGACTAAAATCTTTCTAGATTTTTTTTTCAAATAGATGACATTAGATCTTACGAAAGCCTATTAAGCTCATAAATAAAAAAAATTAAAAGGCGTAATAACGCGAAATAAAGGCGTTATAATGCGAAAAAAGGCGTTATAACGCCTTTAGAAAGGCGTAATAACGCGAATTAAAAGGCGTAATAACGCGAAATAAAGGCGTTATAATGCGAAAAAAGGCGTTATAACGCCTTTAGAAAGGCGTAATAACGCGAATTAAAAGGCGTAATAACGCGAAATAAAGGCGTTATAATGCGAAAAAAGGCGTTATAACGCCTTTAGAAAGGCGTAATAACGCGAATTGAAAGGCGTTATAACGCCTTTAGAAAGGCGTTATAACGCGAATTGAAAGGCGTTATAACGCGAAATAAAGGCGTAATAACGCGAATTGAAAGGCGTTATAACGCGAATTGAAAGGCGTTATAACGCGAAATAAAGGCGTAATAACGCGAATTGAAAGGCGTTATAACGCGAAGTAAAGATGCCCTCCATAATGATGTGGAGGTCCTGGGGTTTAATCTCTACCCCCACCCCCGCCCCCACACTTTACATACATATTAAAAATGTGTGTGTGTGTGTGTGTGTGTGTGTGTGTGTGTGTGTGTGTGTTTCCTGCACAACTATATGTAATGTAATAAGCTGTTTTATGTGTATTTATTCTATTAAATTAAAAACAAAACCGGTACATCATCCGATCCTGTGCTGAAATGAACATACTATTTCAGTAAAACAGAAAGAAAGGCTTCTTTTCAATGTTAAAGTGTTGTTTTTTCATAAAGAGTATCATTTTATATATGGGGATGAAAATCTTTTAAGTAATCTGAAATATAAACATTGATAAACATTGGCAATGTACACATGGCTATTTATTAAAAAGTTCCTGTCCAATTGTCAATCGCTAACTTTTAACAATGGTTAAATGACACCTGTGACATCTTAGTATGAATAGATCTACAGTTGCCTTAAGCTTTTCAAACTAAAACCAATCTGTTTGTGGTGAGGGTTGTCACTCAAGTGACTGCTCTATATATAGACAAAAAGGCGTTATTACGCCTTTCTAAAGGCGTTATAACGCCTTTCAATTCGCGTTATTACGCCTTTATTTCGCGTTATAACGCCTTTCAATTCGCGTTATTACGCCTTTATTTCGCGTTATAACGCCTTTCAATTCGCGTTATTACGCCTTTCTAAAGGTGTTATAACGCCTTTTTTCGCATTATAACGCCTTTATTTCGCGTTATTACGCCTTTTAATTTTTTTTATTCATGAGCTTAATAGGCTTTCGTAAGATCTACATTGAAAGTAATCGGAAAACTTGTTTAGTAACTTCAAACAAAGTTCTAGAACTAGACCCAGTGCTAATACAGGCACTGAATATGACAAATGTTGCCTGCAATTTTCCTTATGGGTAATGTAAGTAGAAAAATTTAAGTGAAAACCGTTTGGTTGAAATGTGTGAAAGAGGAATATAATAAAGAAATTACATACACAAGAGTGAAGATTTATAAATAAAAATAAAGTAGGAATTGATAATTTAAGAGTTTATAAAATATTTGTTGCATTTTTTAAAGAAAATTGTGCAAAAATACACGTGTTGAGGAAAAAAGCTTACACCTTGTATAACGAATTAATTTTAAAAAATGAAAAGATATTAAGATAGTCAACATCATAGAGCAATGCAAAGGGGCCAGAGTTTGTTAAAGAAATACGAGGTTTTTGAAAACCCGACAATTTACGGTGGAGGTTTTCTATGATTTGTTTTCCTGTTAAAAATGCGTGTACCAGGCGTGATAGTTCATATTCTAAGGCTACCGACGATCCAAGGAAGGATTATAAAAGCTAAGTTTGTATATTACTTAATTATTGTTGATGCATATTCGGCTTTATATTGTTCAACATTGTTCAAACCAAACAATATTCACCTCAATTCAAATAGAACAGTATTGTGTGACCGTGCACTTTTAGTGACCTGTTGTATTTTGGATTATATTATTATTATATTATTTTTTTTCATTTGCGCCGATATTTTACAGTTAAATCTCAGATAAAATAGGTAATTTTTTTTATTATTTCTCAGGTTTCAACTGTTGCCCCCTGCTCACCACGTGGAGGTGGAAGTAGGATTTTGAGCAGGATATTTAAAAAGTTAAGTTCATCTCTTAATAAAAGTATAGCACTATAAAACGCATAAAACACGGGGGTAATCGTGATGCACCGTATTTCATTTACGTCGGAGTATTCCGTCGGTTTTAATTTACGTCCGAGTAAAATGATGCATTTTTTGTCGTTACGCTTTACGTTAAAGAGAACAGATGACTATTTTTAATATAACTTCATAAAAACGAAACTTTAACAGAAAGCAAAAAGTTGGTCAGATAATATTTGATGGTATTTAACTGCCTCATATAATATTCATATTTTTCACGTACCTTTCACATTTCCATTTTTGGCAGGTGCTTTTGTTTAGCAGCTGATTTTAATAAAACGGACTTGGTTTCAAATGATATTACTACTTAAAATTCTCAAGAAATGTCTTTACTTTTATAAACTCGCGAAAACAGAAGCTTTACTCGGCTTTTATGTCGTTTAAGCGGAGTGGTATAAATGTTACGCTTTCCGACCAGCTGTGTTACGCTTTCCGTGAAGACATGTTACGCTTTCCGTTTAATATGATTCGCAATTGACAGAACTCAAACTTCATTATAACTTTAGATCGGATGTTTTTCTCGATTATATCTTCACAAGTTGTTTCAGAAGTGATTCAGAAAGCATTGCAGGAAGAATTCAATTTTTGAAAGAGAGCAGAACCATACACAGTTCGTAACTTGAACCAATAAAAAGCAAAAACAACATACTGTCATACATGCAATACATTACTTCCAAAAGTAAACACTTACGAAAAACTAAACCGACTTATAGATAGTAAAACCAATTGCACAAAATAAACTACAGTCAAACTTGCTTATAAAAGCCACTCAAGGGAACTAGTAAAAGTGGCCTTCATTGGCAAGTGGTCCTTATAAAAGAGGTGGTTTTTAAGGCAGGATCGACTGTACGTGTTAAACACCATTTTAAAAAGGATCAAATGTAGTTCATATATAGGTTTTTAGCCTCAGTTGAGCTATTGTCATTTATAATCGTCAGTCGTTTGGCGTACGTCGTTCGTAAACTTTATATTTTAATCATCTTCTCCAAAACTGCTGGGGCAAATTTGATGAAACTTGGTGATTATCAGGCCAGGGTAACAGGCTTTCAGAATTGTGTTCGGGGTTTGATCACGCCTAACAAGATGGCTGCCCTTATTAAAATAGCAATAAAGGCAAAAAATATTTTTCTCTGAAACCAAAACGTGCAAAATTTCGATTGGATACCCTTATTTCGATTCAGGATACCCGGGAACATGAAAATTGGACGAAAAATTGGTTACGCGTGTTTTGCGTAAAATACGTAATTTGTAAAACGAAACATTTATTGTTATAACTCAACAAAGATTGAAGATATAATGTATGTAGTATTTACTGTTGATCTTGTCTCGCTATTTTCCTCGAATTGATGTAAAGATCAAAGCTCAAGGTCATGTCCCAGTTTTTGAACTTTCATAAAGAATGCTAATTTTTCAGGTGATAATGGCATGGTATTTTCATTTAATTGTAGGCGTTGACATGACGATCATTTTGATACAAAGAACAAGGTCATGGGTTCAAAAGTCAAAGTCATAGATACACAAGGACACCAAAATGGCTAATTATTTGCGAAACTATTAAATAGCCATGTATATACGAATAGTGTAGGCATTGACATGGTGGTCATTTTTATATTCAAAAGTCAAGGTCACAGATGAACAAGTAAACCAAAATGGTTAATTATCTAAAAGAATATTAACATTTTGTATAGACATGTAAGTTAGAATGTTGTAGGTATTGACATAATGGTCATATAGATCAAGGTCACGGGTTAAGAGTCAATGTTACAGATATAGAAAGAATACTGAAATGTAAACAATTGTTATAACTTGACTATATAAACAGATTATGACCCGAGTTTTCACATTTTTATCTCACCAAACCTTGAGCGCACACGTGTCATTGTGTTGGGACGACCATTGATTCATTGTTTATACTAAGGTGAGCGCTGAGGCCCATCAACCTCTTCTGTTAATTTTTAACTTTTTAATCTAAGAATATACTAGTAGTTGAGTTGGGTAATGGTGTTTTACGCCCCAGTCAAGTGTAATGTTGTTTACGCCGTAGTCAAGATTCTTCCACGTATATCGAGGCGATCAATACATAGTTGAATGGAACCAGTGTACCCAGAGAAGCCGCCGACTTTCGCTAATTGGGATTCGTTCTAAGGCGATGAGAGGCACTTTAATCCATAAGCCCGTTCTTTAGACCACTCGGCCACCGATGGCCTCTTTTCACTTATGAAACCAACTAGTAAAATACAACCATACAGTCATAATTCATAATGTCTGACACATCAAGGGCCACGCACAGATGTCAATACTGGTCTGAAATAAATAATGCCTACTAATGAATCATTGAACATTTATTTAAGGCACATGAAGATTATGTGTGGCGTTACAAGTCCTCACGTTAAACGTAGAAACAGGGCGATAAGGTTACATTAAAAAAACACGAGTCGCTTGTTGCTTATGATCTAAAAAAAGAGAAAAGGGGTGGTGATAATGGTGAGATTTTAGCTGTAAGCCACCACAGTCAAAATACACCACATAACAAGAAGATAATGAAAGCTGAATCTTTGGTATGTCACAAGAATGACCTAATGCAAAAAGTGACAGGAAGAGTGATAAACGTACCCGGAGCCGTTGTCAGTTCGCTGCCAAAGGTGGCGGATTCTCTGAGTACACTGGTTTCATTCACCATCTATGAATTCACCGCCTCGATATATGTGAATGAATCTTCATAGGGGCGTGAAACACATTACCCAACTCAACTACATTCTTAGAAGAAAAAGGTAAAAATATGATCTACATTCGATTCTTTTCAAAATGGTATTTCACACGTGTTTAATTTATTTGCGCAATTGGTATAACTATCTTTAAGTCGGTTTAGTCTTTCGTAAGTGTTTACTTTTGGAAGTAATGTATTGCTATATAAGCATGTATGACAGTATGTTGTTTTTGCTTTTTATTGGTTCAAGTTACGAACTGTGTGTGGTTCTGCTCGCTTTCAAAAATTGAATCCTATCCTGCAATGCTTTCTGAATCACTTCTGAAACAACTTGTGAAGATATAATCGAGAAAAACATCCGATCTAAAGTTATAATGAAGTTTGAGTTCTGTCAATTGCGAATCATATTAAACGGAAAGCGTAACATGTCTTCACGGAAAGCGTAACACAGCTGGTCGGAAAGCGTAACATTTATACCACTCCGCTTAAACGAAACATAAAATTTCACTTAAAAGCCGAGTAAAGCTTCTGTTTTCGCGAGTTTATAAAAGTAAAGACATTTCTTGAGAATTTTGAGTAGAAACATCATTTGAAATCAAGTCCGTTTTATTAAAATCAGCTGCTAAACAAAAACACCTGTCAAAAATGGAAATGTGAAAGGTACGTGAAAAATATGAATATTTCTTGCAAGTTTTTATGAGGCAGTTAAATACCATCAAATATTATGTGACCAACTTTTTGCTTTCTGTTAAAGTTTCGTTTTTATGAAGTTATATTAAAAATAGTCATCTGTTCTCTTTAACGTAAAGCGTAACGACCAAAAATGTATCATTTTACTCGGACGTAAATTAAAACCGACGGAATACTCCGACGTAAATGAAATACGGTGTATCACGATTACCCCCGTGTAAAATCCACTAAAACTATTTACACACTAAAAACGGAATACAGATTATAGATCGGTTCTGGCTGAGTACTTGTATGCAACACATCTTATATAGTCCGTTCTAGTAATTTCACCATTTCGGCACTTGTAATTACAGGTAAATCAGCAAATAAAAAAAAATAATCGGCGCAAATGAAAAAATAGAATTTTCAAAAATCGGCGCAAATGTCATACGACCGTATAAGGAATATCCGTATTAAAATGACAAAGGTGGACATGTACTCACAAATCAAAATTAAAAAATAAATAAATAAATAAATAAATAAATAAATAAATAAAATAAATAAATAAATAAATAAATAATAAATAAATAAATAAATAAATAAATAAATAAATAAAAACATGCATGTACCAGACCCCAGATTCAAAATCATTCCTTAACTTTGATTTACTTTACTGACTGGAATCTGGTATATATGAACGTGTACTTTTGAAAACCATTTCAAGTAGGTGGCTACTAGAAGTTAAGCACACTAACAGTGGTAAGAATAGATTAATGATAATAATAATAATAATAATAATATTTTTCGTCTATTCGCCAGTCTTACTCATCCGTTTGCTTTCCTGTATTTCATTTGTTTCTTTCCCACACAATATTTTAAATATATCCGTTTTATTTTAAGCTCTAGAATTAAAATCAGTATATTTAGTGGACTTCTTGTTATGTAAAATGCATCACGTGTTAGAAACGACACAAAATCAGCTTGCCATTAACTACCACAGATTTACGTATGTATTAATTAACACTTGTTAATTCATTTCTCATTTTCATTCCGTTTCTGTTTCTAAGATAAACGCTTCTTTCGGATGTATACATGCCGGTCACTGGTTTTTCATACTCTCGACTATCGAATCACGTGACTTCAAGTACTTCATCTGTCACCTTATGGCGTGTATTGATTCATAACGACAGAGTGGAGTTGCGTGTTTTACATGATAAAGTTTGGATGGAAGTTAATTATTTGCTAGTTAATGCTAAAATGGTTGTAAAAACAAATGATGACCATGAAGATTTATACAGGAATTGATGGCAGAGGCTGATCGGCTTATGGCATCCGATATAGACGGGTCGCATTCAGGAAGGTCCTTACCTCAATTTTTACGTTCATTTTCTATTGTCAGTGACCAGGATTCTGATTTTGAAGACCTTCCAGATTTTACAGCGGACCAAGATTTTCCTGATGGACCTACAGATTTATTCCACGACCCTAACGATGCAGGTAGGCGATTTTTTTTATCAACATTAAAGTTGTTTACAACTTTCTCTAAGAAGTGAAAGGGGGGTAACTCTAATTGACTTGCAAAAGATTAATCTACAATAAAATCTATTAAGTTCTCACTAAATGCACACAATTAATTTCAATAAATTGCATATTTTCTTATCTCATAATTTAATAAGAAAATCTGTGCATGTTGAAAAATATTGTGATATATTCCCAGGATATTTTTAAAGGTTTAAAATTTTAAAACAACTTTCTATCTGACTGATAAAATTTATTTTTTGAAGATCAAATATCAATTTTAAAAAATAAACTCTAATTAATTATTAGAGCAGTAAGTATTGAAAATTGTTTTTAAAATGTTACATCTTAAAAAAATGTTGCTGACTATGAGTATGTAAATATTGACAAACATAACATTTTATTTATATTTTAAATAATAGTGGCATGATGAAATATTAAATATCAATCATATTAATGATAGAATGAAACAGTTAAGTAATGTTAAATTTGTACGAAGACTAGAGAGGAGGGATGCAATGTAGTGATACTGTTGTTACATGGTATAGTATACATATACTATGTACAGGTCAAGAAACATTACATCTGTCTGACTTATCGGGTACCTTTAATTTAGTGAAACGGTATAAGCACACAGTTTACAGACAGTGACCCCAGTTAAATTAACAGTGTCAGGGGAAGGGATTTTTTCATTGTAACTGGTACAGACACAAGTGTTTTTAATGGTAATCAATTTGTTCATGTAAATATCCTCATTTACCTCTGTAAAATGACTGTATGAGTGTATCATGTAAAGAACCTTAGAGCCCTCTTTAATCTTCAGACAATTGAAGCTATATATCTGTTTTCATTAATCTTGCAGCAGGTTTTAAGGTGTTGAGATGTATGAGATATGACCACATTTAATGTTTTATGTCTTATGAAGCCCTGTATTAGTGCATTATGTCAGAGCTTAGGACTCTTCTCAATCTGTCTCTCGTGTAGTATTTAAATGTTTTTTTCTCTCTTCTAGTCTATCTCATTGCTCTTTCTTTCTTTCTTTCTTATTTGTTTTATGTCTGTTGTCTACTAGCCCAATCCTCTCCTCTTTCTCCTTTACAATATTTCCATATGGTTTTTTTACTTCCTCTGTCACTCTCTCCCGATACCTTGGCTCTCTCCATCCCTCGGGTTTCTCTTCCTCTGTTACCCCTGTCTCTGTCTCTCTCTCTCTCTCTCTCTCTCTCACCTTTCTCTCTTTTATGATATTAGAAAAATAACCTGTTGTTATATTCATATTTTGACCTTTAGATATGTTTATTTACACATATATAATTATAACTCTTGTCAAGATACTTTATGTGTTATAGTATCATTGTTATAGTATCATCTTAGACAGTTCACTAAGGTTATAGTTCTCATTGTTTTCCTGTAGATGTATCTGATATAAAATATGAGTAATATCACCGCCTAAGATTTTTTATTTCTATGTTATTGTTAAAAAAATTTCCGTCAACAGCTGGCAGTAACTTATTGGATTAACAAGTCAGAACCCAGAAACAGTATTATACTAGTAATTTATAAGAAGTATTGTAGCTTAAAGCCTTTTGGGGATTATATGCTTGTATATAATATATATTTATAAATAATTCAAATGTATGTTAATATGCGACAGGTGTCAGGGCATGGTTATAAAAAAGTTGTAGAACAAAAGATGATTTTATATATATTTTAATATATATCAAGTAGCACTTGTTACAGACCTTCAAATTGAATTTGACTGGTATTAATGGATAAAACATGTTGTATACATACACACACAACTGTAAATAAATTATACTATAACAATGGAATTATTGGTAGAGATATGCAAATTTATTACTATACATGTACATCATGACCACATTAGCCAACTAATTGTAACAGAATGCTTAAAAAAGCATGCATACACACACACACATACACCCACACACACACACACACACACTCTCTCTCTCTCTCTCACACACACACACACACACACACACACACACACACACACACACACACATTTAGATCTCATAGAACATCAGCGCATGTCCAAACCTACTTTTTTAGCTCACCTGAGCCAAAGGCTCAGACGAGCTATTGCAATCTATCACCGTCCGTCGTGCGTCGTCCGTCGTGCGTCGTGTATAAACTTTACATTTTAATCTTCTCCTCCAAATCTACTGGGCCATATTTGATGAAACTTAGTGATTATCATGCCTAGGTAACAGCCTTTCAAAATTGTGTTCGGGGTTTGGCCACGCCCAACAAGATGGCCACTGTTACTAAAAATAGCAAAAAGACAAAAAAATCTTCTTCTCTGAAACCAAAAGGTGCAGGCAAATTTTGATTGGATATTTGGATTCAGCATACCTGGGAACATTAAAATTATGTTTTTCATGAAAATTGAACGAAAAATAGGTTACGCGTTTTTGCGTAAAGTTACGTAATTTTTAAAATGAGACATTTATTGTTATAACTTCATAATGGCTGAAGATAATTGTATGGAGTTTTCACTGTTGATTTTGTCTTGCAATTTTCTTCCAATTGATGTCAAGGTCGAAGGTCAAGGTCATGTCCCAGTTTTTGACCTTTGATAAAAAATGCTATTTTTTTAACATTTCTTGTGATAATGGCATAGGATTTTCAGTTATTTGTAGGTATTGACATGACGATCATTTTGATACATAGATCAAGGTCATGGGTTCAAAGGTCAAGGTCACAGATGTCCAAGAATACCAAAATAGTTAATTATCTGCAAAACTATGAATTTTTTGTATAGGCATGTATATCAGAATATTGTAGGTAATGGCACAATGGTCATTTTGATATATGAATAAAGGTCATGGGTTCAAAGGTCAAGGTCACAGATGTAAACAAGTACTGAAATGGTTAATTATCTCAAAAACTATAAACTTTTTGTATAGGCATGCATATTGGAATATTGTAGGTATTGACCTAACGATCATTTTGATATATGAATGAAGGTCATAGGTTCAAAGGTCAAGGTCATAAAAATGAACGAATACTTAAATGGTTAATTATCTCAAAAACTATAAACTTTTTGTATAGGCGTGTATATTAGAATATTGTAGGTATTGGCCTAACGATCATTTTCATATATGAATAAAGGTCATAGGTTCAAAGGTCAAGGTCATAGCTGCAAACGAATATTTAAATGGTTAATTATCTCAAAAACTATAAACTTTTTGTATTGGCATGTATATTGGAATATTGTAGGTATTGGCCTAATGCACATTTTAATTTACAGATGTTTTAGCTTTTTATAAATAATATATTGTAGCTAGACTTTAAATATGTTATATATAGCATACTTATATAATAATTATTATAATTAATTTGCAAAAATACTTGCATATTATTGGCCCTTACTGCTAAAAATTTTAATATTCTCTTTTATTAATGTCATTGACCATTGAACCTCTGCATAAGATATGTACTCTTCCTCAGGTGAGCGTTAAGGCCCATGGGCCTCTTGTTATGCATTCTGTTACAATTTGTTGGCTAATGTGTTCATGTAAGGTAATAAATACATATTATATACACAGTGTGTATGTACAACCCTCAGTATCAGGTTGAGTCCTTTTTTCGTAGCTGTATCACTACGAGTCACAAGCGTGATGGACAGTGGTCACTGAACATAAATACAGTAGTTCTAGGTAACATACACATATAGAGTACATTTTTTTTTTTGCCAGGCAGCAAACATTTAACTCTACCGATACCAGGGATTTACATCCATTTTTAAATGTGGGGGTCCTAGAGATGCAGGGTAAAAAGAAATGAGGATCATGACATAAATTTCAAGGGTTCATGTTTCCATGATAACAAAAAAAAGGATTGAATACTTTAAAAGTCCTCTATAATTTATGTGTTTTGTTTCAGCCAAAATAGCCAACTTGTTTGGCCGATACAATGTTATTATGTGTTAATCATCATGTCCAATAAATGCTTACACTGATTATGACTAATGTACAATTTTCATGCATCTAACTGGATGCACATGCACATACCAGATTTCGGAGAGTCTAAAGGGCAAATATGTGAGTATAGGACGCCCAAATGAGTGTCTTGTAAAACCCTGCAATACCCAACATGATCACTAGCATAAGCAACAACATTGAGTGACACATTTTTAGCCAGAAGAAAGCCATGGTAAGAAAAGCAAATCTATATACCTATACTCAGGGTTTGAGATTCATATCAGATAACAGTTTACCATCTTGAAACCTCTTAACTTTGTGGTCAAACATGTACCAATAATATCTTATTTAAATCTTTTAGAAAGCACTGAAATATGAGACAGGGATGGATTAAATTATACTGGTTCTTTGAATGTACTCAATGTAGTGTGGTCTGGGTAGCTCAGCATGAAATATTTAACATATTAAAGGTGAAATGTCCTGGTTAACTAGATAGTACTTAAAGCAACTAGATAGTACTTAAAGTATACTTACAAGTTGACATACATATATCAGTGTATAAACAATAATAATAGAAATAGAAACTTCTCTGACCTATTGACCAGTTATTTTAATATTTTGTGATAAAGGAAATATGGCTTAAATGCTCATTGCTAAGTTGTATATCTGGAAGTTATTGTTGGTTTAATGATGTTCAGACCAGATACCCTGTATTTCTGGAAGTTATTGTTGGTTTACTGATGTTTAGGCCAGATACTCTGTATATCTGGAAGATATTGCTGGTGAAAGTGTTTAGTGGACAGTTGTGCTTGATAGTTTACTGTTTACTATTGTGAATAATTAACAGTAGTTTCAGTAACCCAATCATAGCTAAAGTCTAGCTTCTTTAAATTGTAATATAACACAAGTGTTCCATTTAGAAGGTTGTGAACACTACTAATAACAGTAGGCACAGAAGCCCCAATCAGATATTTATTACTAAACTAAAGTTTTAACTTTAGTTACTTTAGAATCATAACCTAACAGGCTAACACAATATGATGCATTAATACAGAAGGTTGTGAGTACTTACTACGTAATAACAGTAATTTTGTAGAGAGCCTTATCAAATATTTATCACTAAGCTAAAGTTTAGCTACTTTACTATTTTGAATAATTTATTATAACCTATACTGGTAAAACAATAGATGCTTTGATACAGATGGCTGCATATTAATTTAGGCATACATATTTAACTTAAAGACCAGCCTCGGACTATAAATAGCAGCCAATGAGGAAAATGTCTTTTAATCTAAATATATTTTGACAATTTTCAGTGATGGGAAGGTTTTTTTTTACAAATATCTTCAGCAAGATATTTTTCTGCTATTCAGATTTGTTGTGGAAATAACTCTAGCTACTGGTATACTACATACATATATATACATTCTATTGTTTCTGATTTGCTGTTGTAGTTACACTGCAGCACATTAAGAACACTAGTACTTACAGGAGTTTGATGAACTTTTCCTTCAGTATAAAATTAATATATATATACCCATTTTACTTTGATAACAAAATGTACATAAAATATGTTGTTTTATATAAAGATTTCATAATGATAACCCATGTTTCAAAGACTATCATTTTCTTTCACATAATAATTCATTGTTCAAAGATGATCTTTTTCTGTAGGTAATAATTCAAATGATCAAAGATGTTACTTTTTTGTCATTTAATAATTCACATTACTGAAAGTGATTCTTTTTTTGTCACATAATAATTTAATTGTCAAAGATGTTCTTTAATTCAAATTTTCAAAAATGTTTTTTTCCCGTCAAGTTAACTTTTCCACATGAAAACCTTAACACTGTAACATACTGTATAAAATTGATTTTGTGAATCAAATCAGAGGTTTTTGTGAATTAAATCGGAGGTGACTTTATTATAAAGAAGTAAATTATACACTTCTTCAGACCGCTTTTTTACATCTGATTTGATTTAGTTAATATTAAGTTTTTGACTGATATACGCCAGATTTTAATGTGACTTATAGGTTAAGGGTATATTTTAGCTCAGTTTTTCTGAATAAGTAATATGAAATTACCAGTCAAATAAGATTAAATATATTGTGTACCAGATGTTTATAAAAAAATAAAGCCAAGTAAGTGATCAACATGGGAAGGGCAATCTGGGTAAAAGTAAAATAACTTATATTGTTCATGATAGCAATACAATACACAGATGACTGCAGCATGGTGTCAATAAAGCCAGTAAAGCAACAGAAAGTTGTCTGCTACTCTTATGGGCATGGATTAAGTTTGTCACCTACTTCCACTAGGTTTACATTTTCTGGATATGTTTTGCAATTCATAATTTATTCCTAAGTAAACACCTCTATGATGACCATTCAAAAATTCTGTCACCATTTTCTGGGTTAAAAAACATAATTTAATGCAATGGTAAAATTTATTTTGATGAGAGCTAATTGAAGCATTCCTCCTAAACAGCTTGATTAAATTCAAAGCCTCTCTTTGATATTGGTGTCAAACACTGCAGTATCCCTTTACCCCAATGTGCTTATTGTTTGATATTTGTGCTCCCTGTATGGAATTTAATGCAGTTTGTATTTCACAATTTATTATTCATAACGTAGATACCGGTACTCATTAAACTAGTTCAAATGAATAATATCTTTGGAAATTCTTCATGAAAACCTTTGGGGTTTGGCATTCCAATTTTATTAAAGCTTTATTCAACATAATGTGCCATGTGATATCCGACTAAATATAGGTGACATGTCACATTAATGAGTAAACATCTTTTATTACCCTCATATGCTTAAAAAGGGGTTTGTTGCCCATAAAGTAAGCTCTGTTTGTATTTCATAACATTGTGCCCTGTGTATTCATGTTGTAAAATCATTTAAAAGGGGCACCTGCTTTTTTAGATGCCAGCTACTTTTGTAGTGGTTCTTAAAGTACAAACAACTTAGTTTAAGTACATTACAAGTCACACTTATAGACACCTTTTTCTTAAGAATAAATGCTAGTTAGTGCTAGTCGAATGAATGGAGAAAGTCAATGCTCCTTGACCCCCATGTGACCTAGCCACGCCTTATTGTTGAATGACAGATACATGTACACAGCATATAGTTATGAATCTATGATTGATGATTTGTCACAGATGTCATTTAAAGATGACATGCAGTTAAAATTATACATTGAAGTATATTGTAGAAAAATCAGTTAACTCTTCAAATCAGCTTATTCAATCTGTCTTAGTCATGTTAGTATCCAAGATAAATAAGTTTAAATCTAAAAATTTCAATGCTTCCTGTTGATTGGAATATTTAAGTAAATTTGTAAAACATTACATGCCAAGGTCTGGGGCCACTGGATTGGTCGAAATTTGAAACCTGGCTAGTCTTACAGTCTTTACCATCAACTCAATTTTTCAGTCATTAAACTGGATTAAGATCAAATTGGAATTTTAATATTTTTGCACGCTTGAAATCAGAGGTTTGATATCCTGCCTTGTAAATACAAGATTTGATACACATTCTTGTTAAAAATACAAAATACATTTATGATGCACTGTCTTTTGTATACAAGATTAATTGATATACCATCTTACACAAGATTCGAAAAGGAGTAGTGGCCTTTCTTTTGCCAAACACAGCATGAAGAAACGAAAGTCAAAAGGAGACTGAAAGATGATGGTCCTCGGGCTCTAAGGATTCAAATGTGACAGAATAAAACTCTTACTGTCATTATTCCTGTACCATTGAGCATCATATTGTTTGTTGATTCCTTTATGAACCTTACAACTCCGAAGCCAACCAATGTTTATCAGTTATTTTCACATGCTTTATAAAATTGCAATTACTTTATAATATACTGCAATATATAGATGATGATGTATGTAAACTCATTAGGTAATTGCCAATAAAATTGTTATTATGATAAAGCTAGACGTAGGCCAATTGTTAGGAGTGCTAATAATTTTTGCATTCAGTAATTAATTACTAGTATATTATTTGATTTTATATTATTATATTGTAAGCAGTGTTAGCAATAAACCAGTCCTTGTTTTGTATTTTCAACATTATCCATTGTTGTATTTTGGAGACAGTAGTCAGTTCTTCCTAAAAGCTACCACTTTTGTATCATCAGACAGATTGATATGTCCAACTCTGTAATGTCAGTTTGAAGAACTGAACTGGTATTTAATCTTTGACTTAATACAACATCTTCAACAAACATGCTCAGCCTCAATAATAGTTAAAGAATTTTGACAGCGGTGTAAAATTATTGCACTTTACCCTCTTTGATATAGATCTGTTGGGCAAGTGAGAGGCATATTGACCCATAAGCCAGTGCTTTAGACCATTTAGTCACCTAGGCTCCTCAAAAAGTTCATATTATTCCCCATGAAAATCTGCATCCACTGTCAAAGGATGTACCAGGCAAGCAAGCTACACATTGCTTTGAATATCCCAAAAGCACTTAAGCATCTGGAACTGCAGAAGGATTCAATAAAAGCACTGCAGGTATCAATATCATTCAGTTCAGCCTCTCCAAGTTGATCATCATTATCATTCAGCCCTTATAATTTAACCATCATCATATCCACCAGATATGTTAATAATGAAATAAGCCTACAGACTACCAGTAGTGACCAGCATAATAATGATTGATTCAATGTAAGAATTACTGATAAGTTTACATAACATTATTGTACTTTATTAAGTTACCTTTGTGTAACAGTTTCGTCTGATGTCTGAAGCTCATATTTATATTGAAGGGATTCTCTCAGAGTCTCTTATTGATATCAAATTTATCTTATTAAGTTATATAAGACAATGAATTCCTTCAGAGCTTGTCTGTGACATCAGGTATTATTTGATTAAGTTGACTATACACAAGATACATTTCATTGAGTTAGCTAGCTGGTCCCAGTTTCACAATCAATCTTTCACTTTAGAATTTCCTTAATTAAATTTTTGGATTGGTATGTTTTGACGTCACTTTAACCTGTAACTTTGAGTTTGATTAGTATAACTTTGAGTCAGACTTGTCACTTTCAGACCTGTCCTGTAATATTTTGTAAATTCTATTTTTAGATGGATCAGGCTGGCTTTTATTTCAGACACTTGAGTATAGAAGATCTATGATATGGAACATTATTATAATGCCCCTCTTCGAAGAGCAGGGAGGGTGGTATACCGGTACTGCTTTACCTCTGTCATTCCGTCCACCTGAAACAACGATTTTTGTAAAAGTTGTTTCAGCAACTACTAAACACAGTCATTTGAAATTTTGTATGCAAGTTTAATATGAGGTCCCATACTGCAAGTACCAATTTCTAGTCTAATGGACATCTACTTCCTTTTTCCTGACAATTTTTTTTTCAATATTTATGGTCAATGGTTAAAAATTTTCATAACAGTTTTCTCAGCAACTACTAATCAATTTATAAGCCACTTGGAATTTTGTAATAAAAATCCTGCACTATAAAACTAATAAAACATTAAATATATTAATTGATGGAATGAATGGGTTTTACACCCACTCCAAGAATATTTTACTATATTGAGACTTCACCAGCTATAGGTTAAGTGGCAAAAATGTTTATCTTTGTTACTAGTGCACTCATGGCAATGTGCAGGGAGAGTTCTTTAATGTGCCATGCCTGTTGGTTTTTAAGGTCTCTTCTTAAGTACCCTGTTACTTTCATTTCTAAATGCTGAGTTCTTGGCAAAAGAACAGTCACTTCCTATTTTTCAGTCTTGGTCAGAATTTAATATATAGGCAGGGTAGATTGGTAAGTAACCTCTTGAATCTTCGCCACCTGACATTCTATCCAGCTTGCAACAATGAGTGACCTTTTGAATGCAATCTATATACACAGTTTGTCAGAGCATCACCTGTGCATTAATTGTACTAACTAATGATAATGAACAAAATGATTATTACTGGTATTGAAAAGTAAAACGTCAACACATTGGGAGAACAATCAAGGTATATAAGCAACTGGATACATGTATATCGATAATGATAGAGTGATATTAGATTTTCATTTATATCATTGTTTATCACGTAATGATAACTTGTGTTATAAACATATAAGGTACCTTGGTTAGATACACAGGCTTTATTTAGTTGCTCAGTATATAGAAAGTTTGAGCACATGCGTTCCTATAGACAGGTAGTCTTTATAAAGAGGTGTACACGTTTTACATGAACTGGCCCCGGTTTCAGAATCATTTCTGTACTAAGGTTTTCCTTAACTTTAATTTTGGCAATCTCTTTTGGAACTATAAACCACATATTTGTCAAATTTAAGTTAAGGAAAATCTTAGTTAAGGAAGGATTGTGAGACAGGGACCTGCAGACAGTTATGATCATAGACAGTATCTGGATAAACGTTACACCTACATGCTTAATGTCAGAATAAACTGGCAGGTATTACATGTGAACTGACACACAGGGGCAGTAATCTGATCAACTTTGTGCCATCAGTATATGCACACTCTATGTATTATTATGTCTTGTTATTCTGTGGTACTGACATTAAGAATTACTTGGCAGTTACTATAGCTAGTCCGAGCTACCTGGTATTCCCACCAGTACATTTTGAACACTGGCCTAATTAAGCTGGTGTAACAATTGCCTCATCAATACAATAGTTTGACGGTATTGGCAGCAGCAGATTATAAATACTTGTATCTACATACTTAAACATTTACATAATCTGATTACCATCCTTTCATCATTATGCCTCATTAAGATAATATCCTTGTTTTCTCTCTGTCTGTAGGTATCTAGGGTTTTAGTTCTTTCTGCCTATATGTATTGACGTTTTAGGTTGATTTGTTAAGCAGATATATAGTTATTATGTTTGTCTAAGATTTTACAGTTCTTTAGCATTCCTCAAATCATCATCCAATGCACTAGCATACCATAAGATGATGGAGACATACATTTCAGTTTAGGTCAATAACCAAGAGAGAAGTTACTACATGTTGTTTTATGCCTTCGTTTATTTGTGTCTTTGATGACATTATGAAGTGGCTTGCTGAGTCTGAAGGAAACAATGAGATTTGAGAACTGTTTGACTTAATCTTGAAGAAGTACTTCATCTCAGTAATAACTACAACTTATGTTTGATGAAAATGACTAAATTCCTGCTTATACAGTGGCTGATATCAGCTGTCAAGTTTCATTTCTTGTGGAAGAAAAGTGTATTTTGTCCTTGTAAAGTTTGCATTGTCGTTTTTCATATTTCTCTAACGTTATTCTTACCATTTTAGAAAGTTGACCACACAATTGTAAGTTTCCCCATTTCTCACATTCCTTCTGAAATGAAATATTCAATTATAATTTGTAAGTATTTTGTTATGGAATGTGACAATAAGAAATGTTACAATGTTGTCAACTTTCTAAAATGGTAAGAACAATGTTGGAGAAATATGAACAATAACAATAGAAACCAGACAATGACAAAATGAAATGTGAGGGCTGATATCCGCCATGGTATACTTATTGTAATACTGAATAAGTTTTGATTTTATCAATGGTACTGTATTTGATAGTTTGGCTATTTTCATATTTACTTGGGCTGATATAAAACTGGTTACCATGGTGATTTATTTGTAACATCCTTAGTAGATACAATGTTTAGTTTGCAGGAATCTTGGATACAATGCTAAAATGATGAATGCAGGTCTATGACAAATACAGGTACCTCTTTCAAACTGTATGTTGCAGACTGAAGACCTAAGTATTCACTTTAACAGATCATGCAAATGGCATTAAAATCGTAAATTTGGCTATTGTAAAATATCACATGGGAAATCAATGAAAACATTAACACATTTAGTGCCCTAGGTTTAACACATTGTTCATTTAATCTTTAGTCAAATTCATCATATGTCAAACTTTTATTAAGTTGCTAGGCTAAACAAAACTTGATCAACACTTTACTATGTTCCATAGAAGTGAGAATTAAAATATATCTGAATTAAATTCTAGATATACTGTACTGTAATATTATAAATATTGACTGGATACATCACAGTTGCATTCAACTGCCAAAATAAATCAACTGTGAAATAATATCTGACTGATGCAGACTTTCTGCAGTTTCTGATTAAAAACAATATGGTAGGCTTTATATTACATCAGTGAAGTCTGCTTCTAAATATCGATGTATAGATAATGAATTGTTTCAAATTCCAATAATTTAATTTGTAAAACCAAAGTAATATTCCAGCTGTATCTCATTAAGTTACTGTATGTCAAGTGCCTGTGGATCAGACGAGGGGTCAAACCCAGAACCTTCTGCACCACAGTCAAGTACTGTACTCTTCCAGCTGATCTACCCAGATAGCTACATTACTAATCTCTTGAGATTTGACCCACAGACTCTAGCATGTGGGTAATTTTGAAGTCGCTCACAAATTTTCTCAGAGTATCGTTACCCATGGCTGTAGTTTCCAGTCCTCCACTTACAACGGGCACACTCATGACCAATTAACAAATATTCCTGTGTCAGACCAGCCTGGGCTTGACCTAGGACCAGTATTATAGTCAAGTTTTCTACTTGTTGAGTTATCCAGACTACTAGGGCAGCAGTAAGACATGTAGAATTAAATGTAGTTCTTTAATTTAAATTGAGAAAGTGAAACTAAATTAAACTAATAAGGTTAAATGATTACCGGTAATCATATAGATTAAATCTGCATGTGAAATATTTTAAATATTATTAATAATAATAGTTTAACTTAATACTACTACATGCATTGTATTTAAAAAGGATTTTTTTTTTTTGGATTTGGAGTCATAACTGTTTACAATAACATGCACATGCACTCCAATATTATTATGGTGTTTAATGCACCTGAAATGTTACCTATACGGTTGGTTGGTCATATTTTGCATGAATGATGAATTTAAAAACATTATATACTATAGTTTGTTTCAGTATTTGTCAGAGTTGTTAATATTGAGTCCATTTTTGTAAAAGGGTACTGGGTATGATCAAGAAGTAAAATGTCACCTAATGTTCCCTCTGGATAATTTTGTACCCACCCTATTTACTTTTTATAGTGAGTTAAATTGCAAATAGACATGTGCTAGACAAATAAGTACAAAATTATATACATATTTTGTCAATAGAGAAAGGAATAGTTGTCTGTGAAGTTTATAAATAGATGCATTGCAAAACAATAACTGAGGGCACTAATAAACTCTATATGTACTATACATATGTATATAATGTAACTTCTGCCGCACTTATGGATTAAGTCACTGCCAAAGTCCAAAGTGACCAACTAAGTCACTGAATGTAACTTCTACCGCACTTATGGATTAAGTCACTGCCAAAGTCCAAAGTGACCAACTAAGTCACTGAATGTAACTTCTGCCGCACTTATGGATTAAGTCACTGCCAAAGTCCAAAGTGACCAACTAAGTCACTGAATGTAACTTCTGCCGCACTTATGGATTAAGTCACTGCCAAAGTCCAAAGTGACCAACTAAGTCACTGCCAGAGTGACCTAAATTAAGTCTTTTCCTTCTCCTTGTATGAGTTGAATAGAGCTGAATATGGATTAACCTAAATCTACACCCAGTTTTGCATTTTAAACTTTGTAAGTTTTACATATATGTTACTAATAGTTAATGGAACGTATACAACCTTCAGTCTTAACGTTCTTACTAGCATGCTGACTGATATCAAACTGGAGTGTATCAGTAATGAGGGGGCTAGTGGGTAATGAATACTACCCCCTCTTATATGTCTGTATTGTCTGACTGATTCAAGCGATTTATCTTAACAACTGGCTACCTTGATGTATAGTACAACTAGCTTCCTTGAAGCATAGTACATCTTTATAGCATATTATCAAATTCATATTCTTGTAAGTTATACAAATTATAAAATAAAAATACATGTTTTCTTACAAAAAATATTATTTTGATATATGTATATTTATTAATGAAGCACTGGTTGTAAAATATGTGCGATAGTTGTGAGCTCTGCAGTTATAGTACTATAGCCACATTACATAACATTTCTGGGCACATTCAAATCCATTGCCTTGCTTTGTAATAATTAGTTCTAAAAAGGCCATATGTAGAAAGGGATTATAAGAACTGGGTGTTTGCAAACAGATCAAAAATTTTATCTCATTTTGACTGAACTTTACATGCTTTATATATCATATGCATCAAGACTGACTTTATTTTTTATTTCTATTCAGGTAAAAACACATTTTTATCCATTCAGGTAAAAAAACCAATACAGTTATTTACTACTTAACTGATGATATTTATATATTTTTCTATTACAGGTACAAAAGACCCATTCCGTTCCATTCAGGTTAAGCCGTTACCTTTCACAGCACTCCGACCTTCAGTATGGATGCGTAACATTCCAGTTCTGGTTCAGATAAAAGGTTCAGAAAAGCATGAAGCTCATATAAAGATTTTAAATCCAAACTTGTAGGTATTTTTTTTATATTTATTTTTTACAATTTCACCATAAAGATAAAGTATATAAGAACAAAAGTCAGATATTTTATCATTTCTAATTGAAAAGTTTAAGAGTTTTAAATTTTTTTTTGATTCATCAATTTAACATTTAATTTTGCAATTTGTTACTAAGTTATAGAGGATCTTTGACAAGTCATGGTTTAATATGGCATTTATTTTGTAAGTTTAATACATAAATATGCCAAAAGCTTTTTATAAGCTTGAGCATAAGGGCTCTTAGTCACATTCATTAATATAGGACAGATACCTGTGCCTGTCCAAACTCCATAAAAGTAGTACCTGTCCAAATTCTGTAGAACTAGTGTCCACCCTAACTCTATAAACCAATGTCACACCGAACCAAAGTCTATAAAACCATTGTCCACCCAAACTCCATAAATCCATTGTCCACCCAAACTCCATAAAACCATTGTCCACCCAAACTCCATAAAACCATTGTCCAGCCAATCTCCATAAAACCATTGTCCAGCCAAACTCCATAAAACCATTGTCCACCCAAACTCCATAAAACCATTGTCCAGCCAAACTCCATAAAACCATTGTCCACCCAAACTCCATAAAACCATTGTCCACCCAAACTCCATAAAACCATTGTCCACCCAAACTCCATAAAACCATTGTCCACCCAAACTCCATAAAACCATTGTCCAGCCAAACTCCATAAAACCATTGTCCAGCCAAACTCCATAAAACCATTGTCCACCCAAACTCCATAAAACCATTGTCCACCCAAACTCCATAAAACCATTGTCCACCCAAACTCCATAAAACCATTGTCCAGCCAAACTCCATAAAATCATCGTCCACCCAAACTCCATAAAACCATTGTCCACCCAAACTCCATAAAACCATTGTCCAGCCCATTGTCCACCCAAACTCCATAAAACCATTGTCCACCCAAACTCCATAAAACCATTGTCCAGCCAAACTCCATAAAACCATTGTCCACCCAAACTCCATAAAACCATTGTCCACCCAAACTCCATAAAACTATTGTCCACCCAAACTCCATTAACTAGTATCCATCCAAATCCTATAGAACCAATGTCTCACCAAACCAAAGTCTATAAAACCATTGTCCACCCAAACTTCATAAAACCATTGTCCAACCAAAATCCATAGAAATAGTATCCACCCAAACTCAATAGAACCAGTGCCCACCTTAATTCCATAAAACCAGTGTCCACCAAAAGTCCATAGAACCAGTGTCCACACAAACTCCATAAAACCAGCTTTAACCTAAAGTCCATAAAACCAGTATCCACCCAAATCCATAAAACCAGTATCCACCTGAAGTCTATAAAACCAGTGTCCACACAAACCCTATAGAACCAGTGCCCGACCAAAATCCATAGTACCTGTGTCTACCCAAACTCCATAGAACTTGCTCTCATATTCCCATCTCATAAAGGTTTTTAGAGATTATCTGTCTGTTTGTCTGTCTGGCCATCCATCCCAATACCATGTGTACTGTCCATGTTGTCCATGTCTATGGATGAAATTTGATGAAATGTAAATCAACACGAGACAATGTGTTAATACCAAATTTAGTGTCTGTCTGTCCATCTCCACAATGTTGAGGACAGGGGTATTTGTTTCTCAAAAGACTGCACTAGTAATTTTTTGATATTTGCTTTATTTTCAGATACACTTTACAGATTACTCATGGAGACTTTCAGTGGACTGTCCGTCGCAGATACAAACATTTTGCAAACTTGCATCAACAGCTATCATTATTTAGAATTACACATAAAATTCCAGTGCCAACTAGAACGTAAGTACCTGAAATGTTTTCACACCCAGAATGGTTTTTCTTTTTATATAAATGATTTGTTTAAAAACATTTATTTTATAGCTTTTATCCATTTACCTCAAAATTGACTGGAAGTGTTCATTGCACCGCATAATACCCCAAAGTGATCATTAATCTGCAGAATTATTATTTCCAACAGATAAAGATTGTCATTATCCAATGTTTTTCTGTAAAAATTAGGTAATTTCTGGAAATTGCATCAGAATGTATGACATAATAAATAGGAATATTTAAAATTAAAATATATTCATTGGAACCCATCCATTTTAAAATAACAAAAATACAGAATACAAGCTGAAGTTGCTGTAACTAACAAACTAAAAATATAAAAATAGATAAAAAATCTGATTTAAAATTTAAGTCAGTAAAATTTAAACTAAATATTTTTCCCTTTGGCTATTTTAGTCCTAATTTAAGTATTAAATGTCACAATACCTCATCAGATGTTTAATTGTTACTAGTAAGTGGCTATACTACCAGTAATTAACATCTTCTACTGCACTGAAATTGTTTTGTGTTGTGTGATATTCAAATTAATGTCACTTTGATCAATTAACTGTAATTTATATAAATATTTCAGTAAATATAATGTGTTTGAACTTAAATAATTGGATAATAATGCATGTATTTAAACAGAAATGAAACACATATCTTTTTAACATGGTTTAGTTAGATTTCAAATGTCAAATAAATTTTACACAATGCTTAGAATGATATTAGCTAGAGTATTGGTAAATAGTAACTTAATTAGGAATGAAGGTTAGCATTTTGAGTTGAGGACCAGCTAAAAGAAAAATTGTAATAGTAATAAATAGGTAAAATTTGTAAAACTTAGTGACCAAGACTTATTTTAGGAGCAGTGGGCTACTCACTGGCCCCAGGAATTCTTAGTCCCTGATTATTATGTTTGATAGATAATCTCCGTGCAATGACTTCAATTTGTTAGTTTTGTTAGTACGAGCGTACTTATCATTTAGATACAAATTGGCTAATTTGTTTTTTCAAATCAGTAATGAAATTGAATAGTACCCAATTATCTGTATTTATTTATTGAGGGATGAAGCCCGAGTACCTGGAGAAAACCGCCATTTTTGGGGGAACTAACACATTTTCATTGCCCTATGATCTGCCCAAGTGGTATTTGGACCTAGGTGGCGTGAGTGACTATGATGCATAAACTCAAACTTTGGATCACTCGGCCACTAAGGTTCATGATACAGGGTATGGCATACAGGACATGAAATAATGGGCATATGTGTGACAGCTTGTGTCAAACATTGAAAAAACACTATCCAATAAAGTAGTGAAGTATCACCTAGATATCTTGGATTAGTGATTGTTAATGAAGGCATTTTTTTAGATTTTTTTGTGTGGTATGTCCCATTTCCATTTTTTTCCTATTGTGGAAAGCACATAGCACTTTCTGGAATTACAACATAAAAAGAATCTAATATTTTGTTTTCATATAATATTGGATTCATTAAACCTGTTGAATAAACATGTATTACCATGAATACGTGTGTAAGATCATCTATTTATATATATATGTGTGTTTATCCTGTACAGCACTTTATGTATAGCTTTATTATAGAGTGATATCTGCATTTAAGTTTTATATAGAACGACAATATCTCTTCCTGCTTCAGTTTGTAAGAAAAGTTGAATTACAGGATCCATAAACACTTCTTATTTCCTATTATTGTACTCATTGACAATTAGGTACTTGTCTGCGCCTATTTTCTTTTTTTTTCAATAACAACAACGTAACATCACTTATGTTACATGAGTACCCTTAATTGCTGTAAATATATTATGGTTCATTCTTGTATGGATAATATTTTTTCCACCTTACAATACATATATACTTATTCTGTAATACAACGTACATCATCATGGGAACAAGACTCGACTCTGATACAAGCCCCTACATACATATAGGATATCAATAAAATGCATATATCTTCTCTGAACAAGTTAGAATGCATGCCATACTCCTAGACCCAATTGATTTACTCTCAAATGCTTTGAGATTCTGAAACTGAAGTAGATTTTGGCTTATTGTGATTGAGTCTCACAAACAGGGCCCCCGTATAAACTAATATATGTTGTCTTTTATGAATTTAACAATAAAAACCATTATAGTCCTCGCAATTAGCACAAAACATAGCTATAAAATTCAAATAAGGCTATACACCCTTCCAGAAATAGCCGGAAACTGGTTATCGCACTTGATATGACGTCACGCCGGGAAGGCTATCTATCGATCCCATCAGCATGTACAGTATATTCACTCAGTTCGAGTATCTGTTAGGTGTCATATGTAAGCTACAGGTGAGATGATAAACCGACAAAGCGAATATTACTTTAAATAAATTACAAATTATGAATTATGAATGGGCTAATTAAACAAATTTTAAACACATAGATGATCATCCGAAAAGACACTTAACATTGTAAAGGATAGTGTAGAATTTGTTGTAATTTCTTCAACAAAATAACAAGTTTTATTTTTACTAGAAAATTGCAATTTGTAAATGTTCAAATTTAAAAAATATAAAATACATGAACGTATATTTATTAATATCTTGGACCATTTAATTACCCTCAAGGACATTTGAAATTCATATTTTCATCCGACTGGAAATATTTTAATTTTTAAATCAAATTACTACGAACTTTCGCCTTCCACTTTTTATTATTAATTTTTATTTATTTTATTAAATCGGAATTTTCATAAAACTTATTTACAAAATATTGATATAAATTAAACAATTCAGATACATAATTGATAGTCAAAATAATTTGAAAACTTAAATTTTCCTGTGATTACAAATTAGCGACATCTTAAAGTTCTATTTAAAAATCATTGTTCAACAGATTAAACTTTAATTAAAGAAAGATCCGTTTTTGCTAAAAATGTTAAAGGTTCTAAAAATTTATTTTTAAAATTATTAATAAAAATATTTTAAAAAAATCAAGAAACAAAAAAACAACAACATTGAAATTTTGGTTATATGGTTAAAATTTCGATTAAATTTATATAAATAACAACTGATTCTAAGTAGAAATGACGACATCCTTACCTATGTCGACTTATAGGACTTTTAATTGGTTTCATTAATCCACTTTGCAATTAACAGGAAAATACATCTAGATTATCTGATTACGAGATGAACAGACGACCAAGGCAAAACCTGATTATAATACACAGTGATAAATATCTGATTTATTCTCATGTAGTGTCGTATCACTGCTTTGGCTATATTATACTTATTTGTCAAAAAATCAAAAAGTATAAAAATGAAAATAAATGAATAAATAACTTTTAATACTAATTATGTGATGTTTATTATTATTTATCATCTTTAAACTGTAACACAAATATGTTAAGTTTCAAAATGTCGGATAAATAATTATCCCTTGATTCGTTATGAATTTTTCGGATAGATATAGATAATTTGTTCGTTTATATAATTATACACAGAGTTACAGAATACTTAAAATGCAATGTTTAGAGCTCTCTCTCTCTCTCTCTCTCTCTCTCTCTCTCTCTCTCTCTCTCTCTCTCTCTCTCTCTCTCGTTTAAATAATTCTACCGACTGAGAATCTTCCGAGATTAACGAAAAGCTTAGGCTACTTCTGACACACCTGGATTCATTCATGCATAAGCAAATTGTCCTTAGGTTGGACCGAAGCATTTTCTCTCCTGTAAATCAGGTAATCAAAATCAGTGCCCTAATTAGTTCCGAATGACTGCCCATGACTTGGTATTACAATATCAAATATGTCATGGAACAGTTATTATAATGTAACAATTAAAATGAATTTTTAAAAGTTTTAATGAAAAAAAAAATTAATTTCAAATTATTTTTCAAGAGGTTATGGAATAAAATACCAGCGATATGTAATTAAAATTGAAATTTAATATTTAATTTTAAAACAATATTATATTAAGGGAAAATACGAAATGCTAGAATTTCTTTTTCATAATTCCCTCTATGACATCACATTCTACTATCAATCCTAGCACTCCCGCCAGGTGTCGCGATTTATCGGAAGGGTGTATAGCTGGTACTATCTTTATTAAACTGACATATGTTTTCCTGTATTTGGTTTGAAATTATATAAAGCATCCTCCATGTAACAAAAGTTGTTTTAAAACAAATCTAAATGATAACACCTTTATTATATAACATTTTGTTTTATTTGAATAGTAACGCTCAGATATTTAATATAGATTTTGTAACAGCTGAATCTGTTGTGAGACTAAAGTGTAGATAATGTGTTGTGTGTTATCAGATATACAGTACAGGCCTGTCAAAAGTTTAACACTAAGCGCACAAATAAGCACCTGCCTTGCAAGTGCCTTCTTTAGCTATATTTCAACAGCTTTTCTGCTGCTGCTATTAATCTTTTGGCAGGTTTACTGTCTTCAGCTATCCATATCCTGGCCACTCGACAGCCAAACTTTGACTTCTTTGCGTTAGCTTATTGTTAAACTTTCGACAGGCCTGTACTGTAAATATGTTGGTTAAGGAAACGGCTATTTTAGTGTATGATTCATTCTATATATAAGATAAAACAACTGGTTTATACTTCCTGATAAAAGTATTGATTTTTCAAAAGTTGAAATGTTTAACAGGTATCACACCTGATGATGCAGGTATACTTGACTTAGATAAATTTGATTATTATTTTCACTTATACAAACAAACATTTCTAAAATCAACCCCTTGCTCATGTTATGTGCCACAATAGAAAGACATTAGCCAAATTAAACATAACACATAAAAAACATTCACTAATTAAAAGTTATTGTCATCAGCTCGTTTTGGTAAATGTTCTGAAGTTTACCCCTCAGACCACAGTGTCTCTAACCCACTACGTTTGAATTCCACTTGGATCAGAACCTAGTCTGAGCTTGTTCACCAGTTTGCTTACCAACAGCTGTTGGTGTTTTTTCTGACACTCCCAGTTTCCTCCATTATACCTAAAGTGACCACCTCAGTATAAGTAAAACATTCTTGACTAGGACATAAAACTTTAGTACTCCACTCCCTTCCACTCATTAGTTTGATGTAAGTTATGATTTTAGTTTTGCAGTGTTACTTATATATAGCTGGTGGTATAAGAATATAAGTGAATTAATAACATGAATAATAAATCCTGACTGGGGTGTAATTCAATTTCACTCACTGTTTTGAAATAAAGTTTTTAAGAATTTATAACGATCACAAATATGAATTGTTAGAACCAGTCTGCACATTGACCAATAGGCTACATGTCGATTTATCAACTGTTTGTACTAAATAAGTTAACTCCATCAAGTGATCCATTTTGTATTCTAAGTGTTGTTAAGACTTCTACTGTACTATACATTATAAATACTACATTTGTATTCACCAATAAGTTTTGCCAATGATATTTATATTTATCTGACCAATAATGCAGTCTGTTGTGAGAAACCTTGTTGAGATATCTATCATCTTTTAAGCAGGGGAACCAGATTGTCCTCTTCTGATGTTCCATATCATAATAGACTGGAACCAAATCTTCACCTATAATGAATCTTGGTTTGATGTCTAACTTGTTAACAAAGCTTAATTAAACATTTGGTTTTGGGAAGTAGAACCAAATCTTCTACCTCCTGTAAGAAAACCTGGGTTTAATGTCCAACACTTTTAAACCAGAGGGAAGCAAATTGACTGCTTTGAGAAACCTTGGTTTTGCTGTCTCATAGTTTAAACAGAGTAGAACCAAATCTTGTTCTGTATAGAACTTTGGTTTGGTGTCATACATGTTAACCAACATCTTTAAACCAGAGGAAAGCAAATAATCTGCTTTGCAAAACCTTAGTTTGATGTTTCATATTTTAAACACCTCACCTATCCTCTTCATGCCCATTGGCACATAAGGTCCCGATACACCTCTTCCAATTTGGCCGGTCTTTTGCTGCTACTCTTGCCTGTGCCCATGTGGTCCATCCCAGTTGGTCTCTTTCCTGCTCTGTTGCTCTCCTCCATGTTGTTTTTGGCCGACCTACTTTCCTTCTGCCCTCCGGATGCCATGTAAGGGCTGTTGTGCATATCCTCTTACTGCTGTTGAATCGGAGGATATGCCCAATCCATTTCCACTTTCTAATCATTATGGTTGCACTGATGTTTTTAGTATTTGTTCTTTCATGGAGCTCTTTATTTGTTGTTTTATCTGGCCATCTGACTCGAAGTATGTTTCTCAAGCACCTGTTTTGAAATGTATCCAGCTTTTTCTTGTCTCTTTCTGTGGTTTTCCAAGTTTCGCTTCCGTAGGTGAGTACTGATACAACCAAGCTGTTAAACAATCGTATCTTTGTTTGGATTGAAAATTTTGAGGTGGTCCAAATCTTCTTTAATCGTCTAAACTGTTGTTTTGCTTTTCCTAATCTACTGTTTATATCCTGATCGCACCCTCCTTCTGTTGTTACAATGCCCCCTAAATAAGTGAAAGTCTCTACATCTTCTATTTGTTGATCGCCTATTTTTACTGGGTCTTGTATGGTGGTGTTGAGCCTCATTACTTTAGTTTTACTGGAGTTTATTTTAAGGCCGACCTGCTTTGCATTTTCATGTAGTTTTTGAGTTTTGCTTTGAATGTCTTGGTATTTTGATGACAGGAGTGCCAGATCGTCGGCAAAATCTAAGTCTTCAAGTTTAGTTGTAAACTTCCACCTTAATCCAGTTGGTTCCCTTTCGGTTGTCTTCTTCATGATGTAGTCGATGACGAGTAGGAATAGGAATCCGGACATAGTGCAGCCTTGTTTCACACACAGTTGTTACTCTGAACCACTCTGTTTCCTCACCATCAACTATTACAGAACACTGGAAGGTGTCATAAAGCAGCTTTATCATCTTGATTAATTTTTCTGGTATGCCATAGTGTTTCATGATGGACCATAGGCTGTCTCTGTGAATTGAGTCGAACGCCTTTTCAAAGTCGACGAAGTTGATGAATAGTGGTGCATTCCATTCATTACACTGTTCAAGAATGTTTCTAAGTGTAAACAGTTGTTCAGTGGTATTTCTCCCCTTTCTGAATCCAGCTTGTTCTTCTCGTAGTTTGTCATCTATTCCATTTTGTATTCTTTGAATGATCACTCTGGAGAAGATCTTGCTTGGCACTGATAGTAGGGTTATGCCTCTGTAATTGTCGCATATTGACTTGTCGCCCTTTTTCGGGATTTTTACAATCAATCCTTTGTTCCAGTCATCTGGTATTGTTTCTTTGTTCCATATAGCTGTAAACAGTTTTTCGAGATACTTTACAGTTGTTGTCAAATCTGCCTTTAGAATTTCAGTTGTTATACCATCAATTCCTCCTGATTTTCCATTCTTAAGCTTTTTCATTGCCTTTATAATTTCATCTTTCTCTATGACACCTGTGTTTATCTCATCTATCAGGTTGTCGTCATTTTCTGCTATTAATGGATCGTCTGGTTGAGGTCGATTCAGGACATTGCTGAAATGCTCTTTCCATCTGTTCTTTATTTCAGTCTGGCTGCTCAGAATGTTCCCATCTCTGTCTTTTATTTTTGATGTTTCTGTTCTCTTCTCATTACTTAGCACCCGTGTAACTTCGTAAACTATTTTCATATGACCACTATTGGCTGCTGTTTCTGCCTCTTCTATTAGGTCTTCTGTCCAATTTCTTCTATCTTTTCGAATATTGGACTTTACCTCTTTGTCTATTCTACTATATTTTGATCTTAGGTTCTCTTTCAATCTTTCGGATCTGGTGTTGTTTAGTTGCTGTTTTACTTGTTTTCGTTCATCAACAAGTTTCCAGGACTCTTTACTTATCCATGGTTTATGTCCTCTTTTCTTTACTCCGAGAATGTTCTTTGAAGTTTCGATATAGCCCTTTTCCATTGTTTCCCAGATATCCTCAACTGCTTCCATGTGCTCTAGTACCTGGAATCTGTTTTTAAGTGCGATGGAGAATGCTCTCTTACTCTCAGGCTGTTGTAGCTTGGTGGTGTCAAATTTGATTCTTCGATTTTCTGTTTGTTTCTTAAATGCCTTGAGTTTGATTGTGATCTTACAACGTATGAGCTCATGGTCACTGCTTGCATCTGCTCCTCTCATTGATCTTGTGTCCAAACATGATGTTCTGTGTTGTTTGGAAATAAGCATGTGGTCAATTTGGTTTTCTGTCCTTCCATTTGGTGATATCCATGTAACTTTGTGTCGTTGTTTATGTGGAAAGATGGTGCCGGTTATAACTAAGTTGTTTATTTCACAAAATTCCACTAGATTTTCTCCATTTTCGTTTCTGGCTCCTATTCCATGTTTTCCCATTACACTTTCATGGCCTTTGTTGTCACTTCCAACCTTTGCATTTAGGTCACCGATCACTAGCAAGATATCGTGTTTGGGAATGCTGTTAATCACCTCTTGCATATGTTCAATAAATAGTTCTTTTTTCTCTTCTTTGCTATCGTTTGTTGGTGCATATGCTACTATAATGCTTATTTTCAGTGTGGAAGTGTACAATCGAACATACAACAGTCTTTCATTGATTGGTTTCCATTCTAACACTGATTTATTCGCTCGTTTTGAAAGCATTATTCCAACTCCTTCCTGATGTAAGTCATCCTCTCTTCCTGAGTAGAGGACAGTTTTTCCACTCTGTAGCGATATTTTTCCATTTTTGGTCCATCTTACTTCATTAAGTCCAAGAATGTCAAGTTTGTATCGATCCATTTCTCTTTCTATTTGTGCTGTTTTTCCTGCTGAGTACATAGTTCTTACATTCCAGCTTCCAATGAAAATGTTGTCATTTGGTGTGCAAAATGACATCGGCCTGTGAGCTTCCTCTCGGCTTTCCCCCACAAGCGTCATGTTGTCCGCTGCACCGGTATCTCTAACAAGGAGAGGAATGGCCTCTCACTGTGTTCTTTGTGTATCGTGGATTTCCGTAATCAATTCTTTTTACCATGCCCGGTGATTAGCCGTGCATGAACCCCCTGGACTCGGAGGGCCAGTGGTTTTCTGTTAGGATTTTCCTTCCTTAGATGCTCCCATTACCCTGGTGACAGGGTCATCTCCCCGGATTTTCTGTCTGGATTTACTTCCATAGCCTTTGACTCAAAAGTCTAATCACAAGGCAGTGATACTATTTAACCCATAGCTGGGGCAGGGTTGGTGAGAGCCAGGGCGTGTCCACACACCGATGGGCCTGCACTCTGCACCTCTTGGGTCCTTGCTACTCCGAGATCCCCTTCAACTTAGCCTTGAGCACTAGACCCAAGTTACCGTGCATTGCCACGAGGAGGCATTGAAGGAGTCTTGGTAGTGTAGAGGCTATGTACTGGCAGGAAAGATTTACGCACTCGACTCTCCTTTTCACCTACAAGTAGGCTAGCCAGCGACACCAAAGATCTAGAGGCGTTCTATCTCTGCCGTACTAGACGCATATCACTACCCTGTGGCGTCACCACCACTAACACACATATTTTAAACAGAGTGGAACCAAATCTTGTGCTGTAAGGAATCTTGGTTAGGTGTCATACATGTTAACCAAGTGGAACAAATCTTAGGTTGTGACAAGCTTTGGTTGTATGTCCAATATCTTAAAGAGTTGGTCATCTGCTAACATTGACATTATGGAGTTGCAATAGCCTTCTAAGTCTGTGTTCTTTTAACATATACTAATACTCTATAGATCTTTTCTCTAACTAGTATATTCTTGGTGACTGCAGCTTATGCTGTCAATTTATATGGTATTCTTCATTAATTGTACACAAATAAATTGTACATAAATAAGTGATAATGATGTTTATACTTGTAGTCATAGAGAGAGAAGGCAAAGTATGCATGGTAGAAGGAACAAAGTACCAAGGTTTCCAAAGAAACCAGACTTCCTTGTTAGAGATATTGAGAAACGAAAGGTAAGTGTACTAGTCAAAAATGATAAATTTTGGTTAGGTCAGTAAAATTTGGGTTTTTTTCTGTGTATATAAAATACAAAATCTTTTAAGGTTTTGTCTATAAGATTTTATTTATATAGTCTTAATGTCTTATGGAAATGTTCTTAGAAAGCTGAATTTCCATTAATTTATCATTTGTGACCAATATGCCTGTCTGAAGTTGGGAGTTTTATCATTTGTCTCTTCCCATTCTCAGGAGTGTAAACTTAGAAAATTTAGAGATAGTTTTATTTTGATGTAAGCGATAGTAAGATTAAAGTAAAAAAAATAAAACTGTCAACAAATTTCAGTTTTGGGTTGTCAGATGTCTAATTTAGCACTAAATTTAAACTTTGGTAATGAAAAGGACATACTTAAATCACTAAAATAAGTTTGGACCAATATAAATGTAATGTTACAGTATATTTTTATTATGTTTTATATTACACTTCTTGTTTTTCACACACAGTTTACTGTTGCATGTTTTATTATTTCTCTGACTATCAACATATAGATCTTATCTGGATAACATTTTTTCATATTTTCAGGTTATCAAAACTTCCTATCAGTATTTCAAAAGCATCATACAGTTTCAGTACTTAAAATATGTCTTCAAATTTACCTTGTTTTTTTAGCTCACCTGAGCCGAAAGGCTCAGATGAGCTATTGCTATCTATCACCGTCCGTCGTCCGTCGTCCGTCGTCCGTCGTTCGTCGTCCGTCGTGCGTCGTGCGTAAACTTTACATTTTAATCTTCTCCTCCAAAACTACTGAGCCAAATTTGATGAAACTTGGTGATCATTATGCCTGGGTAACAGGCTTTCAAAATTGTGTCCGGGGTTTGACCACGCCCAACAATATGGCTGCCGTTACTATAAATAGCCAAAAGACAAAAAAATCTTCTTCTCTGAAACCAAAAGGTGCAGGCAAATTTTGATTGGATATTTGGATTCAGGATACCTAGATACACTAAAATTGTGTTTTTCATGAAAATTGGACGAAAAATAGGTTACGCGTTTTTTGCGTAAAATTATGTAATTTTGAAAATGAGACATTTATTGTTATAACTTCATAATGGCTGAAGATAATTGTATGGCGTTTTCACTGTTGATCTTGTCTTGCGATTTTCTTCCGATTGATGTCAAGGTCGAAGGTCAAGGTCATGTCCCAGTTTTTGACCTTTGATAAAAAATGCTTTTTTTTAAACATTTCTGGTGATAATGATGTAGGACTTTTTGTTAATTGTAGGTATTGACATGACAATCATTTTGATATATCGATTAAGTTCATGGGTTCAAAGGTCAAGGTCACAGATGTACGAGTTTACCAAAATAGTTAATTATCTGCAAAACTATGATCTTTTTGTATAGGCATGTATATTAGAATATTGTAGGTAATGGCCCTAAGGTCATTTTGATATATAATTAAAGGTCATAAGTTCAAAGGTCAAGGTCACAGATGTAAACAAGTACTGAAATGATTATTTATCTCTAAAACTATAGACTTTTTGTATAGGCATGTATATTAGAATATTGTAGGTAATGGTCCAATGGTCATTTTGATATATGAATAAAGGTCATGAGTTCAAAGGTCAAGGTCACAGATGTAAACAAGTATTGAAATGATTATTTATCTCAAAAACTATGAACTTTTTGTATAGGCATGTATATTAGAATATTTTAGGTATTATCCTAACGATCATTTTGATATATGAATGAAGGTCATGGGTTCAAAGGTCAAGGTCACAGATGTGAATGAATACCTGAATGGTTAATTATCTTGAAAACTGTTAACTTTTTGTATATGCATGTATATTAGAATATTGTAGGTATTAGCCTAACAACCATTCTAATATATAAATGAAGGTTATGGGTTCAAAGGTCAAGGTCACAGATGTGAATGAATACCTGAATGGTTAATTATCTTGAAAACTGTTAACTTTTTGTATATGCATGTATATTAGAATATTGTAGGTATTAGCCTAACAACCATTCTAATATATAAATGAAGGTTATGGGTTCAAAGGTCAAGGTCACAGATGTGAACAAGGTCTGAAATGATTATTTATCTCAAAAGCTATAAACCTTTTGTATAGGCATGTATATTAGAATATTTAGGTATTATCCTAATGATCATTTTGATATATGAATGAAGGTCATGGGTTCAAAGGTAGAGGTCACAGATGCGAATGAATACCTAAATGGGTAATTATCTTGAAAACTATTAACTTTTTGTATAGGCATGTATATTAGAATATTGTTGGTACTGGCACAGTGGTCATTTTGATTTATGAATGAAGAGCATGGGTTCAAATGTCAAGATCACAGATACAAACAAGTACTGAGATGATTATTTATCTCAAAAACTATAAACTTTTTGTATAGGGATGTATATTAGAATGTTGGCTGAATTATCATTTTGATATTTGAATGAAGCTCATGGCTTCAAAGGTCACAGGTGAGCGTTAAGGCCCATGGGCCTCTTGTTTTGATATAGAAATCAGTAGTACTTGTATACTATTTTTAAATATATTTTTTATGTTACAGAGACATTTAGAAGAATATTTACAAAATGTACTTAATATCAGTGTGTACAGGAACCATGCTGAAACTGTAAGTTAACTTATAAAGATTGACAAACAGGATTTTAGATGATCAAAGTAACCCCAAATGTATTAATTATAGCCAAATAAGGTTTATGAGCCCTCAAAGTGGGTTTCAAAACTAAGTGGCCAGCTGGTCACCAATTTAAATTTTCAGGTGGCCATTGGAAATTTCAAGTGGCCAATCAATCTTTTCTTCCAAATGAAGGAAAATTAAGACATCTTCTAGATATTGAGAACAAAAATGCACATTTTTAAAACTGACTTCCAATCACTTACATACATCAGTGTTATTAATAACAATAATGATGATGTAAAATGTCAATTATATTGCCTGAAATGGTAACAGTATTATAAAAATTCTGTAACACAGAAATAATATCTGTTCTCTAGTCACAAAAGTTCAAATTTAAAGTGGACAAGCTGGCCACCATTTACAAATTTTAGGTCGCCGGACACAATTTCAGGTCAATTTGGCTACCATTTTAGTAGACAAAATTGAGAGCTGTTTATAAGTCTTGTCTAAATATTTGATGTTGTTCAAAGATATAAAATGTTTCCTGCATTACGACATCTGAGCTCAAACATTGGCATTAGTTATGTCAAAATGCGAGGTTTTACTTGATGTAATTTTACAGTTTCTTAAACGTGTAATGCCGACTGTTACACAAAGTCACAAATTCTAACTTGACACATGACTAGATTTACAGACCATATTACTGATTACTGGTACATGTATTATGTTATAAGATCATCTTCATCAGCTTTACACAAACCACGTCCACTCCATCCCATCCCTTGCACAAAGGAATCAAGTATAGATCACCATTATCCATGTTAATGGAAGATAGTCGAATTTCATGGCAAACATTGCCTCTGACTGAAATGTTTAAGCAATGCCAAAGGTTGAAATTCCATATTCTATATGGATGAACTCATAATTGATTATTTCACTTATATCAAAGTGGTCAGTTTTGGTGGAGGAAACCAGAGTACCTTGATAAAATCCCTAAATCCTGGACAAGCAAACTGACAAACTTTCTTACAATACAATATTGCCTTTACAAGTAAGTTTCCAACCAAGTCAGTGAGAGGCGCTGTGTTCTATTATCAGGCGCTTCAGACCTGTACATGAAAGGACAACTTTTCTTTAACCATATAGTTCAGTCGAACCTGTCTATAAAGGCCACACAAGGGAACTAATAAAAGTGATCTTTATGGACAGGTGGCCTTTATATACAAGTTCAAAAATTATAAATAAAGAACCATAGGAGTTCTATTCTACTGGCCTTTATAAGCAGGTGACCTTTAAGGCAGGTTGGACTGTATTTCTATCACAAATGTAAGTTAAGTACAAAACAGCCCTTATGTAGTGAATCAAGTATTAATTGTTAATTTTCAAAGCCAGGATTATATTTCTCTTCATGAATCATGTTAATTGGACAACAAATAACAGAACTAGTTACTTAATTGTTCAATGAAATTGTTTTCAAATTTTTACTTGTTTTTAAAATAAAAATCAATGTTACATAATTATAGTCCTAGAAATGAAAGAATTGGTAATTGTGGAAATACTGATGTCTTGTATACTGTTCCCACTTATAACATCATCATCTATTGACTTAATACCAGATTTGTGTTGTTGTCTCAAGGACAGACTTTAACATTTTGATGTCTAAGTCAATAAAGTAGTGTTTATCCAAGTATCTGGCTTCAAAGTTTTTGTTATAAAATTTAAAACTATTTTCAAATTATAAAAAGCCTCACTCACATGTACTGTTTTCATTGTAAATTAAACATGTCATGTACACCCTTTATATCCAACTCTTTGTATTCAGTTTTGAAAGGCAGTTCTTTAAGTTGTCACTAGAAACCATATCCTATTTTATTCTTCTATATGAATGTACATTACCGTTGGCAACATCAAATGTAAACCATCCCTATTTCATAAAGTAATAATGGAATCAAACATTTGAATTTTATATTTGTTTTTTAAATCTTAGATACAAAATACATGATTTAGTGCCAGTAAAACAAAATTCATAAAGCTTTGAATTATAAATCTAGCTCAAGTGCTTTTTCACACATATCTGTATTCTGACTTAAAGCTTAATTTTACCCCCCTCAAACTAGTTTGTAGGGTAATCACCTTGTCTGTCTGTTTGTCCATCCGTCCGTCTGTGTAAAATCGTGTCAGGGCCATATCTCATAGCTGTTTGGACAACTGTCATCAAACTTCACATGAATAATCTCCATGGTCCAAAGGTGTGTCTTGACCTTGAACTAAGACAATATTTTAAAGATCAAGGTCAAGGGAAAACATTAAATGTTGGGGACAGGGGTATATGGCTCTCAAGAGACAGTTCTAATTATTGAACTAAATCCATATCCATGAAGCTGCATTATTATCAAAAGTTAAAAGAATATGGCTCTAAAATAAAATATTTTACTGAGATCTATTGTTAATTTTAGCTCAAATTCCTTGAGGTTAGTCATCTATCATTCCGTAAAAAGCTTGGTAAGAAGAGAAAAGAAGGGGCTATAATGAAATGTTCAGGTGGAAGGCAGATCAGTATTGGATGCTGTGGATGTCTTGGGAAGTTTCATTTTGCAGGGCGGTGGAATAAAAGGTAAAATACTGTGTAACATAAAATAGCAAGCATTGAGTTGAATTTAATGACATAGAAGTATAATGGACATGGATTGTGGTGATTGACTCTGAATTTTCCAAGGTTTGTTTTAAAAGGATGACAAATTAGGAAAGGCCATTCTGAAAAAATTAGAGTTTTCAGCATTTAGGTTTGACATGTTCCTTGGTGATTCAGTATAGACAGGTTTTGTCTTTATTCAAGGTTTAAGTTTGATCTGTTTCACTGTTGTGTATTAACAAGGTTTCCATTCTTTCTGTAAAGACTGAACATGTATCAATTTAACCACTACAAGTAATTGATACTCTATATCAATAAAACATATCTTCTTCTTTATTTGGTTGATTAAATTCATGTATATGAAGCTACATAGAAATAATGCTTTATCATACTGATTAAAAAACCTGTTAAGTTAGATCACGATATATACATCATGTACTGTTTTGTTTTTTTTTTTACCAAACTCAAAACAATATTATATAACTATATATATACACATAGATTAACACAGCTATATATGTAACATAACACTACAAAATACTGATAAAAGGTTTATTTCTGTGCATTGACAGTATTTATTAGTTTGGTCTTGTACTTTATAAGAAGCGATTGGTATCATTTTCTGATTTATTATAAAGCTTTAGTAGTTCATATATTGAGACTGATTGTGTAGAACACCAAGTCAATCAAGGGATATATCATATATGTGTTTTATATGCTGGTATGAATGTCCCATTGCTGTAGAATCTCCATTTTATGAGCAAAGTCTGATTAAACAGCTGAAAAGTATCTGGATTTTATGTTCAAATGGTATTACAGACAGTTTGCATCATGTTTGATTCATTTTGCTTTTCCATTACCCTAGCTTAGTATCGATAAATGTATTGAATTTATGTAACAATGGTAAAAATATTCAGTATGGTCATTTTTTATCTTCAATAAATGTAGTCTTTCATACGTCTTGTGTTAAAATGGCTCTTGTCAGCCTGTTTCCTGTTTTGTAATCATGTAGAGCATATAAATTGATCCATCATCATAGAGTTGCAAAAAAAAAAAAAATAATAATAATAATAAAAAATGTTCTCACCTTTATGATAGCTAGGTGCTTTTATGTAAACTTGTCACATTTTCTATATACTGCAATACCTGGATGTCAAAAAATTACTCAATATCATTGTTTTGTTCTCTTAAGAGAGCAAAAGAGAAAAAAATTAAGAAGCCTAGTTGTTCATCATAGGTTATTTATGTAATACTATAAACGTTATATTCGTTACTATGATTTCATCCATCATGTAATGCAGTGTTATATACCTTAGCTAGCAGACTTAGCTAATGTCATCATTTTGTCAGCTTTTAAGAGAGAAAAAAAGATTTGTTGTTAAAACCAGTCTCGACTCTCAAGTGACTTGTTTTTACATAACCATTACAGTGTTATAAAAACAACATCATGCGCTCCTCTTAAAAGTCTATTAGATTTGGGTATCAGAAAAAACTCAATATTCCCATTATCATAATCACTGTTTGTAGGAGGGTAAAAAAATCAGGTTTATGTATTTAATATGGAGTAGCTTGTTACCAATAATTGTCATCAAAAAGCATGTTTTGAAATTATTAGAATAGTTTAATATTGTTATCTTCCTGATGTAAGAGATAAATAGAGTAAATACTGTAAATAAAGACCTCACACACAGGTTAAATTTGAAACAAAAGGACCTTGAAACACTGGTTTTAATAGTTAAATTTTGGATTTTTGTAAACAAGATGTCTATAGATAATGGTTCTGTTTAATTAAAATATATAACCAAAGGACCTTGGAACACTTTTCTTAATAGACAGGTTAAAATACTTGAAACACTGTTCTTAATATACAAGTTAAAATACTTGAAACACTGTCCTTAATATACAGGTTAAAATACATGTACTTGAAATACTTTGAACACTGTTCTTAATAAAATACTTGAAACATTGTTCTTAATAGACGGGTTACATTATTAAACAAAGGGACTTTGAAACACTGGTATTAATAGATGAAACGTGTTCTGTTTATTGAAGTGCAGTTTGCTATAGCAGGTTTTGCCGTATATATAAGTAATTTTGCCTTTAGATTAAAATGGTTATTTTGAAGGTAATGTTTATGATTTGTTATTATTGCTTTGTCATTCTATAGCACTTGTATTGATTAAGATGTGAGTATCAGAGGTATATATTACTACTTGTTGACATTTAACTGACGAAAATGTCGGAAGGAAAATTAGGAGTGTTCATAGTATTTCATACTCGTAGTGATATTTCACATTTCAGAGACAAAAAAGCTGAGTCTGGCCTTTCAATCAAAGCGGCTTTATAAGCTATATTGTATTTATCATCATGTTTTTGTCCTAAGCCTGTTATGCAATCCATACAGATTTTAGTATCACAATTACTTGGCATCAGTATTTGGATGGAATTTTAGCAGTCTAGCTAATTTATCAAGAGAATTATATTATATTAGTGCTTTGTCATTTCATTAATCACGACTACAGTCTCATATTTTGCAAGCTTTTATCAATCTCATTTCAGAGTTAAGAGGATTCATACATTCCATGAAATTGTATTATCAAAAAAAAAAACCAAGTCATCAAGTCAATGCTGCTATGATACATAACAAAGCATTTCTTTTTATTGGCATTTGCTTCAACCAGTTTTTTTTTCATCATTTTATTGTTAAATAGAGTATTTTGTCCTTTAAAATTTTAGATAAAATTATTCATATTCCGTCTAAGTTGTGTATTTAAGTACCGGTAGTTTGGGGCTCATGGTGAGAAAACTGAATTAATGGGCCAGTTCGTTTTTGTCTTTTTGTTTCATATTCTATATGTATCTAGGAAATTATTAATCTGAAAGTCTTCTCTGTAACTCATGTGACAAATTGTATCGGCTTTGTATCATTGGAATTCTAAAACTCATATACATGTGACAACATATCACCTGTATTACTCATTATTTATGTACACATTTATAACTGCAACCCTGACTTCAGAAACAAACCCAGTTTTATATCAAGTAGCTTGTTCTATATTGCATATTTTGTACACCTTGAACATCTACTGATATATAATTATCTAGCAGGTGAAGATCAAGATCTTCAATAAAAGTCTAATTGAATAGTATGATTTAAATGTTATGGCTTTAGAGTTCATTATTATTATTTTGATATTTATTAGACCAGACTGCCATTAAGTTTATTAATATACCATATTCATCAAAGATTTTTTTATTGATTTTCAAAAGATTGGTGTCTAATGACAGTAAGCATGAATTAACCTGTCCAAAATTTTCCTATTTTTGGTTCTATGTAATGATAAATTATCAACTCTAGAATGTTTTCAGGATGAGTTTATTAGTCAATCAGTCTGAGTAATCATAGATTCTGCATAGACTTATAAAATGTTTTGTCCTAAAATTTGGAATATTATTATATATCTCATGAATCATATCTCATAGCAGCTTTAGATGACTGTCAATTAAATAATAATCTTCATGGTCCAAGGTGTGTCATGACCTTGAACCAAGGTTATATCGGAAAGGTCAAGGTTGTGGGAAAAGTATGTTTGAGAATTGTGTCCCTGCATATATCTCATAGCTGCTTGGGACAACTTCACACAAATAATCTCCATGGTCCAAAGATTTGTCATGACCTTGAACCAAGGTCATATCAAAAAGATCAAGGTCACAGGGAAACATTTAACTCTTGTAGATGTTGGGTGTTGGGGATATTGGCTCTCAAGAGACATTTCTAATTTAATGTTTAATGTTGGAATGAAGAAGTCAGCATTTATTTTTAGCCTGGTTTTTCACAGAGTTACATCCTTGATTAAAATTTATTATTCACATAAATATATGTGTCCAAATCACCTCTCACAACTCTGCTGCTTGGTACTTTTTTTTAAAAAAAAAGCATTTAATCTTTTTGGCTAGGGGTTTTGCTTTTACTGAAAATTTTGTTTTATTGCAAATGATAATAAGTGATAAAGATAATTTAATAATCACATAAGCCATATATTTGGAAAAAAATAATCTAAATCATACAAATTAAAATATGTACTCCTGATCCTTGTAATAGATAAGGTTTGATAATTGGTAAACAAATCTCAAAATTGGAATTGGAGAATCTTTATTCTTTATTTAGGCATTTATTGTATAGTGATAAAATATGCCTAAAGCGACAATTAATTTTCCAAGTGATATTAAGATTGGTATTAAGTTGCTTCTAAATCAGCAGTATATTTATTGTCAGTGGTATCATTGTTACTCATAGTGTTGTTATGAGAGCATCATAATTATCACAAATAATTAAAGATACACCAGAGTGCATCATTTTGTATGAAAATCAATACAAGAAAGACAGTTCTGAAGGGCTTAATATATTTGTCATATAATTAATAGTACTCTCTCTCTCTCTCTCTCTCTCTCTCTCTCTCTCTCTCTCTCATATAAAGTAACTTGCCTGAGGTTTTAGAGTGAATTGGAGTGGAGTAAGAGTGTTTTATGCCCCAAACAAGATCATTTCACTTATAGAGGCTTTGAATTCTGGGATAGTTTAGGAAACCAGAATGCCCAGATCAAACCACTGACCTTTGGCAAGCTAACTGACAAATTTTCTTACACCAGGAACTTCCTCACTGGGATCTTGTACCTAGGTGTGAATACATGTCCACCCAAGTCCCTTTTGAACCTTTAGGCTATATTCTCTGTTTCGGTATACTCCATAGGCCCATTTACATAGTTTAAAACAAATACTTGTGTTCAAAAGACTGTACAAATTGAACGCTTTTCTACTGTAAAGCTTGATTGTATATTCTCATCAATACTGATGTACAATTAAACAGGTTACCATAACCTGGCAAATTTAATATTGATACCAACAGCTAGAAAGATCCCTGATGAACAGATGAACTTTGAGTTTCTGTGAATATATCCAGTTAATTGATGTTAACTAGCACCTGTAGAGTTCTTATTTATCTAATTATGTAATACCAGTAATTGTAATGAATCAGGTGTATATATTTATACTGTAAATAACAGAGAATTTACAAATAGAACTAATTAATAATTTAGAAATAAGAACATAGTATATTAATTGTTTATTACTTTTTACAGTGTATCATTTGAAGAAATCAAGGCTTGATAAACCAGTTATCATTCTAAAATGAACTAATGTTTAAAGACAAAATATATCAATCTGTTTAATTGTTAAATTAATCTGTATAAACTTAACAGTTCACATGTGTCTGATTAAAAAACATCTGTTTGTGTGCTCTATTAACTAAATTATATCCACTAAATGAACTTACACATATAGTGTTTACTTCATCTCTTCTGCAAACATTTTTATTCTCAAAAACTATTTCACAGAACTTTATGAAACTTCACAGAAACAGTCTTTGGGTAGAGGAAATGTGCCATTGCATGGTATTTTGATGATGCACATGGTTGGGGATTTCCTAGTTGGGGTATGTTTTGGGGACATGTAGTCATTGAAATGGCATCAAATTTTAGTGATAACTTGATTAGTGACAGATTTTTACTGGCTATATATAATATACCAGTAAGTCTTCACTTTTCAACTGATTTTTCCACAATGGTAGCTCATTTGGTACAGTGTTTGCTCCATATGTGGTGGGATCAAACCAAGACTTGAAAATAGGTAGTGACTGTTCTTTCATCAAGCGCTCGGCATTTAGACATGCAAGTTTCAAGTCCTTCAGAAAAGACCTTAAAAACTGATGCACCATGTACAACAGATATGGCATGTTGGAAAACCCTCCTTCCATATTGCCTAGAGCACACTGCAAAGGTAAAAAATTTTGTAACTTCACCTATAGCTAGTGACATTTTGATATAAGTGAAATATTTTTGACTGGGACCTAAAACCTTATTCAATCAATTAACCGATTTAGTTTTTATTTGAAATATAGAAGAATATTTTAAATACCCGAAGGGGAATATATTTCTGACTTTTTTCGAAGCATGATTTTGTTACGACCATCTTCTCTCGTAATTCTGACACTGGTTTGTATCTTAATGTGTAAATCAATGTATCGTCATTAAGTCAAGATATGGTACGTGGGTTTTTCATGTTTTATTACATATTCTATATTATACTTTACACTTTCTTGTAATTTAACCAAAGGAGATGATGGGGAAATAAAACTTCAGATTGTCTACAGTTCTGTGTAGAGCCATTATTATGTAATATAAGAAATAATAAATACAGCAAGCTCTGGGGAGAATTCTCAGTAATGGTAATAAATAATTCAGGAAGTCTGTGTTAAAATTATTAGCTTGCAAAATATGATTTATTGTTAAGCTTTTTTCTGAATGATCACTTATATAATTGTTGTAGAATTGTCAGGATATGAACTATTATTGTCAGGATGTAAAAAACAGATTATAAATTATAATGTTGAGTCTGTTTTAACGATGTCGTCAAGGGATGGACAATTTTGCATGGTTATCATATTGGTATTAATGTTAGCAGCAAATTTCCAAATAGATATTTATCTCCTCATCTTGATAAGCATAGTTTTGTACATCAAATGATTGTTCTCCATAAACAGATATTATTGTGTGAAAATTCCCACATTTGGCTTAATTTTTATTAAGTTGCAAATCTCTACACTGTATTCCTATTTCCTTAAGTGCAACAAAAGGATTGGTTAACCATATGAATAGGTCAAAGCTCATGGTACATTCCTTGTATTTCATTTTGAAGCATAAAATGTTTAAATTAATTCTTTGAAAAAAAGTTTGATGTTTGATAAAATACAAAATGCCTTCAACAAATTTTGACTATTCTTAATTTTGACAGTTGATTAAGCTAATTAAGTTTTTTGAACAGCTGAGTCCTGTTATTTCTCTGTATGCCTGAAGTACAAGTTGTTGGACATGATATATATTCAATGACCACTAATTGACCATTATAGATTTGAGGTTCCTGATTTTGCTTACCATATTAATTTAATAATGGTACCATATTGGCAGAATTATGTGTAATAAATAATACCAGTAATATCTACAAGATTAAATATAGATTCTTGGCAAATATACATAGCTATAACTGGAAAAAGATGCATGTAATAATGTTGGAAACACAAAAGTTTAGAAATTGTTTTAAGGTAGATGTATAACCACAATTTTTTTCCAACAGAATATTCTTGGTTAGATATATACTTTTTGTTACAGAGAGGAATGGATAATATTTTTTTTTCATCCTAGTCAAGATTCTTTCACTTATATTGAGACAGTCAGTACAGAGATGCTGGAGGAAATAGGAGTTACATGTAGATAAAGACAGACTTTGTATTAGTGAACTGACACACATTCTAACACCCAAATGGGATTTTAATCTAGGCATGTGGGAAGTACAGTAGAAAAGAAATCTGGAAAAACGTAAAATGACATCCTTAGCAAAAACCCAAGTACATCAAAATTACCCACACAATTATGTAAACACATTATGACATATACACCACACAACATGATATTATAAGACAATATATATCAATATTATAGTAGGAGTCAGTATGGATTTTATTTAATTTTCAGTTTAAAAGGTTATAAGGTTGTAAACCAGAGACATAAAAAATGAATTGATCATCTTCAATTAATCTAGACGTACATCTTTATGTCCTAGATGTACATCTTTATGTCCTTGACGTACATCTTTATAACAATTGTCTGACATTTGACGATTGTATATAAATTAAAGGTGTGATTGATTTTGTTCTACACAGCATCTATTAGTCACACCGGTAATTTTACCACACAGGAAAAGTACTAACTCTGGTTGACAAATTAACTGTCAAATCTGTATTGGTAATTTATCATTGATGTAATATGGAAATATTACTTGAAACATCTTGGTGAAAATTCACTCTGATTTGTTTTAATTTGTCTGCATAAAGTGCAAAAGACCTATTGTCCTATCTCCGGTTTCTGCTTTAAGGTTTATGGGCAACCTCTGCATTGCTTCAGTTTAGGCAATATGGTATGTTGCAGTTGCTGCTCTCTGTTTAGTTTTATGCCTCATGTATATCATTTTATAATGTTTATATCTATACAGGTCTGCATGACGAATTGCTAATGGCATAATACAGTCTGTGTATGTGTATACATTGTATGTGTGGTGAGCGCTTATTTTCAGGTGATTCCAATGATAACAACAAAATTCAAAAATTCAAACACTGTGTACATTCTTTGTTGCTAGAAGATGAGCCATCTCTGTTCCAATGTTAACCTGATTGTTGAGTGTGGTATTAGTTTGCTACAAGTGCTGTATGATTTAACATCACAACAAGTAACTTTCAGTTAAATATTAAGAAAAAAATGTTCTGATTTTTGCATGATTAGTTGCATGCGATATGTTACAATAAAAGTTTAAAATCACTAAATTACACATTTAGTATACAAGAGAAAGAATCAATCACACCTGTTGTGTGTGAAAGTGAAATCTTACCTGGAAATCTAATATTCTTGGTTCAGAGGGATCTTTAGTGATTTTGAAGAAAAAAAACAGTAAAACCTCAATTCACTGCCTTCATGTGTTCAGATTTTGGCATTACAAAGGGTTTTTGCAATAAATAAGGCAGACTTACTTAAAAACCAAACAAAAATTCAAAATGCTTTTGCAATAAGCCAAGTAGCAAAGTCATGAAGGGTCATCATAATGAGGTTTAAATGTATAAACCCCAAAATATCTTATAAAATTATAAAAAGAAACAAGTTTCTTTTTTCAATAATTACAAGGTTTTATTTTCAAAATCTACAAATGTATCAGAATTTTTCACAATCAAATGTAGTACACATATTGCCTCAAAATTCGCAAAGTTAAGGAATACTGTTTAAGCTAAGGAGATATTAGAATGCTGGAGTGAGTTATTGTTTAATTAAGTGACATCAACATTTCTAGTTATTAGCTGATAGTTTAGATATTGGATAGTATTATGGTATTACTATTGTTTTCTAGATTAATAATGATGATTGTAATAATGATGATCTATATAACAAACTTGTATATGCCAGTAATCCAATATTTTATATACCATCATAAACCTCAATGATTATGGAATCATTAAACTTGATATCAATAAATCTTACGGCTTATTAGATCTGAATGTTGTGATATTTTTTTCTGCATAGCTTATAAATGATTTTACCAGAGTCAAGAAGTAGAAGTACAATGTATTTATAGCTTCCAATATTTACAGATTTAGATTAAGACAAGTTAAAGAGATTAATATTGACTTTTGTTCATGTGGTTTGAATTCCAATATGCTTAAGTTGACAATTTGTTGTATGATTTCTGAAATTGCTAATTTGTTTGTTCTGTGATTTGAATTCTAATGTTTCCTAAGTTGTTGATATTTGGTTAAAGTGTAATTGAAATACAAATGTTTTAAGTTGACAATTTGTTTGTTCAGTGTGAAGGTAATTGTTTCTTAAGTTTTGATCATCATCATATCTCTTTATTTGCTTGTAAAGTATATGTAGTGTATTGATTGCACATTATCAGACCATGATTGCCCTGTTTTTATGTGACCTGCAAATAGGATACAAACAATATATTGTAGATCACTTTTATTTCGCCAGAGATTTATTTTTACGTAAATTATTGACTCATCCCATTCGCTAATTCACATATCACACGAATATTTCCAGAACACAGATATTTCTATGTTGACATACATATGTTGTATTCAATAAGGATTCCAAACACAAATTCAAATATTCGCGAATAAGGTCAAAATGGTCTTGACGCGAAATTGTTTATTCGCGAAAATTAAGTTATCTACAGTATTGGGCCATCAGTTTAAACAATCAATTTCATGCGATAGTTTAGCACAGTGACTTTGTAACAAAACTGCTTTACATTCAGTGGCATCATATAATTTGTCACGTTGCATAAGGTTGAAATTTGAATTTTATAAGGTCAGCAATTATCTGGTTTAGGATAAATGTAATTGTCAATCCTAGGTAATATAAATAAAAATATAGGCATTTTTCTGTTTGCTTGGAACACAACAAACCGTAATTGCCCCATCTCGACAGTTCAATGCTTAAATAATTACAACACATAAAAGACAGATGATCATGAAATACATTGTATTTGATTGACTTGTTTTATTGAGGATTAGTACAAATTGACTTCATCAACTTAGACATTAGATATCAGATTAAGTTCGCTGTTTTTTATTGCCACTTTCTGAAAGGTAAATATAGTGTAGTAGGAGTGACCTAGATTTTCTAACTGACATTTCGCCAACCACGCCCACAATGTTCCGACACTAGCCGCCATCACAGTACCAAAGCAGCATCAAGGCAACTTATGACGTACTAGTGTCAGTGACATCATTAAACAACACAATTTTTGCGTCTAATTCAAGCATGTTGGGCCTTTGTCAGAAAATTGTGGGTGTGGCCGGCGATATGTCAATTAGTTTGAAATTATTTAGCATTTTATTGTGCATGGTATAGTGAAAACTGATCCCTGAGTAAACTGAAAAAAAATATTCTGAAGCCTTACAATCAATATTGTTTGTAAAATTAAACTGTGAACCAAAAAGGAGTCTTTAAGTCAAGTCAAATTGTCAGTTGATCTAAACTGCAGCCTCTCTTGAGAGAAGTCAAACCTTATAAGTTGTTATTGTGTTGTCAATTCCTTGCCTATGACAAGAAACATATTTGTCTCTATTTGGTTGAGGAATAAGGCATTTTGTTGGTTTTTGCCGGGCATACATTTAACCTTCAGGGTTTATTCAGTTTATTCATGTGACCCAATAGAGGATCACACCAAAAATCTCACCCCAATGTTCTCAGATGGACTTTATATGGCACACAGTTGTCATTCCATTACTTTCCAGGGTCACAATTGGACACAAACTAACAGGAAAGCAAAAAATGCATGGTCAAACTTGGGATCAAACACAGAATTTCCCAAACTATAGGCAAGTGCTCTATATTAACCAAATATTCCTGTATTGCAGAAATGATTTCTTTATATTTCAGATGGTTAGTGGTCAAGGATTCCTTTATAGCCTATGTCCACGCTAGTGATGGTGTTATCTTTATATTTCAGATGGTTGGTGGTCAAGGATTCCTTTATAGCCTATGTACATCCTAGTGATGTTGTTATCTTTATATTTCAGATGGTTAGTTGTCAAGGATTACTTTATAGCCTATGTCCGCCCTAGTGATGTTGTTATCTTTATATTTCAGATAGTTAGTGGTCAAGGATTCCTTTATAGCCTATGTACATCCTAGTGATGGTGTTATCTTTATATTTCAGATAGTTAGTGGTCAAGGATTCCTTTAAAGCCTATGTCCGCCCTAGTGATGGTGTTATCTTTATATTTCAGATGGTTGGTGGTCAAGGATTCCTTTATAGCCTATGTACATCCTAGTGATGTTGTTATCTTTATATTTCAGATGGTTAGTGGTCAAGGATTCCTTTATAGCCTATGTCCGTCCTAGTGATGGTGTTATCTTTATATTTCAGATGGTTGGTGGTCAAGGATTCCTTTATAGCCTATGTCCGTCCTATTGATGGTGTTATCTTTATATTTCAGATGGTTGGTGGTCAAGGATTCCTTTATAGCCTATGTCCGTCCTAGTGATGGTGTTATGTTTATATTTCAGATGGTTAGTGGTCAAGGATTCCTTTATAGCCTATGTTCGTCCTAGTGATGGTGTTATCTGTGATGTAATGTTAATGGATGCTGCATTTAATGTTGAAATTGGCCTACAAGCCACCGGTGCTCATCATGGAATACAGATTCAAAATCTTAACAGGTTTGTACATGTGACCAACCATCCATATTCCAAAACGATCCCTAGGCCAATAATCTGAGAATTTAACTTTTTGTTGTATTTTGAAGAACCAACATTAGGTTATACAAAAATACATGTATAATTGTAGTAATACAAGTTTATTTACCCAATAGTTGTGGAGAAATTGTAAAAGCACACAAAGGCATTTTTTGTAACAGACTGCATTTATTTCATTTAAAATTACTATTGTGTTGTTCTAAGGCCCCTTGTCGCATATTGAATGTTATAATTAAGTTTCAGTAAAACCAGAGATGATAAAGGTTATAATTGATATGTTTTTTGTCATGAACCATTTTGTTCTCTTTAATTTTAACACAGTAATTTTTGTCAACTCCCAAATGTTTGCAAGATGTAGTTAACTAATCCCACAGCAAAAGTAGAATGGAATGATAAAAGTTCTCCTCTTAGCTTTAGTTTGCAAGTCACATACACTTAAGGCCTAACACTAAGGTCCTGTGGCAGAATGGCCCAACAAACTCACAACATAATTAATTGTAGTAAGAACATTGCATGTGTATAATTATACCCTTACTTCCAAGAAGAGCTGGGTATACTGGTTTACCTCTGTCTGTCAGAAACAAAAAAAAATGTAACAGTTTTATCAGGAACTACTAACACAGCCACTTGAAATTTTGTATGCAAGTTTAGTATGATGTCCCATGCCACAAGTACCGATTTTAAGTCTGCCAGTCATCTACTTCCTGTTTATCGACTTAGCTTATTTTGCGACATTTATGGTCAATGATTGAAGTTAAAAGCAGGGGTATCTTAAGTAAGCATTAGCTCACAGATTTCTTGTTTCTACTGAAGATATCTGACAACATTTAACTCTATTCAATCAGTCAGTCAGATTTTTCAACATTCTGAGTAATTTCTAAAAAAAATCTTTTCCAAATTAGTAAAAAAAAAACTTTAAAAGATGTAAAGCATTTTTTAAAACTTTACAGGGTACTCTAAATTAAAGCACAACAAAAATCAGAAACACTTGACAATATTATATCTCTTTCAAACAGGCCATCAGATGTTTCATCATGCTAATTAACTTCTGAAAAGAAGTCTTTAACAAACTCTTAAAAAATTAAAAAATGGCAAAGCCAATTTTAAAACTTTGATCTTAATTACAATATAAATTAGAAATATTGATTATGATGAAAACCTCCATGATTAGATGCTCTTGAACCATTTAATTAAATATACTCTATGTACTAAAACAAAAGCCATACATTGCATGGTAAATCATTTCTTATATATAACTACACAGAATTTAACTAATATACTGAAAAGCCGGGTCCATTCCAGATTCATAATCATTCTTTAACTAAGATTTTGCCTAACTTGAATTTACTACAAATAAATTATTTTGACAAAATTAGAATATACATGTAGATGTAAATAAGCATTGATTGATCTTCAAAATGACACCTTAAATGATTGGATATATTGAAAACTATGAAAATATTTCAGACCAGATTTGAGTTAAGGAAAATTTGTGTTAAGAAATGATTTTGAAAATTGGACCATGTGCTAAAACTGAAAGTACCGTTAGTATAAAGGCCATTGCTATAAAGTCTTTCAGATATTAAAAATTGTGACTAATGTTTATCATGATAACATGTTCTTTACTGTACATGGCTTAAATTGAGAAATTTAGGTTGGTTGGTTGGTTGGTTGGCTGAATGTTGTGTAACATCACATCAGCAATTTTTCAGCTAATCGTGACATAAACTACAAGGAAAATTTACTTTCCTACTTGTGGTCTGAGCGGAACTCGAACTCACAGTGGTAAGAGACCCTGGATTTAAAGACTAACGTCTTATCCATTAGGCCACCGTGGCCTCTGAGAAATTTAGGGATGCTGTCCACTTCAGCCAATCTACTGTACACAGTCATAGAGGCCAATGTACCCTTAGCCTTGTTTTGTATAAGCAGTATAAAACAACTTACAGTCTGACAAGTGACTTTTGAGTTTTGTGGAATTTCTTATCATGTGAAAATAGTGGATCTATGTAGTTACTAGCATCCATTTTTTTTAATTATGTACAACTGTGAACTTACAATAAATGTAGGTCCCAAACAGTTTGATTCCATTACAGGGAAGTTATATGTAAGATTTTTGGTAAAATGACAAAAAAAGCAATTCTGCAACAGTCAAGTTTCATGAAATTGAATGATACTGTAATTTAAATTTGTTTATATGTATATTATCACTCTCCTCTGGATAAAACAGTTAATGCTCCCAGGTTATAACATATAGCTTGTCTTCTAGATTATAAAAGAGTTGATTGAACTTATTTTATTTCCTTGAATTATTTTAATCATCATCTTCATTATTATATATTTTTTAATCATTAGTTTTAATGATGTGTTAACTGTTACTTCCTGTAAACATCAGAAATGACATTTAAATCGGATTTTTTTTATTTTCAAAGATAATGAAGGTTTTTTTATCTTTTAACTAAGATAATGAAGGTATCTTAGTTAAAAGATCATATACCGGTAATTGATTTCATGTGAAGATGCCGGATAATATTTACATTATTCTGATAATTATGTCAATAAAACAGTGTTCAATCATTTCTTAGGATAAATGCGTAAATTGAAATAGATTTTTTTTTTTCAAAAATCGGATCTCTTAACATCAGTTACTTCCTTGTTTTAAGTAAAAAATTCCTTTATTTTACTGATAACATAATTATAATAGATTATACAACATTACAGTGTAATTTATCTAGTAAAGGTAGATTTATAAAGTTGATTTATATATATATTGTACTGGTAATATGTTATGTTCAGGGAGACTGGTTTATAGAGTATCCATGCACTCTACCACTGCAGTAGCTCAGTTGGTAGAGTGCTTTTTTCGTATTTGGGAGGTCCTGGGTTTGAACTTCTGCCAGGTTCTGACCAAGACTTGATAATAGTTAGCATTCAGCATTTGGAAATGAAAATCATAGGGTCTTTTGGAAGAGACCTTGAAAACCAATGCAATGTCACAGCAGGGGTTGCACCTTGCACGTTGCCTTGCACTTTCCAAAGGTAAATATTTCTGCCGCTTCACCTATAACTAATGATGTCTTGATGTAAGTGAAATATTCCTAACTGGAATGTAAAACACCATTCAATCAATCATATCAAGTTATCAACCATGCACTCTTGTTCTGCAATCCTACATTATATGTACTGGGGGTTTTTGTAATTTTATTATTAAGTTTATGGAAATAAATACTGTTTAAACTAACAAAGTTCACATAACCTATATCTAAACTGAAACAAGTTGGAAATATTGAATTTGGTTTTACAACCGTGTCACTTTTATATCAGTTATATCAAGATTTCTCCAGTTTTAGAGTGAGGGATTTAGGTTTTGAAATAAAGCAATTTAATCTATTTATAAATATCAACTGTGAGTAACATAATTAGAAAATTTAGTTATATTGGCCAAAATAAGATTATGAAATATATGAAAGAAACCAATTTGTAGCTCATTGGCAATAAAACTCGACTTTAAATTGGCACTTAATCTACTTACAAAATGGAATTAAAATTATGGTGTGGTGAAAGTAGTGGGGAGTGTCAAACATCCCAATTATTTTATAATCAGTGCACATTAAATGAAATTTTCTGCACATAATAATTCTATATTGAGTTTGATCTATTGGGAATTAATTGTGTTTGGAAGTTATAGCATTCATGATTTAATGAACAGTTTTATAATTTAATAAACATTCTCAACAGTTGATGCTATTATTGTGATTTAAACATGTTAAAATGCAAACACATGCCAAAACTATTGATATAGTTAGTAAACTGTCACAACAAAAAGATGTGTATGGTATTGTTTTGAGTAAGTTTGAATTAGAAAACTTTACTTGTAATCAATAAGCTCTCTCTCTCTCTCTCTCTCTCTCTCTCTCTCTCTCTCTCTCTCTCTCTCTCTCTCTCTCTCTCTCTCTCAATAGAGTACTTGCTTTTATATGTAGGAAGTCGTAGGTTAAAACCCCATCCAGTGTCTAAGCCAAAACTTGAACATAGTGACTTTTTATTTGCCAAACACTTGGCATTTTGAAATAAAAGTCACATGGTCCTTCAGAAAAGACCTTAAAAACTGATGTCCCATGTCACAGCAGGTACCTTCCTTTAGCACACTGAAGGGGTAAAAATTTCTACGTCTTCACCTATTGCTTATGATGTCTCGATATAAGTGAAATAATCTTGACTGGAATGTAAAACCAGTTTCAATCAACCAATCAATCAATCTATCAATCTGTCTCACACACATGACTATATAATTTTAGTGTTTTGTCTTGTCTTGTAGAAATTTACTAGCTAAAGCATGGACACACAGAAAGGCAGAAGAGTGGAAGAAAAGTATACTAGAAGCTGCTGATACTACTGGAAAGGACTATACACATAGTAACAGATTTGAATCCTTTGCTCCTGTTAGAGACAACTCTTACGCTAGATGGTAAATAATTTGATATATACATGTCGTTTAACTATATAATACTGTAAAATATTGAACATTTGAAGATCGCCAGACCTCAATTTTTGTAATTCCTAAAAATGAAGAGAGATAAGAGTCTTGCTTTTGAATAGGGCACTGCTTGTTGTTATTTGAAGCAGTTTTGAAGGGCATGCCTGTATGAAGCCCTGTACTATGTTTGCTTGCACAATTTTTCCATCTAGATGGTTCAAATCAAGTGTTATTCTGATAAAGAATGAGTTGCTGAATTGTCCAGTGTTGTCCCTTTGCAGTTGATAACTTCTGGAATTTTTCAACATACTTTTGTCTGCAGGATTGTCTGAAATTAACTCATCAAATGTTTTAGCTGTGATGTTGCATTTTTGTCTAGATGAATATAAGTGAGATATTAGAAATTTAAATTGTTGTGTACACATGTATTTATATAGTTTAAAATAATTGTTTTTAAATTATAATTAAAACATTGTATTTAGTTACTTATTATATACCACTCAAGCAATTGTTTGACATTGTACTGCATTACATATGATAAACATGTGTACACATGTGCATTGTTGGTATGTATTTAAGGTATAATTTTGCACTAAAAGTTTGGTTCCAAATAACAATACAGTGACACCTTAGTGCAAAAATGTTATAAAATTTAAACCTGGTACAAAATAAAATATGCAGGTTTTACATAAATAATAAATATATGTATTAAATATTTGTGTTACTATTAGTATTTTGGTCCTTGAAATACGATCATGTGACATTGGAATTTTTATAAAAAATAAATAAATAAATAAAATATTTGAACTTTTGGGAAAAAATGTTACATTGAATTTTGCAGAATCTGTAAAATGACATTAATTTTTTTAATTTCCATGAGCAGCGAAAATATATATATATATTACTAGTATATGTATTTTTTTTTTTTTTTTTTTTGAGAAATTATAAATCTGAATTCACCTGAAATTAGAGAATGAAACATCCCCAAAAAACATTGCCAAGTAGTACTTTGTGTGACACCTTGTAAGCAACAAGGTTTCTATAGCCTCTAATTAAATGTTTTATAATAATTTGTTACAGGTTTGTAGATGGTTCCTCTTATTTCGCTGCTGTAGCTGAAGCACTAGATAATGCCAAAGAAGAAATCTATATAACAGACTGGTGGTTTGTATTATATATCTGACTAGTTATTGAATCAATTTAGATATAATGTGGAATCAGCATTGAGGTACGACCCATGTTTACCAGTGCATTACCATTGTAAATGTTATATCCTCTGATTTCAAATCACATCATTGCAGATTGAAAATAAGAATTTTTTTCTAATCCCATTTTCAAATGATATTGTTTTAGATTCAGTCTATATACTTCTATAATGATGCAATAATACATGTAACTTAACTTTTAGCTACAAATTTTATTAAAAGTAAAAAAGATTTACTTTGTCTTTTTTCTTGGCAAGTAAAAGAGATTAAAAGATGAATATTTCTAGATATTGGCATCCCCATAATAGAGAAATGTTCATTGGATTATTTTTTTTAAACATCTTTAATGAGGTTTTGTAATAAGCATTTGGAGTTATTGTCATTGTTCATGAAGATTTTAATGCTAGATCTCTGATTGTATTACAGTTACAAGACTTAGTATTATAAAAGTCGAAACTTCATTAAATACTTTTTTTCTCAGAAAGTAAAATAAGATAGGATTTATTAGTTCAGTGGTATCCCAATTTAGAAATAAATGTAAGATTATTCTTGTTATTTTGTTGCAAGCATTTGGGGTTATTATCATGATTGTTTATAATAGGGGTGTAACAAATAATAGTATACAAATATCAAATTTAACAAAAGTGCTTGACGACAAACAATGCTAATGTCTATGACAATGTTTCATTCAAATATACAAGAAACATTGATTTTGCAATATCAGTACCATATTGTGAAGTGAAATCCAATCTTATTTGGACATTTTACTGTATCAGAACATGATATATAAAACTTGTATCATGGTAATCAATCAGAAGCCCATTCGACCGCTTTTACCGATAAATTGGTATATCATTACACCTTTAGTAAATAAGGTAGATCAATGTCCATTGCTTCATAATTAAAGCATCTTTCAATTTCCGAAGGATGATTCATTTGGTTAATACATATGTTTCTCTTTACTGTGTGCACTTTTCATGAACTAGTTGTTAATCCCAACTTTGCATATTTAAGAGTGAGATGCTTTGTTAGGGGTAATTTGCTTCTCAAAGGTCTGTGGTTCTTTTACCTTACAAGTTTTTGTCAATTTGTGAAAGTGAAGGAATCTAACAGGTATAAGTCGCTCCATTTATCATTGGACAAGAACACCTTGTATTGATCATGACACAACATTTGTTAGAACACTTACTGTTTGCTGTCTGCATGAAATGTCTGTTTATTTATTATTTTAACAAGATCAGATTTCATATTAGAATTTAAATGTTTTAATGGGATGTGTTGAACTGTTCACCAGACATTTATCTAAACGTTTATCTAAATTTTTATCTAAAGTTTTATCTACTAACTTCTGTCTCACTTTTTGTGAACTCACTAGACCAGTAAGTATCATGATCTGATATTCCTGGTAACATCTGGTTAGATGTGTGTGGGTTTATCAATTTTCACTCAGAAATAATACAGCAGTTTTATGTCCTTTAAAGTTATTTAAATCCTTAAAAAATTTATTACTCATACTGTTTTCTTCAAGGTCTGTCACATGCAGTTATGTTATATTAATTGATTAGTTTAGTATTGGCTTTGTTATAAGTCCGAAGACGTCCACAGTGGCCAGAGACACACCAGAAAGCCAATACGACTGATTTAGGACCTAAAATGAGGCTAATACAAAAATAATTAATTCATTAATTAACTATATACTTTTCAAACTAAATTGATATAAAATACAACACATTAATGTAAAATATTGGGTTGTAAACCACCGGCATTTGTTTGATCATGTTGACCTTACAAGGCTAGGGGTAGGATTTACACCATGAAACCAGCAAATCCACAGGTTTAAATTTGGGTTAACAATCCATAAAATATCTTTTGGACATTAAACTTATTGTATATTTGTTGCTTCCATTTCATCATTGTAATATTGCTCAGAGAGTTTATTGTCTCTAATTATGTTATCCACAAGAACATCCATCATTTGTTCTAAATTATAAATCAGCCATCATGCTTATTCAGAAGACACTGTTATCAAGGTGAAGGTCAGTCACACATGTTGTTTTGTTGTTGTGAAACCTTCCCTATTTCTTGAACCATTGACTGGATAAATGTAGGCTATTTTTTCAATAAACTTGTATATTCATAAACAGCATTGTGATATCTTATTAAATAAAGCAAAACAACCAACCATTGTCATGTTTTTTTATGGTTTCTAAATTGACAATGATTTTTCTGTATTGACTAGTTTGCAATTTGATATCGTCTGGGAGGAATGACCGTATTGTGACTAATTAGTATATACATGTACATGTAGTTAATTAATAATCTCTGGTCTAAAGATATTGATCAAATTGTAAAGGAATAATAGATCAATTTTTACCGCAAAAATGAAATAATTCTGAAAAAAGATTTTTATCCTTTTTAGTTATTTTGCTTTGGAAAAAAGCTTTTTGTCCGTTTTAGCTATTTAATTCTGAAGAAAGCTTTTTGTGCTGTTGAGCTATTTTATTCAGAAATTTTTTATCCTTTTAAGCTATTTAATTCATAAAAAACATTCTAGGTTTATATAAAGATGTATATTTTAATTCTGTTTTAATCTGTCCAAGTCTCTCACTTAATTAGTAGTATTGATCAATTCTGAAACAATATCATTTAATTTTGAATTAATGCAATCAATAAACTCATTTTAAGCTAAATAAATCATTAAACCCCTGTTTAAGATTTATATAAAGATATTTTTAATGCTTCTGTCGTAAACGCCATTAACATTGATCATATTTGAAAGAAGTACATCTGTATGCATATTATTAAAGGGGTAGTGTAGCTGTAAGTGAGATGTTTGCAGCTGTATCATTAGTGAGCTGTTACTGCAGTGTATATATACTGGTGGTTAACATGTTGCATAATGATTTACAGGGACAAGGGTCATACAGAAATGTCAACTATTATGGATTGATTCTAAATTATGACAGTATGGTTGTAAGACCTGAAAGACCAAATGGTTTCTGGTTTAAAACTGGCATAAATCTGGTTTATTTTGTTGGTTTATTTTGTTTCCATTACCATTTATAATACATAACTCTAGGTTTCCACAAATTTAAAATAATTAGAAGCCAAATTTTTGAAATTTGTGAAAATATAGTCCTTTTTAAAGTATTTTTCCACAAATTTGCTAAGATAGGTTACTTTTTGAAAGAATTCCTCAGAAATCAGTAGCCAATGGCGATTTTGGCTACTAGGAATGGAAACATAGATAACTGGAACCACTCTTCAAGTATTGACATGCATCTGTACACCTAACAATAGAATAAATAGAACCTAAACAGTACAGAAACCATTCATTCAATGCCACATTACATTCTTATTCAGTGAAAATAGATTATTGCATGTTGCTGCTGGTTAAAACGTCATTAAAATAAGATCTACAACTATAAATCAGTATGTCATTATTATTTTAATGCTAGATTCAACATGCTTCAGGAATTATTGGAAAAAAAGTGAATGTATTTCAACTATTGTTACGAATGACAACTGTTTAGGTTTGACATGTTTGGGTCATTATATAAAAGATATAAAAAATGAGGTCATAATGGATTAAATGTTTTATCCAGGATATCAAAAAGTGCTAAATTGTGTCATTAGTATCAATGTTGTTGTTTATCCCATCTATGTCATTTTGTTCTGGTGTTTAAAACTTGCAGTTAACGTAAAATTTATATATTTATTGCAAGAGTTATGATATTAAAATTAGAAAGAATTCAATTTAAGCATATTTACAAATAAAAGAGAAAAGCTTTTTTCTCTGCTCTTTTAGCTTCTTTATGTTAAGTAGTGTTATCAATCCAAGCTAATATCAATGGAGTTCACTGCTGTATGACATGATCAATTGCTCTTAACGTTTGTGCAGATCGTTTCGGAAAGTGTTAATGTTGCAAATTCCCAGAATAACATCGTTTTTATGGGAAAATGTCATCCTATGTGACTCCATATCCACTGGAAATAAGTGTTCCGCACAAACATTTGGAGGTATCATGTGGTACAGTAGCGATCCCCATTTTTGGAGATATGATTTGGAGGAAAAAACTTTGTCTAAGACATGTCTTTATACATAATATATATTATCTCTGTCAAACCTTTCACAAATGTGTTGGGGAAATTGAAAGTGAAAAAATCAGGAAATATGTCTGATGAGGATAAAAACTTGTTCTTATCATAATGTTAAAATCTATTTCATCATCAAAATGGTGTGATATTGAACATAAAGAGGTTGTATCAAAATGTGTTTTCTTCACCAGTAGGGATGGTATCTAAAAAAAAATCTAAATCAATTTGTAAATTCATGTCTTTATAATCAATAAGGTTATTTGATATATATTTTACTGGAGTTTCTGATTTCATGGCCACATGATATTTATAAATTACAACTATAATGATTACTTTATAAAAACATTAATGTTTTTTTTACTTGATCAGTTGGTTGGTCAGTAAACCATATTTAATCCAGTACACTTCTAAATTAAGTTATTAGCTCACCTATATCAAATACAGGAAAGATAATGTCATATACCCCTTGAATAAGCATCAATGCTAGCATTGGCAGGGCATCCAAAATTAACATTTTGGTTCATGTTTGTACCCCCAACATCTGTCAGCCTGTCTTGCCATCAGTCCTAGTACTGTTTATGCTCCATATCTTCGGTGTCTATGGATGGATTTTGATCAAACTTGACACAAATATATATGAGATGATTTGTCTTGTACCAAATTTTCTGTCCCAGCATTTCAGGATCTGGCCCTTGAGTAAAGAGGTATTTGTCTCTCAAGAGACTACCCTAGTTTTATCACCGACTGCTTTAAATTGATAGTTTTAAGATGACTAGATGGATAGGTGAAATAAAGGGTATTTCAGCTCTTGCATTGTGATTTAACAGCTGGAAGCTAAAAGACTGACTTAAAGACATGTTAAAGGTACACACACATTTCAGGCCAGATATTGATATGTTTATTCAAAGTTTTCTGTAATATAATGTCCATACAGATGAAGTATTTGCAGGTACACAGCCAATTTTTGCTCTCGTTAATTGAAATTTTTCACGCGAGTTTAACGTATAAGCTTGATTAACGTTAATTTCAAGTAAAATTTTTCATGTGAAATTCAGGTTAATTTCACATGAACAAAAATGGCTGTATACATTGGATTTAACTTGCGAAAAACTTTCAGAGTTTTGCTCTATCTGCCTAAAAGCTTAAAAAAACAAGTTCTAATATTATTGTTGCTATTGTTGATGACATTCCAATGTTTTTGTTATACAGAGTATTTTAAGTGTTTATGGTTTTTTTCAGGCTCAGTCCGGAAATATATCTAAAACGGCCTATAACAGAAGGTAACCGTTGGCGACTTGATGTAATCTTGGAGAGAAAAGCTGTAAGTACTGAGTTTGTAATTTGTCAGTTAAAGTAGTCTTCACAGTTGTTAGTCTGTTCACTTCGATAATTCTTTAAAAATAAATGAATAATGCAGAAGCATTGTTGTGTGTTTACATAAGTTCATTGTATAAGTTTATAAAATATATATTATTTCAACTTTGAATGGGCACTGGTGTTCAGGACTAGACATTAACATTAGCCATATTATCCTTGACAACTAAAAATGCTGTCAAACAAGCCAACTGCACAGTGATTTTGTCAGATGAAGCAAGTAACATTTCTTCTGTCCTTCAATAGCATTGATTACATTTCAAAAATGAAAATTCAAGCAACAATTATCTACTCAAACTTGAATGTCAAACACTTTTTTCGTGATACCTAGTAGTTTTTGTTATTGTTTTACAGAAACAAGGAGTAAAGGTTTACATACTGTTGTATAAAGAGATGTCTATAGCCTTAAATATACAGAGTATATATAGTAAACATGTCCTAGTGGGAAAATGTCCAGAAAATATCAAGGTTAGTAACTTATAAAACCTTTATATAACAACTACCATATTCAATAAATGCCACCATTTGTATTGTTTAAATTTAGTTGTTATTCCCCGCCTTTCGAAGAAAGAGGGGGATATTAAATTTGAGTTTCTGTCTGTCCTTCCTTTCTTTCTTTTTCCTGCCTTTCCAAGAAAGAGGGGGATATTAAATTCAAATTTCGGTCCGTCCTTCCTTTCATTCCTCTGAACTTGTGTGCACAAATTTTCCAAAACTATGAAGCACTATTCACGAAACTTGGTACAAAACATTAACATTGATAAGAGATGTGTGTATTGTTAACCCAAGTTTGTTTGCTCATTTTCCTCGAAGTTATTGCCCTTTGAATATAAGTGCAGATCACAAAAAAGACCCTGCTGGCAGGGGATCCTAATTCACTGATTTGCTTAGTATGAAGGCAACAAGCAAAAGTTGGGACTTGTGAGATTTAGACTTGTTTAGCTGTTGCTATGGTTAACCACCATTATGTGGGATGCCTGTACTTCAAGTATCTTAGTTCTCTCTTCCTGAACTACTGGACCAAATTTGGTGCTATTTGACAGTAGTCAATTCTAGGTGAATGGCTTTCAGGTTACACAAATGAAGGAATTATGTCCCTTTGGATTCCTTTAAGGAGTGGAAATCAAGAGTACTATGGATATGTTTATTGTCCTTGCTGCAAGGTCAAGATCATTCAACTTCTATATTCTGAAGCAATGTAATGGTTTGATGATAAAGCTATATTTTATGTTTACTGGCTTTTTTTTTGCAAAAATGCTTATCTCTCAGCTTTCAATTCTTTGACACACAAAATGTAATATAACCACATGATTTTGAACTGAGGGGGTGGGAGGAAATATTAGTGGAATAATGATTATTTCTCTAATATTACCTGAGTTGATTAAAGACCTCCATTAGTAACAGTACATGTATACATAGATATTATATATACCGGTATATATAGGTAATATATTAAATACTAGACTCTGTGTTTCACTCTTCATATTACATATTGTATTGTCTACATATTTGTCTTACTGTTTGTAAAATATGAATAAGGTAATAATCATAACCCAGCCATTATTATAACCAACTTCACCAATTATCAACCAGCAGGTGCTTTTATTTATTAAACATCTATATATGATTTTATTGTCTATATTTTATAATTGTTGTTTTCCATTTCTGATGCTACTATAAGGAGCCTATAGAAATGTTATATGAGGCCTTACAATTATTATTTTGTGTTTCTGATGCTACTATGAGGGACTTTCAGACATGTCATATGAGGCCTTGTGATAATTATTTTGTGTTTTTGCTGTTACTATGAGGGACATTCAGACATGTCATATGAGGCCTTGTAATACCAGTAATTATTTTGTGTTTCTGGTGCTACTATGAGGGACTTTCAGACATGTCATATGAGGCCTTATAATAATTATTTTGTGTTTCTGGTGCTTCTATGAGGGACTTTCAGACATGTCATATGAGGCCTTGTAAGAATTATTTTGTGTTTCTGGCGCTACTATGAGGGACTTTCAGACATGTCATATGAGGCCTTGTAAGAATTATTTTGTGTTTCTGGTGCTATGAGAAGCCTGCAGAAATGTCATATGAGGCCTTATATTTATTAATTTCTGTTTTTGGTGCTTGTGTGATGGCTCTTTAAAAGAGGCTTCATATTTATTATTTTTTGTTTCTGATGCTACCCGTACTATTAGGGCCCATTAGATAAGGCTTATTCCACATTATGTTATCCTGTTTTTGGCACCTCTCCCTTTTAACAACTAAAATTGTTATTACAGTTTTTTCTATTAATTTTAGAGATGGTATGAATTTCTATATACACAAGATAAATACTGTTTTTATTTCAGATTATGCGACATCCTGACCATGGTGCAGGTGGGTTTTACTTTGGGCTCACCATGAAAAAATTGTTGCTATAGACCAAAAAATAGCATTTCTTGGTGGATTTGATCTTTGTTATGGGAGATGGGATGATGATAAACACAGGTATGTTAAGCCCCATTTATACGGCGAGAATTGCATACCTAAGTATTTTTTACTCATATGTAAATTTACTCACATGCAAATTGTGTCGTATGAACAACTTTGCATATACGCAAATTTTACTCATGTAAGTAAATTTGCACTTAGTAGGGACCAAGTGCAAATTTGCTATAGTATGTGAGTATTTTATACTTAGGTATGCAAATTTTTCTACAGTGTCGTATGAACGCACAATAATATTTACTTACATAATTTTAAACACATGGACTTATGCCAGGTTATTTATCTATGGGTTAATGTTTGGTGCAGGAGTGAATATGGGTGTTTGTGATCTGCCTTGTACCAGAAAAAAATGGTTTAATAGTGTTGTTCACTGATATACAATGTCACAGATTAACATTACATACATCCCATTGTATTGACATCAAGCTAACCAACAGGTGCCAATTGTAAGGGAAACCCACTCACCACTTATGGTGTTACAATCGGGGATAGTGGTTAAAGAAGCCAACCACTATTAACCACGACGACCCTCATTGATTTGTAATAATTATCCAATAAAGATTAAAAGTTGTAATTGAAATAGATTTATTTGACAAAAGCACAAAAACTAGTGACAAGCTGTCACCAAAATTTAATGTTTTACTAGTTTTCAAAGAGAAAGTGCTTGAGCAACAAAGGCCAAGCACAGAATGTAAAGAAAATTTACTTTTACAAATTTGACAATGAATTGTCCATGAAAGGAGATGTCATGTTGTTACTTAGTGTTTTGGGAGAACAAATATTATAAGCATCATCATCTTCAACATCACTGAAATAATGTTCACCATCAAGTTAAACAAAAACATTTGACCAATCGATGAAGCTAAACTAATTTTAGTTAGGGGTCCAGCTCAGTTAAAAAATAAGTTTTAATGTAATAAATAGCTAAAATGTGTAAACATTTTGGGGCCCAGACTGGGTTTTAGGAGACATGGGCTAATCTAAATATCTGATATTTGTTATGAAGAACAACACAAGCTCCTTTTACAGAACAAGCAAACACGACATGGACATCAATTCTTTTTTGCAATCATCACAATGGTCATTTCAAGCAACCCAAAGAAATCCGAGATCCAGTGTCATTCTACCCTAACTAGACGGTATATAAATGTGCTCTGCTCTTGTGTAAGATTTTGTTTGTTTGTATACTTTTTAGGCTTGAGAAAACAAGTCTTTAAAGGATATGTCATATAACATTTTTTAATGTATTTTATGATTATTCAATAAATTTAAATTCAAAAACTGGAATATGACAGATATGCTGGATCACCAAGTAGAACTGCTCCTTTGTCATAATAATACCCCAGTATCAAATCAGTGCTTAAATAGTAAGGAGACGTTCTTATCTGATAATCAAGTCTTCAGAATGAAAATTTTCCAAAATTGGTTGAAAACTTCAAATTTACTTATGGTACATAAATTACGTATGAATGCAAAGCAAAATATGCTTTTGCTTACATGAGTAAATTTACATATGAGTAAAAATACTTAGGTATGCAATTCTCGCCGTATAAATGGGCTTTATATACCACAGAAGCAGTTAACTGGAATATGTAGCTCACCTGTATAGAGTACAAAAGAGATTGCTGTCTTAAGCCCCATTTATACGGCGAGAATTGCATACCTAAGTATTTTTACTCATATGTAAATTTACTCATGTAAGCAAAAGTATATTTTGCTTTGCGTTCATACATAATTTATGTACCATAAGTAAACTCGAAGTTTACAACCAATTTTGGATAATTTTGATTCTGAACATTAAGCAGTTTAGACTTGATTATCAGATAAGAATGTTTCCTTACTATTTAAGCACTGAATTGACACTGGGCTACTATAATTGTCATGTGCTACTTTCCAATTATATTATTTCATAAAAATTCAAAAGTAGCACATGACATAATGACAAAGGAGCAGTTCTACTTGGTGATCCAGCATGTCTGTCATATACCAGTTTTTGAATTTAAATTTATTTAATAATCATAAAAAAATTAAAATGTTACATGACATATCCTTTAAAGACTTGTTTTCTCAAGCCTAAAAAGTATATAAACAAAATCTAACACCAGTGCAGAGCACATTTATATACCGTGTAGTTAGGGTAGAACGACACTGGATCTTCGATCTCTTTGGGTGCTTGAAATGTCCATTGTGATGTTTGCAAAAAGGATTTATGTTCATGTGGTGTTTGCTTGTTCTGTAAAAAGAAGCTTGTGTTGTTCCTCATAACGTATATCAGATATTTAGATTAACTCATGTATCCTAAAACCCAGTCTAGACCCCAAAATGTTTACACATTTTAGCTATTTATTACATTAAAACTTATTTTTTAACTGAGCCGGACCCCTAACTCAAATTAATTAAGCTTCATCCCTGTATATGAAGCTGCAAATTAATTCTTTAGGGATCGGTCGAATGTTTTTATTGAACTTGATGGTGAAAATTATTTCAGTGATGTTGAAGATGATGATTCTTGTAATATTTGTTCTCCCAAAACACTTAGTGACGACATGGCATCTCCTTTCATAGACAATTCATTGTCAAATTTGTAAAAGTAAATTTTCTTTACATTCTGTGGTTGGCTTTTGTTGCTCAAGCATTTTCTCTTTGAAAACTAGTAAAACGTCAAATTTTTGTGACAGTTTGTCACTAGTTTTTGTGCTTTTGTCAAATAAATCTATTTCAATTACAACTTTTGATCTTTATTGGCTAATTATTACAAATCAATGAGGGCCGTGGTGGTTAATAGTGGTTGGCTCCTTTAACTGCTATGAGTTAGATCCCTGATTGTGACACCATATGTGGTGAGTGGGTTTCCCTTACAATTAGCACCTGTTGGTTAGCTCGATGTCAATAAAACGGGATGTATGTAATGTTAATCTGTGACATTGTATATCAGTGGACAACACTATAAAACATTTTTTTTCTAGTACAAGGCATATTACAAACACCCATATTCACTCCTGCACCACATGGTCATGAATAAACATTTACCCATAGAGATAAATAACCTGGCATAAGGCCATGTGTTTAAAATTATGTGAGTAAATATTACTGTGCGTTCATACGACACTGTAGAAAAATTTGCATACCTAAGTATAAAATACTCACATACTATAGCAAATTTGCACTAGGTCCCTACTAGGTGCAAATTTACTTACATGAGTAAAATTTGCGTATATGCAAAGTTGTTCATACGACACAATTTGCATATGTGAGTAAATTTACATATGAGTAAAAAATACTTAGGTATGCAATTCTCGCCGTATAAATGGGGCTTTACTGCTGCTGTAAGGCTGATGTGTCAGGAAGAGCATAAGTAGAGTAGAGTGGAATAATACTTTTTACATATACACTCCCATCAAGATTTTTTACATGCATGAAGATGTTCAGTTCTGGGATCGTGGAAGAAACTATATGTCCTTAGAAAGTCATAAGCCCTCAACAAATGTGAGCTTTATCATACATTGTTAAAGTTTTTGATGGGCAAATGGTGAAAGGTTTTGATGAAAGCTGTTTTGTGAATAAGATATGAAGATAGCCTATGCTGTTTTTCTGACAACATCAATTGTCCATTGTCCATTATCCATCATTTATAAACTTTTTTCAACTTTTTGTCCAGAAAGAGTAAACACAAAGCAAGAAAACTTTGCAAGAAATAAATGTTATGCCTGATCTCTTTCCAGATTGCAAATTGGTTGTCCTTGACACTTATTCAATGGCACAGTAACCTTAAGTAGTAACATTAAAATATCTTATTGTCATTAACTAAAAAGCCTAGGAACATGAAACTTCGTGTAAAGTATTGGTACATAAAGGTTTTCGATGTTGTGCGACCATGATTCCCATTCAAGACCACACTGACTTGAAGAAGTTAAACCTTTAAGCATCTAGCCATGAACAGAAATGTCTAGAAACTTGTAATTTTGTATATAATAGCATAAGGCTCTACCAATTTTATGAAGCTGATTAATCATGTTCCAATAATACATATAGGATAGTATAATTCTGATTCTTTGATTTCTTCATTTAAGCAGTTTAAGTCCCATTAATTGATTAATCAGTTTGCAAACAATTTATTTATTTATTTATTTACTTATTTATTTACTTAGGTTGACAGATCTAGGCTGTATAGTTTATGACACAACAGGAATGGGTGAAGAGACAGAGGTAAATACTGATAGACATAATTATTTTTTGAAAGTAAATGTGTATATTAATTTTAGTTCATTAGTCTGTCTGACCTTCTGTCCATCACAACTATGTCCACTCTACATTTCTCTGAACAAGTATTTCTACAGTAGCTCAGTTGGTAGAGTGCTCACCTCATATGTGGGAGGTCATTGGTTTGAACCCCAGCTGGTTCTGACCAAGATTTGAAAAAAAGTTAGTGACTGTTCTTTTGCCAAGCACTCTGCATTTCCAAATGACAGTCATGAGGTTGTTTGAAAGAGACCTAAAAAATACTGCCCGTTGTTATGGCAGGAGTGGCAAGTAAAGACCCCCCCCCCTGCACATTGCCCTGAGCGCACTACAAAGGTAAAAAAATTCTGCCACCTGACCTATAGCTGTTGGAGTCTCAATATGAGTGAAATATTCATATATATTGACTGGGACCTAAAACACCAATCTCAGTGTGAACAATTGTACACCAAAGTGAGGTGATGATTATTTAGGTATGTAGGTCAAGTCTTAGAATTTTTGTGTTGTATGTTGTGCCTGCTTCATAACTGCTATTTTTATAAATAGATATATGTCTGTGTTACTGATTGTCTTATAGATATGGTAAAATATAAAAAAAACTTTTTAAAGTATTTTCTTTATCCAAAAACACAGAAAACTCAACACTTCACAGACTGCTATGGTATTTATTATGGTATTATCATTCAACATGTTTCGCCATGCTAGAATGGCATCATCAGGAATAATAGCAGTCTATGAAGTGTTGAGTTTTCTGTGTTTTTGGATATAGTTTAATACTTCAGAACTCTATTGAATCCATTAGGATCCAAACAGACTCCACCGCCACCCGCGTCTAAGGGTGTTGATTCTCTTTTTTATTAGAAAGTATTTTCTTTGTAATTATAACAGACATTTTGTGTGTATTTGTCAATGCTCATTGACAGCTCTTGTCATATATATAGATAAAGATATAGTGCAATCCTGTACAACAGTAAAAGTTAAAAAAAAATTAAAATATTCTTTTATTACTTTATTTGTACTAAATAAAACCATATTGTGATAGAGAAGTAAGATTCTCAAATAGAATTAATTGGAAATGATTGAATTTATTTAAAACTATTGAAGTTTTTGTAATTAGTTGTTCAAAACATTGCCTTAAATCTAGCAAGCTTAAAATTATGAATTTTGAAGTTTTTATCAAACAAGCCAGCAAATTTAAGTAATGAATTTCAAGTGTTTTACCATTTTGATCACGTGTGTCTTATAACCAGTTTTTTTTAGACATAGACCCAAGGTAAATCTTTTATTTATATGTATTTTACAGGTTGACAATGATGAGTTGAATGAGTCTGTGGATTTACGTGGTATATCCATAGCTATAAGACCACCTAGTCCTGTATCTGCTGAGGTTCAAAAGGCAATAGACGAGTCTGTTGTATTAGAAAGGGAACGACAAATGATACGAGTAGACTCATCTGCTCAAAATTTAGAGGATTTAAATAGAAATGTAGAAAGTAATTTTACTGAGACTCCTGACAACGATTTAAATAATGAATGTGTCTGTTCTCGTAGTCGTGCTGAAAGCAAACATAGTTACTCTAATAGTTCCTTAGAAGATGATGAATATTCTGCCATGTTAAAACATGACTCAAAAGACATTGTAGATGAGAGATTGGCATCAGACCATAACAAAGTTGTGTCTGTGACTGTACATCATGAATGTGATGATACTTCAAGAGGATTTCCAAAGGATATATCAGGGAGATCATTAAATCATATAGAAAAAGACATTAATCTCCCTAAAAATAACATGTTAGTTAATAGTATAGGTTTAGTAAATAGAGGTGAGAAGGAAAATAAAGTAACATTTTTTGATGTTGTAGAAGAAATGAGAGGAGTAAAGAAAAATGAAGATGAACAAAATTTATCAAAAACTGATGCAAAATTAGGTTCCGAGTCTAAATCTTCTCATGTTGATAAAGGTCCATTTCATTCTTCTAAGGATACTATTTCATCATCAGATATCATTCCACATATTGACCCCAGTATTGACGCCGTAGATAGTACTGATAGTAGTGTCTTATTGTTAAGTTATACCAAACTTGACGGTGCTAGTGATGTTAAACCCGAAGGTGAACATAATGCTCAAAATGTGAACAAATTAAACTCATCAACAGAAAGAGAGTCTCCCAAGGAAATTCAGCCTTCAGTTGATGAACCTACTCCACAGGGTAGTAAGTCTTATGGTGCAACAGACAACGCAACAGACAAATCATTAAATCACTCGGGGAATAGAGAAAGCTGGGCGCGACGGAAATTAAGACAAAGTTTTAGTAGATCTAAAGAACAGAATAATAATGAGGGTAGCAGTAATACTGATGAACTTGATTCCTCTGGTGAACAGGCAAGACATAGATGGAAACTAGTACTTAATGTCCAGAAATTCCAGTCAGCAGTCCGCCAACCCCAGGCCAAAACACCGCTACCAGAGTCCGAAAAGGAAAAACCAGTAGTTACTCCTACAAAAATTAGTATGAGATGGGTAAGTTTTCAGATGTATAATTCAGATAACAAAAACAACATGACAAACACTCAGAAGACTCAAATAGGTATAGTGAATTGTTGTTTTTGAGATTGTGATTGTAGCTTGGGTGGTATGTTTGTGTTTGATTTATAAAACAGAGAACCAAAAAGACATGTCATTCTCGTACCTCGGACAGAAAAATCTCACGCGCACACCAGTGCTAGATTTTTCTGTCTTGTCCAGTTTGTCTGGTACTGCCTCATGCGACAATTGAACAATCAGGATGACGTAATCGATCATTGCGCTTGACGTCATCAAAACAAAGCATTTCTTTATTTATTTTTCACATATGTGTTTTATTTTACTTTTTATCAAAATATTTCATTGTCAGAGTTTTTTTTTATATTTGCATTGAATACAAATCGTTGATATTTTAAAATTTTGAAGATTTGTCAATGGGATTATTTTCAAAGGGCGGATTTGTACAATGCATTAGGTGCCCAAAGGAATGCAAGAGGCCCCATAAGGGTACGCGTTTTGTTTTGTATGTATCGCAGTTGTAAACACTTAAATGGTACGAGAAATAGAATCTATCACTTGTTTGTGACCGATACCGGTTGATCTCAGTCTCGGGTGCTGTGATGTAACATATCCCAATCTCGGCAAAACCTCGATTGGGATATATGTTACATCACATCACCCTCGACTGAGATCAACCGGTATTGGTCACTAACAGGTGACAGATTCTATTAATCTCTCATTGAATCTCTGAGTCCCCTTGAGTTATTGTAATCAATTAAGAGTAATATCATAATCCATAAATTATCACCAAACCTCTACACTTTAAATTCTGCAGTTTGCTTAAGGGAGTTTTTATCATATCTATACAAGTATTTTAATAGATGATATGCACAGATGAGATGCCAGAAAAGAATGTTTATTTCTCTTTTTGCTGTAAATTATAGAAGCAAAAGAAATCTTATTTGATTTCTGTCATTTGGTTTTTTTTGTTTTTTTTATATAAAACAACACCACATCATCAAGATACTGGTAACTTACAGTGATATAAGAAAATGTCAACACAAGACCATAATATCTGTTTATCATTTTAACCTTTTGACATTTTCCTAAGTGATAATTTCATGGCCATTTACCTTCTCAAGTTGTAAATCTTCATGGTGGGAGGTGTTAAATTTTCACCATATTATGTCTGTGAGGTACAAAACACAAGTACATTGTTATCACACTGGAAATAATCCTCTTTACAGTCTAAAACCATTACCATAATCATTTGACACATATTGCTTGGAAAAGTACAACACCATGATACATGTATATATAAGTTCTATAAATACTTGTACCAGTATGTACAGTACAGTCCTGTCGAAAGTTTAACACTGAGCTGATGAATAAGTACCGAGTCAATGGCTTATCTTTGTCTCGAGTTGCGTACAATTTGAGAGCTGTTATCTATCTCTCCCTTGGTACCTTTTCGGCAACTAGTTATCTACCGGTATACCTCGGGCACTGAGCTTCAGCTTCATTTTGTTTGCTAATGTTAAACTTTCAACAGGTCTGTACTGTAGATTGCAGAATGGATCAGAATGCACTCTCTTTAGAGATCATTTTATTTGACCAACTGCTTTTGTCAATACTATTTATCTGTTATACCATATATCATATTGTAATACTTCTGAGATTAGCATCAAAATGTAAATCTGACATTAGGAATGTTAAACTTGACAAGAAAATTGTTCCAATATCTAAATAAATTGTCTCAACACAGGAGAGATGTCTTTTAAACTTGTCTGAGTAATCCATCACTCTTGTTTCTTTATTTTTTTTATTCTAGAGACAAAATTTACATGACCGCCTCAGTCAGAGAAGGGATAGTATTGAAGACTTTAAGTCAAAGAAAAAGAAAGACAAGGAATTGTAAGTTAATTCATTAAACTGAGCAATGACCCATTACTTATAGAATATGGAAGTCTTGTCATTTGATCAGAGTGAATTTGTGGTTGATAACACAAACACTAGAAATTTAAAAAATCAGCTTTTAGATCACAGTGTCTCTCGGCGCCTCCTTGGAAGCCTCTCTAACAGATTTTAGTATTAATGTTTTAGTAAAAAAAAATTCTCTGGACACTCCAGTTTCCTCAAAGAAATCAGAACTGACCACCTTAATACAAGTGAAAGAATCTTGACTAGGGCATTAAACACTATTATTCTATGTTTTGTTCAGTTCAGATATCTTTAAAATGAAGAAATTAAAAGTATGAGTTTTTGTGTGGAAATTAGGCCAATTAAAGTCAAGTTATAGAAAAAAAACCTTTGTTGTCACCTTGTCTGCCAGTTTTTGACAAAATTAAAGAGTATGCAAATTATTCTCAAGTGAGCATCTATGGTCTTTATTGCTTCTTGATTCACAAAATAAAATGGGTTTATTTTTCAACATTTTCAGACTAGACATCCCAGCTTTACAGAGAACTAGGAGTGAGATAGCTATAGATGAACTTGGCCTGTCAGGCTCCTCAAAGTATTGGATAGGAAAAGATTATGTTAACTTTATCCAAAAAGATTTTGAAAATTTACATTCCCCATTTGAAGGTAAGATTAAACATTAATATTTGTACTTTCTTTGATTGTTTATTTTATTCTGATAAATACAGTCATTGGTCATAAGTATTGGCAAAAACGACATTATCGTCATTACGGGTTGAGCGTATGTCAATTTTGTTTTAGCGATAACTTTGTAAGTATATAAGAGTTATCTCTCTTATTTCACACATTGATAGTTATGACGTACTGGTGCTTCGGGCAACTTGATTTTATGTCATCTGTTGCCTGTTTCCGGTGTATATCCAATGTAAACAACATGCGTCAAAAAGGCTCTGAGCTGTCAGATGTTGAGAAAAATACGATTGTATCTCTGTACGAGATTGGAGTTATGAAATCTTAAGATTGTCAGGATGTGCAGACGACCTGGACGGACAGTATATAATTTTATTCGGCGCTATGAAGAAACTCAATCCACAGAAAATAAACCACGAAGTGGATGCCCCCCTTCCATGAGTGTGCAGGACGAACGGCGATTTTTAAGAATGGTAAAGATGAATCGTTGGGGCAATTTGACTGAAGTTACTAATATGTTTAATGACTTGTGGACTGTACAAATTTCTGAGAGTACTGCAAAGAGGTTAAGAAGACAATCAGAATCAGAGAGGTCAACAAACGGAAATGTGTATTGTGGTGTAGACATGAAAGATAGAAGACTGTAGATGGATACAGGAAAACAGTGATATTTAGTGATGAATGTAAGGTGGAAATTGGAGGTGATCACAAAGTTTGCGTTTGGAGAAAGGTCGGAAAAGAGTGAGACCCCGCATGCATAAACCCCCCGTCTAAAGCCAAGTTCAGTTTAATGATTTGGGGATGTATTACTTTTCAAGGTGTTGGAACTATTTCTTTTGTAAATGGTAACATAAATGGCCAAAAGTACATAGAAATCGTTGATAATAATTTATGGGCTGTTATAGCACGCCATTTCCCCGATAATAGGTACATATACCAGGATGACAATGCCCCTGCCCATCGAGCCAGGGTTGTGAAACAGTTTATGGAGGAAAACCAGATAAACTGCATGGAATGGCCTGCCCAGAGTCCTGATATCAATATTATTGAAAATGTCTGGAAAAAACTCGAACATCTCCTGCAATTGCAAGTTCATAACATAACTAGTGTGGCTCTGCTTGAAACTGCAATCAGGAATTCATGGGCAAATATTCACCTTGATTTCATACAAGATCTTTATCAGACCATTCCAAGAAGATTAACTGCAGTAATCAGAGCCAAAGGATGCATAGATTTTTACTTGTATTTCATTTTAAAACGCTGATTGAAAAACTGAGATGAAAAATGAAAATAGTGTCGGACATTTTGATTTTGCCAATACTTTTGACCAATGACTGTATATGGTTAAACATGTGTTACGTTTGAAAAATTTGAAACCAGGTCAATAGTGATTTGTGTAGTTTGTATTGCTTAGTGCATGTCTGAATGGATTTTGCATGGTTTATTTTTTATCCCTGAAACCTATATGTCTCTGTAATGTGAGAAATATATTACAGTACTTCAGATGGTTCTTTATTATTATTACTTTCTTTATGTTTTGAATATAAGATTTATACTTATGTTTTAGATTTTATTGACCGATATACTACTCCCAGAATGCCTTGGCATGATATTGGTGCTGTGGTTTATGGGAAGGCAGCTAGAGATGCAGCAAGACATTTCATTGGTCGATGGAATTTTACAAAAGTAAGTTTTCTGTATACTTTATGTTGGTCTTATGTCACATCCCAAGCACGAGTGAAGATTTGTTGAATAATGTTAAAGAAATAGAGTGAAGAAATGGTGCTTTATGTCTTTCTCTAACATAGCTAATTAATGCAGGAATGGTGGAGAAAACTGGAGCACCTGCAGAAAACCACCAACTTTTGGTGAGTTAATTGGTCAATTTCCTCACACTGGCATATCTGCCCCAGTGGGATTCATTTCTAGGTAATAAATGTTAAGCGGTGCTGTGATCCATTAGTCAACACTTTAGAAGTTACCTTTTTCAATGTATTAAATTAAAGGTATAAGCATGGCTATTTAAACACTTAGGGGTTCTTTATATTTTCTTTGTTCATTTCATTTCAGATAGAAAAATTAAAATATAACAAAGATTATCCATTACTATTGCCAAGAAACTATTCTCCAAATCACAAAGTGCCAGAAGCAATCAAAGAACTCTGTGATGAAGTTAAAACACAGGTAAGCAATGTCAACTACCGTAATACTCTGTTATGAATTACGGTACTTTGCAGTTCATTAACAATATTTATTAGACTTATTAAAGAATATGTTTGCAAGCTTGACCAAAAAAAAATACTGTTCCATGATTATGAAGCTCTACACTTGCTCAGTCCTGAAGATATGAAGATCAATAAAATATTTAACATTTTTGACACAATGTTGATAATGTAACCATACATTTTTAATAAGTGACTTTGTGCTCTGTTGGCAGGTCCATATTTTATATGTGATGCCAATTGTAGTTGCTACCAGTTGCATTGTGGGATTTGTTTGCTGTCATTGTACTACATCATTATTATGGAGTAAAGATTGAGAGAGAAGCACATATTTTGTTCTACTTTTTAACATCAGTAAAATTTTAACATCATAGAAAACATTTTACATATTGTGCTTTATTACGTTTCAAATTTAAATATGTATGGTAATATTTACAGATTTTACGAAGTTCTTGTGGTTGGTCAGCAGGTGTTAAGAAGAATGAGTGCTCAATTCACACTGCCTACATACATTGTATTAAAACTGCCAAACATTATGTTTATATAGAGGTAAGGAAAGCCCAATACTACCTTCCTCCTTTTCCCTCTCTTTTCTGAAGCTTAGCATTCAATAAATCACTGTCTCGTTTATTTAAGAAACAATAAATGGTTCATTCCTTACTTATAGGGGATTTGCCACTTATCTGTTTTGTAAGCAGTTTGACAGATGATCTCTTTTATAAGTAATCATGGTAATAGATCTCGGAGAAAAACTTTTTTGGAATATCTGTTATATCTCCCTGTTTTCATAAATAATTTGTATGAAAAAGTAAAATTTAGACCAATTTTGTTTCTAATATGATATTGACAAGATTTATGTCCCTTGTTAGCATTTTGGTTAATAATACTTTTTAATCACATCTGTAAAAAAAAAAATTAAAAATCACAATTTACCAATAACCAAACAATACCTAGATGAAGCTAATTTTACTGTCTTTGAAATAGAAATGCATTGAATTGATATATCTATGTCAGAATTGGTAAATCAATCTTTATTTCATGAGAAATTGCTACAAATTAGTAGAATTATTGAAAGAATCTAAAGAGAGAGGGGAATGATTTCTGCTCTCACAGATATATTATTGGTAGCTAATTTAGCCATTATATCATGTATATGTATTTTATATCTGATTATATGTGTACTGGGACATTTTGATTTATGTTTCATGTGTATATTGGGGTACTGGTACTTTGATATATATGTTTTATGTGTGTATCTTGATTTATATGTTACAGAATCAGTTTTTTATTACTACGGTTGGGGACCATACACTTATCAAGAATGAGATCGGTGAAGCTTTATTTGAACGTATTGTTAGGGCACATAAGTAAGTAATAAATTCTCCCTGTGTACATATTGATTTTTACTTACATAGATAACTTCTCACTGGTGTACTTATGTGTGTATATATATCCCTGGCGTACATTTGTATATATATCTGTATTGATGATTTATGTTGTTTTTATGACCTTACAGTAATTTATTAGCTCCAGCTTTGTAAAGATGGTCAACATCATCGATAATTTTGTGACACTGTTGGTAATTTACAGATTGTAAAATAAGGTTAAAAAAACATTAGGCCATACCACTTATAAGTTATTATATAGTGAAAACAATATACATACAATTGCCTGTTGTTGTTGGAGAGATGAGGCATGTTAATTACTGCAAAATGTCATTACTTGAAATGCAAAATAGACCGAAGTAATAGTACAAAAAATGAAAATAACTTGTTACTGGTGTTTGTACGGTATATTCTTAATAATATTAATTAATATACATGTAGTACCAGTATGTGATTTGATGTTAAAAAAATTAACATTTAAATGTTTAATTTGATTGAGTCACGCAGTACCCTTATAGAGCATCTAATTATATATAATAGTTACAGAAAATTTAATTAATAAAAATTAAGGGTTATTACTTTACTCCTAGGTTACCTAATTAATCTATTCAGCATCTTAAACCAAGTGGGGATTTAGTTTTGTTTGTATTAAAGCATTCAAGTTACTTTGACAATTTCTATAATCATACTACCGGTACCGTAATTGTTGTCTGTTTGCAACATGACTGTTGTAAACAAATATCTTTGTACTATAAAGTATTGCTGTCATCAAGCTAAAGCACTAAATGTACAGTTAATCTCTGCTTTTCCTCTAAATAGGTCTTATTTGATATTCAAATGACTAGGTTTTGTATCTAACCTGTACATTTACAGATGTTCTGTGCTAGCAGTTTATTTAGTGCTTAGGTTAAATAAAACAACAGTCAAACTTATTATATAAAGGGCACCTAAAGGAACCATTAAATGACCTTCTTAAGCAGGTGGCCCTTATATACAGGTTCAAATAACATGCATTTGGGATAAAATGTTACTGGCCTTTAAAAGCAGGTGGTGCTTGTATAGAGACAGCCTTTGAGGCAGGTCTATCTGTATAGCATAAAATGTTTTTGATATATGTAATATGTTGACTTTGATGTCAAATTTAAAAGTTAAAGATTTATTTTTGATCACAGCAATGTTCTGTTATGAGGAACTGAAAAACTTCAATTCAAGCAATCTAGGTGACAAAAAATCTTAATAAAATAGCACTCTTAATTCAATGTATATTTGTAGAAATAATGAGACATTCCGTGTTTACGTTGTTATGCCTTTGTTACCTGCCTTTGAGGGACAGATAGGAAAATCTGGAGGTTTTGCCATCCAAGCCATCACTCATTACAATTATACGTCAATCTCAAAGGGAGAGAACTCATTATGGGTGAGGCTACAAAAACAGGGTAAGTTTAAGATGAATATGTGAATTTTGTGATTGCATAATTGGGTTTGCCACTTTACCACATAGTCAATACCTTTTAATGTTTTTGCAGAACCCTTTGGAAAATTTTATCTTCGCAAATTCCTGAAATAACATCGTTTTAATGGGAAATGTCATCTTATGCAATTCCATGTCCATTGGAAACAAGTGTCCCACACAAACGTTAGGGGGTATCACACAGTATAGCGGTAAACCCCATTTAATTCTGAATCATGAAATTAAAACTGCAGTTTAACAATGGTACTCCTTTAAAAATAATTTGAATACACTGTTAATAATATTGTGAAATCTTTAATCATTAGATTACAGAGAGAATAATAGTATTCTTGTCGACTTCTGGGAGTAGAATTTTAAGACACATGACTTATTTCTATCCCATATGAACTTTAGCAAGTTCTGAGAATGATTTCTTTATTTTATGAATAAAATGCAATATTTTGAAATTGTTTCTGTGAAAATGCATGCGACAGGTGCTTAGCCAACACTAGGATGGGAACTATCAATCCCAGACTGGAGCCTTACACTGCAAGTGTGAACCAACAAGAACAAAATGCTTGACCATAGGCGATAATGATCATTTTGTAGTATATGTACATGTGTGTGTTTAGCAAGCGTCCACTGATTTGTAAGGTCTCCTGCTTGAAATATATGTACCATAAATTGTTTGCTAATCTAAACCAGTTTCAATATTATATATCTTTTAGACATAAGAACTATATTTAATAACCAAATATTTTGTAGTGATTGATCCATTGAAATATATCATATTCTGTGGCTTAAGGAAACATGAAGAACTCAACGGAAAACTTGTAAGTACACAATAACCGCTCTATATAAATATTGTAACAAAGTTTGTTATTCTCGTCAGAACACTCGCTTCTGAGAGCTAAATCAGCTCAATCAATCATAATACCTCAAGCTACATCTTATGTTCTCTGCACTTTTGCAGATATTTAATGCAGAGTCTTCAGTCAAAGAGATTAAAAAATAAAATTACCAAGTAATTTGGACAGGTATTTTGCTTGATCTATGTAAGTGTAAAGTGGAGTTTAGGGGAGTAATGGAGTTGTATGTCCCAGTCAAGATTTTTTCACTTGTATCAAGGCAGTCAGCTCATGGATGGTGGAGGAAACTGGTGTGCCCAGAGAAAACCACCAACCTTTGGCAAGCGAACTGAAAAATTTTCTGACACTTTGGAGATATTTCCTGGCTGTAATTCATACCTGTTATGCTGTAAGTGCAGACTTTAGACCACTGCTACCTAAGCCTAAATTTATGTTTGAATAAAATTCCATAAATGAATTTATCCCACTTCAGATAAAAATCCTTTATTTTCCATTGGTCAATGAGAAACCTAATATGGGGTTATATTAGGTCACTAGTGATTATCTCCCTTGTTCCCCCAAAAATATTACCGGTAGGTCATTAGTGATTACATCCCCTGTATCCTATATAAACAATCTGCAGCCACAATGGCGTTGTCTGCAGATATACTAATATTTTGACATCTTGACGATCAAGATCTTCGGTGGGATAAATCTGCTATCGCGTCGCCCAATATAAATTTTAATGACTCCATAGATTTCCGTATTAGGTCAATAAATCACTGTAACTTATAATATTGGTACATGTAAAAGTTAAATCTGTATTATGTTTTAATGATTGTTATTATAATTTATATAGGTAACAGAACTGATCTATGTCCACAGTAAGTTAATGATTGTTGATGATGATACTGTCATCATAGGATCTGCCAATATTAATGACAGAGCATGCTGGGAACTCGGGATAGCGAGATAGCCGTAATATCGGAGGATATTCACAAACATGAAGTAATATTTAATGGTAAACCACATATGATAGGAAATTTTGCTGCATCTCTTAGAAGATCGCTATTTGCGTACGTATTGCTCAATTTTAAATATATGATAGTTTGCTGTAGTAAAGTTAATTGACGGATCCCTGGCCATGCCCAAATGTTCCAACAAAGGGCTGGCAAGTTTGAATGATACACAAAAAGAATGAAAACTCAGGCTGTATTGTGGCCTTTTATGACATCACTAACACTATGCTTTGGCACCATGATGGCGGCCAGTTTCGGAACATAATAGGTATGGCGACACGTCAATTATCTCCCTTTTGGGTTGATTGAATAGTTTGTTTTGTTCATGTGATTCTGCTTGCCTTTATATCTAATGTATTTTTGGAAATATTTCATTTCAAACATTTAATTTTTTATGTTTTGAAACATTCAATTCTATATGAAGCCAAGGTCAAAGGTCAGGGTCATAATGGTATTGATGAAAAAGTTGTAAACTTCTATATCTTGACTAAATGTGAAGAATTTAACATAGATGTTTTGGTTTTGACGTTTTCCTAAACTTATTATCAGGAGAATGTATCAGGCCCTCTGGAACTCATAAAACATTCTTTACTTTACAATTGATATTTGTTTTGTTTAAATTTATTCATTCTTGAACTGATACAAGGTTGTCTGATACAAGATTCTATCATATGAGTCTCATCTTGTCCCCATGACACATCAAAGCCTGGCAGCTGATCATGATATTGTCACAAGACTCAACTCTGATACAGATCCCGTACATATATAAGATATAAATAATATGTATTTATTCATGATGTAGATCTTCTGTATAGTACAAGAATGTTTCATGGGAAATTTCCCTTGAAATTGTCTAAATCAATGTATAAGTCATTTAAATCAAAATATTAAGATTGGAAATTTTCCCTGGCCTGTTCTATATGTGAGTCTTTTGCCCTAGTATCAAAGACTGTTTGTAAGAATATTTGATCTGAAAAATTGTATATTTCAATGCCTGGAAAAAGGATAGAAAAGATTTTCCATTTTCATTTTGGATTGCATTATTCTCAGTTTATTTTAATTTATAGGGAACATCTTGGGATAGATAAAAATGACCCAGTTTTGGTTGATCCTGTATGTGACAGATTTTACAAGATGATTTGGGTACAACAAGCTACCATTAATTCTACAGTCTATCAAAAGGTATTACTACTATAATATTTGCTTGATTTAAAGAAAAATATCCTTTCATTTAAATGATTTAAGAAATATTTCCGACATCTTTTAATAGGACAATAAATGACATTTTAGAATACTGTTAACAGACATATTGCTAAAAACAGAGTAATAGAAGATTCAGCATCTTACTTTTAAGAGGATGTTGGTGGCAAAGTGGACTCAGCACTATAACAATCACATGATTCATTCTCACATGCCTAAAAATGTTAGCATGTCCCCTTGCCGCCAGTTGGTGGTTCTCTGAGGTTCCATGTTCCTTCTCCAGCATAAAATAATATAAAATAATAGCTGGACTGTATAATTGGTTCGAGTCTGATGGTACCTACCATTTCCCTAACCCTACCTTTCACTAACTAGGTTAGATTTCCATGTTGGTAAATTGTAGTGTTAAGAGTTTGTCAGTTTGCTTGCTGGAGGCTGGTGGGTATTTCTTGATAGTCTAGTTTCCTCACTTCATCAACATAATTAAGAACTTCCATGTAAACGGAAAAAAAATAAAAATAAAAAATCTTTAATACATCATAAAACACTGTTCCAGCAACCTCAAAATATTTCTCCACCTTGATTCTCTTTTTACACTGTTAAACCCTTTGTATAATTTTGGTAATGATTGTACCTGGATGTTTTACTGTTACAGGTGTTTCATTGACCCTTTGTATAATTTTGGTAATGATTGTATCTGGATGTTTTACTGTTACAGGTGTTTTATTGTCTTCCGTGTGATACAGTATTAACATTTGCCGAAGTAGATTCTTATCAGCAACTGAAAAAGTTAGTTGACACAAATCCACAACGGGCAAGGAAAGAATTGAGTCGAGTTAAAGGATTTCTGGTTCTACTACCTCTCCACTTCCTAGAAGGAGAAGTCAGCATTATCCCAGCTGTAGGAAGAGAATCATTCTTGCCAAATACAGTATGGACGTAACTTAAATGCATGACAGATTTCAGTAGGATTATTCTAGTTGTTTGACAAATTAGTCACCCTTACCAAAGACATGTTGTACTCATTCTGTGGTAAAAATTTTCAGAACTTGTAATGGGGTTTGCCGCTGTACCACGTGATACCCTCTAACGTTTATGTGGAACATTTAGTTCTAATGGATATGGAATAGCATTATATGACATTTTCCCGCGAAAACGACCTCATTCCAGGAATCTGTGATGTTGGTGTTTTCCAAAACGTTCCACACAAACGTTAAAAGGTAATGATCATGTGGTACAGCGTGGAACCCCATTCCCTTTTCTAGTCCCAACTGTAGTACCTTGTGTTTTATCACTTTATGTATCAACTCAACACATTAATTCGCTTAAAACTTAACACCTTGTCATAAAGGGGATGGAGTGCAAAAGAAAATTAACATGTAAAAATTTGAGTTTTTTCTGGTGTACATTGTATATGGTATGTTAGTGAAATACAAAAAAGATTCATTTATTCTTTAATCTAAGGAACAAGTTTTGTGAAATAATGTTCAGACTTTAATACAAGTAAAGATACAGAAACCAAATTATTTTTCATTTCATTAATTTTATTTTAAATCATTTAAAAAATACAGTATTTTGTCTGATTTTGACATAAAATAGAAGCTCATGTTTTAAATTTTTACCCCATCTTACTCCATCCCACTCAGTTCTTTGAAGGGAAGCTACTGATGATTTAATTGTCAGGTAGCTTCAAGACTTAGTACAATTATTAGGTATAAGTACAGTAAAACCCCGATTCATTGCAACTATTTGTTTAGAAAGATTTGGGTTTTATGGAGTGGTTTAGCTATAATTTGAGTGAGATTTAAAAAAAAAATATATATATATATAAAAAATAGATTTTGGAACTTCAAAATTCTGTGGCAAGAACCTAGATTGCAATGTTATCAAGGAGCATTATAACAAGGTTTTAATTATGTTAATATATGGTGATGAGCTAGGTTGAAAAATTATCAAAGGGCATTATAATGAGGCTTTACAGTATTGTATTTATATTGTTAATACACACATGGGTGTCTTATAAATACCATTATATAGATTTAAAATGATCTGTTCTAGTCTTATGAAGACTTAAAAACATTGCATTATTGTACAGGAACACATTTTAGAAGTAGGGGTGACTTTGTATACTCTTAACTAATATAGCACCAATGAGGCCATTTTGTGTTTTGCTGAAAAACTAACATGATAAAATTATTTTTATTTTACCTAGTTTGTTGCTTGATGTTGTAAGTGTAAATTGACCAGTTCTTTTAAAAACTATACAGTACAGTGTATCTGCAAGTAAATGACGTCACCGCTATAGGCATAAGCAAGAGGCGAGTGACGTCACATTAGCAAATATAATTATTATAGTCCTATAACTTCATTTGGTCTAAAACAGAGTTTAATGCAATCAGTACAACAGTTAATTGGGTAAATTGTTTGATTTGCATCAGAAAACCAGTTCTTGTGTCAATATTTCCTAAAAATGTATGATTTTTTTTGCAAAAATATTTATAAAACTATGCTAATAATGATTACCAGTTTGACTCCATATACACAAAATAGCAAGGTTTCTAAAAGGTATTATTGGGATAAAATTTATAACAAATAATTGAAAGTATACAGTGCTTGGCCATATATATTGGCGCAAGATGACCGATGTCATTACGAACCTATCCAATGTAGCTGGGGTTCAAACTTGTTATTTTTAATAAAATATGTACAAACTTACCTTATGATGTCAGTATTTAGTAATAAATCCCCTTGCCCTTATCACAGATCGAATTCGCCTTGGGATAGTCCTGTATAATGTCCTAATGTAGTCCAATGATAGTCCACTCCAAATTTCAGTCACAACTCTGATTAAATCTTCCTTCGATTTTTTTTCCAAAATTCGTTTATAAATATCATTTTTCATTACTTTCCAGACATTTTCAATAATGTTGAGATCTGGGCTTTGGGAGGGCCATGGGAGTGTTAAAATTTGATTTTCCGTTTTCCACTCAGTGGTCCGACGGGACACATGACATGGTGCGTTGTCTTCTTGCAGAGTCCATGGGGTATTAGGAAAGTGTCTGGCTACAACAGGCCATACGTTCTCATCTAGAATTGAAACATACTTCTCACTGTTAATGTTACCATCGACTGGAGTGAGTGTCCCTACTCCAAAGTATGTTATACACCCCCAAAACATTGCGGAGCACACAACTTTTCTATCTCTTTGGGGGGTCACCCCAACACAATCTGGATGAAGGCGCTCATCTTTTTCCTCCACACCCATTTTTTTTTTGTCAGCACCGATCTCTACTTTAGTCTCATCACTAAAAATTATTTTAGCCCAGTCATTTTCTACCCTCCAGTGTAATTTTGCACGGCAAAAAAGAATCCGTTTTTCTCTATTGAATGGTCCTATGGTCATTTTCTTAGATACAGGCCTACATTTGAATCCAAATTAAAAAAGTCGTCGCCTAATGGATCTGGACGAATAATTACAAGTGGAACTATTATTAAATTTTGCCGTCAAGTCTTTTAAAGAGGATGGCCGGTTGTTTCTCACTATGCGTAATAAAGCTCTGCAGTCTCTCGGCGTGCATCTTTTTTTCCTTCCACTTCTCGGAATATTTTCAATGTCACCTCGCTCATGAAAACATTTTAAAAAATTCTGCACTGTCCTTGGCTTAATATCCAGTAGTTCTCCAATCTTTTTCCCTGAAAAACCTTGATTGTACAGGTCAACGATCACATTTTTTACGTCTGGTGTCAACTCCTTGCCTTTCGGGGTCATGACGAAAGCAGACGACTTTAGTGTAAACAAAAGGGAAATAACTCAAAGAAAAATGTGCAAAGTGAATTATAACCCTGGAAATTTGTTCCGGAAAAGGTTTTTTTGCCGAAACTGAATCGCATATTATCGGAAAACGCTGTTTAAATTTGACAAAAATTATCATGACGTCGGCCATTTTTTATGCGCCAATATATATGGCCAAGCACTGTAGTACAGTGAAAAACTTGATATTTTAAAAATTCTTGATTGAATTGAATGTATGCATTTTATAACCATATACATGTACATTTTTAAGATATTTAATTTTACTTAACAACTATTCAGTGTGCTAATTTACCCTTATTTAGTGGTCAAAAATGTTTTACAAAAATTTGTACAACACATAAAATAATAAATTTTCTCAATCTTATGGTCAGTTTCATAAATCAGCAAATATTACACCGTGCGATTAGTTTGAAAATTGCAAAATTGCGAAAATTTGAACCCATGCAATTAAGTACATTAGCAGTAATTAACATTAGTTCTATGTACCCTGGGAAGTTAACTAATTACTATGTGAGAATAATTCTTTGAAGGGTGATAATAATTTTTATCCTTCGTATGAGACTGGGAAGTGTAGCACACCAATTACGAATCGCTGACCAAATCCACAATGTTCCGACAAAGGCCTGGCATGCTTGAATTACACTCAAGAAGAACGAAAACTTGGTCTAAATTGTGCCATTTGATGACATCACTGATACTAGTACGTCATTAGTTGCTGTGACACTGCTATGGTACCGTTATGGCGGCCTTTGTCGGAAAATTTTGGGCGTGGCCAGTGATACGTCAATTACATGGAATGTAAAAGGTGTTATTAATCATTTAAATATTGCCTGGCATTGATGATGCTAAATATCCAATCCTACTAATGTCATAGACATGGTATTCATATTTTGTTTCAAAACTTAGTACTTTGATTTTTATGTTGTTATTGTTATCATAATTATTTAATATATTACTTTAAAAATGTAAGCATTCCATCAGACCATACTAAATTAATTTGTTGATTTTCATAAAAATAATTGGTGTAAAATCATAAAAATAATCAGGGTGGATAAAGTTAAAACTACTACTATCGGAAATTAATGAAAATGAAATGAATACCAGAGAGACTTAATAGAACAATTCATATTGATTTAATGACATTTATTTAAAATAAACTTGAGGTAGTGTATAAAAGTATTGTAAAGAGATAGATTGAGAGATCAGTTTAAATTTTTGGGGTTGATATGAATATCTAGAAATTGATTTATTGTGGTCTATTATTTATTTAAGTATTTGATGGCAGTTTTAACTTTGCTCTACATTTATTGATCTCCACATCTATCGGTATTTCCTCTTCCTGTAACCTGTATATTCACCCATTGATGTTCTTTTGGCAGAGGAAATATCTGATTCACATTTTTAACAGGTCAAATGTTTTAATCACTCATTTTACCATATATAGGCTGATCATTGTTTATAAATATTTTAAATACCGGTATATTAAGTTGTTACTGTCGTGAAGCTTTGTATGTACAGGTACTTGTCATATCTCGGTCATGTCTGTAACAGAGTTTGTGGATCCCAGTGATCAGGTGGTTCAAAGTGTAGGCTTATAGATTCCATTTGGAAAAGGTCCTAGCTACAAGAATGTTTGTTAGTTAGCTTGCCAAAACTGACTGCCTGGATACAAGTGGCTTAGTTAGCTTGCCAAAACTGGCTGCCTCGATACAAGTGGCTTAGTTAGCTTGCCAAAACTGGCTGCCTCGATACAAGTGGCTTAGTTAGCTTGCCAAAACTGACTGCCTGGATACAAGTGGCTTAGTTAGCTGGCCAGACTGACTGCCTGGATACAAGTGGCTTAGTTAGCTTGCCAAAACTGGCTGCCTTGATACAAGTGGCTTAGTTAGCTTGCCAAAACTGGCTGCCTGGATACAAGTGGCTTAGTTAGCTTGCCAAAACTGGCTGCCTCGATACAAGTGGCTTAGTTAGCTTGCCAAAACTGGCTGCCTCGATACGAGTGGCTTAGTTAGCTTGCCAAAACTGGCTGCCTCGATACAAGTGGCTTAGTTAGCTTGCCAAAACTGGCTGCCTCGATACAAGTGGCTTAGTTAGCTTGCCAAAACTGGCTGCCTCGATACGAGTGGCTTAGTTAGCTTGCCAAAACTGGCTGCCTCGATACAAGTGGCTTAGTTAGCTTGCCAAAACTGGCTGCCTCGATACAAGTGGCTTAGTTAGCTTGCCAAAACTGACTGCCTGGATACAAGTGGCTTAGTTAGCTGGCCAGACTGACTGCCTGGATACAAGTGGCTTAGTTAGCTTGCCAAAACTGGCTGCCTCGATACAAGTGGCTTAGTTAGCTTGCCAAAACTGGCTGCCTGGATACAAGTGGCTTAGTTAGCTTGCCAAAACTGGCTGCCTCGATACAAGTGGCTTAGTTAGCTTGCCAAAACTGGCTGCCTCGATACAAGTGGCTTAGTTAGCTTGCCAAAACTGGCTGCCTCGATACAAGTGGCTTAGTTAGCTTGCCAAAACTGACTGCCTGGATACGAGTGGCTTAGTTAGCTTGCCAAAACTGGCTGCCTCGATACATGGCTTAGTTAGCTTGCCAAAACTGGCTGCCTCGATACGAGTGGCTTAGTTAGCTTGCCAAAACTGGCTGCCTCGATACAAGTGGCTTAGTTAGCTGGCCAGGCTGACTGCCTCGATACAAGTGACACAATTTTGCTTTGGGCACAAAACCTCCACACACTTTATAGAGTTACTGTGTAGCCACATTGTTTTCACCTTAATATCTGTTGAATTACTGCTACCATTACTTATACATTTTTACTCCCATAGATGTGTGCCAGGTATCAGACAAGTGGGCATGTCATGTTGGAACAGGTGATGTGTATGTATGTCATATTGTAGTCAAATATCTACAACCAATGACGAACAGGGTTTCTTAGCAAGAAAGAATAATTTTTGTTTTGAAAGAAGACATGTATCTTTAAACATGTTACTTTATATTTTTTATAATGTATTATACAGTGTTTGTTATAATTATAGCATTATATTACTGAAATTGCTCATCTAAAACAATTATCATTTTATTAAAGGGAAGTAACTGTATCATTGTTTGGTGAAGTTTAATGTCAGGGTATTTTATAAATTTTAATTGTATATAAATGGTCTGTATGTTATGTATGCCTACAGTATTGAAAATACAAGATGAATTATTGTATAGTTGATTAACGAGGTCAAAACTTGACATGTTATATTTTACTTATATTATTTTATTTGTACTACCAGCGACATTTAATTTGGTATGTATTAAATGTGACTAGTATTACATGTACAAGTATGTTGTCCGTTAAATTTATCACAATTTATCAGAAAATAGTCATGATATCATTATTATTAACTATTATTTACAAAAATTTATTAAATTTCTTTTACCCAATAATCAATGTATTCATGAATAAATTCTTGCAGATTTAGTTATGTAGATTACTGTAAACATATTTATATTCGCTATGTACTAATTTTCGCTTATTTTGCAGTCGTTTGTTTTGCACAAAAATTAATACGGAGCAAAAATTATATTATTCTTGTGGTGTTGTAGTACATTTTAAAAAAAACCAGAGAATTAAACTACACAGATAAACACATACTTTGAAAATAAATACACGCGAAATTAAATATGTTTATATGGTTTTCCAGTTATACTGGGAGAAAATACAGTTCATGTATTGATTTCTTATAATTCAGGTTATTTCAACTAAAAAGGACAAAAGTTTAATATATTCTATGGGCATTTTGATGCCCATATGTGCAATGGATTAATAAAGCATTTTAGTTTTAACAAAGACAGGCAGATCACATGATGAAGATGTTACGTGAAACTCAACACATTTTTAAGAAAATTTGCATTAATTCAAATATAAAATTCCTCATCTGTCTTTGTTTTATTTTATCAAGTCAGATTCTCAATCGCAGCAAAAGTAATTTACCGATATATAAGAAAATATGGGAATAGCAAGTTATCCGGTTACAAAAAAATTTATGTATCGCCGGCCATGTATTTTTTGTTCCAACACCATCACGGTACCAAAAACAGTGTCACAGCAACTAATGGTGTACTAGTGCCAGTGACGTCATGAATTGGCACAATTTAGACTGAGTTTTCATTCTTTTTGTGTAATTCAAGCATGCCAGACTTTTTTCGGAACAACATGAATGTGGCCGGTGATCCATCAATTACATTCGAGATTTACATGATCTTGGACCATAATAGATGTTCTGTTCAGTTGGGTCTAGTTCAGTCTAGTTTGATGTTAGTTTTCATTATTGTTTTTACTTACTTGTTCTTGTTCCATTCCTTTTTGTTGTTAATTTGTTCTTGGTTGCTATGGTTATTGCCAAGTACATGTTATTCCATTACTTGTTTTTTCTCTTGATTTTAATTTTAAGTATTTTATTGTTTTTCTAATGTTAAAATTTATTTATGTATTAATATATAGACAAACAACATTGACCTGTCCACTTGACCTTTAATTGAAATGTTTATTTATGGACCAGAACATAGGTGTATAGGGAATGTAGGCGTTTATTTCATCAAAATCATTGGAAACCTGCATTGTTTATGATTAACTGCAAATCAAAACACTGTCCATGTATTGGGTGTACCCTTCTATATGAATATTTCTAATGAAAGGTCAAGCAGACAGGTCAATGTTGTTTGCCCATAGTTTTTTTAGATGGATGATGATGATGATGACCTTGTTACATGGTTATGTTCTGATGACCTTGTTACATGGTTAATTATGTTCCAATGACCTTGTTACAAGGTTAATTATGTTCTGATGACCTTGTTACATGGTTAATTATGTTCCAATGACCTTGTTACAAGGTTAATTATGTTCTGATGACCTTGTTTTATGGTTAATTGTGTTCTGATGACCTTGTTACATGGTTAATTGTGTTCTGATGACCTTGTTACATGGTTAATTGTGTTCTGTTGACAATGATAATGATGATCTCAGTCTTTCATTTAATACAATGTTATATATAAAACAAATTTGACTATTATTTTCATAGCAATTTAACAATTAAAATTGGAATGTGGCATAAATTATTGACTTTTGTTCTATATGCATTTTCCACTTCAAAGTTTATAGAAGAATATTAGATGGTTTACCAGAGCAAAAGGTCTACCAAGCTTAACAGTCATATGTTATTGTGCGCAATGACCGTTATTGGTTTGGGGCATCAGTTGCTTAGTTGTCTAAAGCATGCACTTACCAATAAGTTGCTTTGTAAAGCATCAAGGCAGATTCTAGTATGAAAATGTTTATTGTATATACATGTACCTGTAGTTGGAAGTTTTAAGTCAGAACCAGGTCAAATCCTTACCAATTTATGAAAATGTCTAAATAAAAAACAAACATACTAATCCATGTCCAAATCACAATTCAGAAGCAAAGTAAAAAACTTTGAAACTGATAAGTTAGGTTAAACATGTGAACTTCCACCACGTAAGTGAGGCCAGGTGCTCCGGAAGGGTAAGCTAGCTACATATGCCAAGTGTGTACCTGTCCTAATCAAAATTGAATGAAAGGAACATGGAAGTATGGGACATCAAATATATCCAGGGTAATCCCAGACACAATGACATCAAAGTTGTCAACAATACTTTGATAAGGCCATACAACTTTTTAAGGGCCCTGATAAGCCTAGGCTTGCAATATCCCTTTTAGGATGACAATAGATAAATGAAGCTGGTTTAGATGTATTTATTTATTTATTTATTTTTTTTTTCATTATTTTTTTTCAATTTTGATATATCACTCTGATACAAAAAACAAATAGCTCTTAAAACAATTAAATTTTAGAGTTATACCATCAGAATTTTTCAACTTCATATAACACTGCAAGCAATGGATTCAAAAATTCCACTTTCTGACCTTGACAAAATGTGTTTGATATTGACCATTCAATTGTTTTCTGTTACTTGTGTTAATTAAAATCAAGTAACATGTGTATTTGTAGCCTCAGAATACAGCATTACATGGCATTCATTTCAATTCATGTGCTCCATTCTTGAAATATACATATTATATTATCACATCAAATATTTCACAATTTTTAAAAAGTGCTTTTCTTCAAGATTTCAACAATAAATTTCCAAATGTCTATTAACTTTGAAAGTATGACATTATTTTTGACAATGTAATTCCATGTAAACTTAATATGACCATATATATGTCTTTGCTATCCATTGCCTCTTTTAAGTGTAAATGTTGTTTTAAATCCTGTTTCAGCATTTAGTAAATAGAACATCTTTGAATCACTACAGGTAATATTCCATTCACAAATATGGTGCTGAATTCTAATGAATGACACCAACAGCAAACAATATCACCGAAGACGCCTGAAAAACAAGATTAAATTGAGCTTAATACTGATTAAATATTAAATTATAGGAGGGCATGATAAGCTGGTAATCTCTCTGACATTTCTAATCAAGAGTTATGGGTTCTAACTCTATTCAGGATGTTAAAATTTTTCATATGACTTTTATCCATAGAGAACTATAAAATGCTCAATACTAAACAGTCTTTGATCTTATGTTTTTTATCATATCTCGGTCTGTTTCAATCACTTCTAGTTATAAGCGTCCTCTGTAGCTGCCACAGGTGGACTACTCTTTTTTGAACTCTACAGAGGTGTCTTTAGCATACACTGAGACATGGGACCTCAGTTTTAAGTCTCGTCTGAACGACTATTCTGGTAATGATGACCTTTTTACGGCTCTAGTATGGGCAGGAGATGAAAATCATCTCAGAAAGTTTCCAAGTCCTGAGTGAGGTGTGAAACCACGACCATTGACTTCAAACCAGTGATAGTACCACTTCTCCCATGTCCGCCCATTTGGGTTGAGATTGATCGATTATAAGACGAGATGAAAACTTTGGTCCAATGTCTTGGTGCATGCTAAAGACAACAACATATACATAGCAATCCATAAGGAAGAATAGGCCATCTGTAGTTACTACTATAGACACTTAGACTATGAGGTATAGTTACTACTATAGACACTTAGACTATGAGGTATAGTTACTACTATAGACACTTAGACTATGAGGTATAGTTACTACTATAGACACTTAGACTATGAGGTATAGTTACTACTATAGACACTTAGACTATGAGGTATAGTTACTACTATAGACACTTAGACTATGAGGTATAGTTACTACTATAGACACTTAGACTATGAGGTATAGTTACTACTATAGACACTTAGACTATGAGGTATAGTTACTACTATAGACACTTAGACTATGTGGTATAAACAGTTTTAGTAAAATACAAGATAACCATGATCATTTCTGTAAGGGATAAACATAGATTGTGACTATAGGTACACAAATCCAAGAGTGAGGATAATTCAGCTTAAATAGGATCTCTAATATCATTAAGAGTGATAATAATTCAGCTTAGCTTAAATAGGATCTCTAATATCATTAAGAGTGATAATAATTCAGCTTAGCTTAAATAGGATCTCTAATATCATTAAGAGTGATTGTAATTCAGCTTAGCTTAAATAGGATCTCTAATATCATTAAGAGTGATAATAATTCAGCTTAGCTTAAATAGGATCTCTAATATCATTAAGAGTGATAATAATTCAGCTTAAATAGGATCTCTAATATCATTAAGAGTGATAATAATTCAGCTTAGCTTAAATAGGATCTCTAATATCATTAAGAGTGATAATAATTCAGCTTAAATAGGATCTCTAATATCATTAAGAGTGATAATAATTCAGTTAAGCAATGATTTCAAAAATTTTTTTGTCTATTGAAAATTGGATAAAATTTTTAAATTTTTTTTCTGCACACTGTATAAATCCGCGAAGCGGGTTTATACAAAAGTGTGCAGAAAAAAAATTTAAAAATTTTATCCAATTTTCAATAGACAAAAAAATTTTTGAAATCATTGCTTATAATTAAATTTTAAAAGACAAGTAAAAGAAAAAATATGTTTCAACATTTTTAATCTGTTATATTTTAAAGAGCGTAAGAATTCATACGCTTGGTTACAACCGTCATAGCAACCGCCGACGACATACACCCGCCGACGTCAAACAGCTCAAACGTCCAACTTTCAAACAGTTAATTATTTGCGAATTGGAATGTACAGTGGTTGAATGTTGAGTTGGACATAAACCCCGATGTTTGAAAATTATTAGGATGTAATGAAACTGAATTTTGGGAATGAACAACGGTCTGAGAAGAGGACTCAGTAGAAATTGCGGTAAATTCGTTCACTTCCGGTTTACAAAAAAGTAGTTCCGGTCCTAATTTTTGTCTATCGGGAATTGGATGCAAAATTCTGACCAATAATATTGCTTGAAATCAAGGAAATTTAATTATCTTAAATAGGATCTCTAATATCATTAAGAGTGATTATAATTCAGCTTAAATAGGATCTCTAATATCATTAAGAGTGATAATAATTCAGCTTAGCTTAAATAGGATCTCTAATATCATTAAGAGTGATTATAATTCAGCTTAGCTTAAATAGGATCTCTAATATCATTAAGAGTGATAATAATTCAGCTTAGCTTAAATAGGATCTCTAATATCATTAAGAGTGATTATAATTCAGCTTAGCTTAAATAGGATCTCTAATATCATTAAGAGTGATAATAATTCAGCTTAAATAGGATCTCTAATATAATTAAGAGTGATTATAATTCAGCTGCATTGACATTCAATAGGGTCTCCAATCTACCTCAATTCAGGAAAATAGTTGTCAAGGAAAAGATAAATTATAGAAATTGCACTAAGCATTAGTTATGGTATTGAGTGTGGAGGGTGTACCGGTGTATATCCGAGTATGATATTGACTGTAAAGGGTGGACTACCAAGTTCATAAAACTTCAGTGTCCTAGGACCACCACTTTGTTTCATACACTGGTGTACATACATATAACATAGAAAAAAGTGTGTGTGTGTGTGTGTGTGTGTGAGAGAGAGAGAGAGGGGTGGGGGAGTTCATACCAAGTGTATTTAGCTCTTGCTCCTTTCTGCCCAGGCTTCTTCCTTTCTCGTGTTCTAGGATCTCTCACTAACAGACCAGCTACAAGTTAAATAATCAACAATGTTTATACATGTACATTTAAAAACAACTTACTAATGATGATGATAATGACAATCACTATAATGATGATGAAAATGACAATCACTATAATGATGATGATGATAATGACAATCACTATAATGATGATGATAATGACAATCACTATAATGATGATGATGATGACAATCACTGTAATAATGATGGTGATAATGACAATCACTATAATGATGATGATGATGACAATCACTATAATGATGATTATGATAATCACTATTTGGCAGTTTCAAGTTCAGCTATGGTGGCTTATTTCTGAAATCGACATAATTTCAGTAGACATACAATCATGTGGACTTAATATCTTGACAAGATGAGAAAACGTTGTGCTACCCAAATAAAAAGTTGAGATAGATAACACGACATGTCTAGATACTTATGTCGACTAGTCATGGTAAATACATGTATCTCAAAATAAGTATTTCGACATGCCGTGTTATTTATCTCAACTTTTATTTCATTATCACAAAATTCCATCATATTATCTCAACTTGTGATATAAAGTGGACATGTCGAGATAATTTTCATGTAGACCGAAATTATCTGGAAGTCAGAAATAAGCCACTATACTCTGCTGTTAAATTGATTACTAAGTTTTGTTCTGCAGTAATATTTGTCTTAACACAGGCACCTTTCTGATCAGACACAGTTTCAATTAAAATTAACACAGGCACCTTTCTGATCAGACACAGTTTCAATTAAAATTAACAATGTCTTAAACTTGTTTTTATATGGATTGTTTTGTGTACATGTAACATAAGACAGCCTATAAGGGGGATAAAGATATGTGCCAGAATTGTAAGACTGGGCCCTGTAATAGCCTGGGTTCAAGTCATATAAACTTACCTACACTACAAAACATTATATTATAGTAAAACAATACAACACAGGGATCGAATTTTAGTGAAAATACTCGCTAAATGCGAGTGAAATTTCAATTAGCGAGTTAAAGCTACATCATGCAGGCAAATTTTAGCGAGTGTTTTTTTTGCCAAGTTTCACTTTTGTATGATTATCTTAAGATAAAAATCATAAAAATTCATTGCTAAATGCGAGTGAAATTTCAATTAGCGAGTTAAAGCTACATCATGCAGGCAAATTTTAGCGAGTGTTTTTTTTGCCAAGTTTCACTTTTGTATGATTATCTTAAGATAAAAATCATAAAAATTCATTAAGTATTAGCCTCTCGGAAAACCCAATAAAAAAGACGATCTTGTCAGTTCGCACCAACGTTCTTCTTTTTGACCTACATGTGGTTGTTTACAGCCGCCGCCATATTGGCTTTTTGAATTTACGCCAAGTGATAGCGATAAATAAACATAAAATATGCTCTTTATACAGCGTTTTAAGTTGAAAAAAGTTTATAATCAACACAAATAATCAGTGTTGAAAGCAGTTTTAATTTTCACGGACGTTTTGTTATGAAAATGAAAATATGATAATTTTGAATATGGGAAAATCCCGTCTATCCTCCGAGACTGCTGACTAGATATATCGCAGTGTGATTGAAATCGGGATGAAATTATAAATGTTGTAGAGTTCCGAGAATAAAGAATAAAAGCTTTGACATTTAACTGATTATAAAAAGGACGGGGTGTCGTGATCATTTTAAAAAGTATCGATAAAGGGACAGGAGCTAAGTACGCCACGAGTTAAGCATCGGTATTGTAGTTCAATGAATATATGCAAATTGTTTAATTACATATTAAAAAATTTAGCAAGTGAAAATTTATTTTAGCGAGTAGAAAAAACCAGCACTTGCTTTTTTTAGCAAGTGATAAAAAATGGGAAAATCGATCCCTGCAACAATCAATGTTTGAATATTTACCAACTCAAAAACACATTTTTTATTCATATTTAATAGAAAAGAAACAATAATAACTATCAGACAATTTAGTTTTGAAAAAAAATGGGGAGTTTATAAAAAGATGGGTTATATATTTTCATTAGCATTAATTTTTTATTTTTCAGATTAAAGGTAAAACATGATTTAAGAGTGTATACAATCATGTCTCTGTGTACATATTATGAGTTTGTGAATGGTGTACTAATACATGTACTTTTGTAAATTGTGTTAAAAAAGGAAAATAAACAAGAGGCCCATGGGCCTTAATGCTCACCTGAGGCAGAGTACATATCTTATGCAGAGGTTCAATGGTCAATGACATTTTTAAAAGAGAATATCAAAATTTTCAGCAGTAAGGGCCAATAATATGCAAGTATTTTTGCAAATTACATGTAATTATAATAATTATTATATAAGTATGCTATATATAACATATCTAAAGTCTAGCTACAATATATTATTTATAAACAGCTAAAACATCTGTATATTAAAATGTGCATTAGGCCAATACCTACAATATTCCAATATACATGCCTATACAAAGAGTTTATAGTTTTTGAGATAATTAACCATTTAAGTATTCATTCGCATATATAACCTTGACCTTTGAACCTATGACCTTCATTCATATATCAAAATGATCATTGTGCAAATGTCTACAATATCCTAATATACATGCCTATACAAAAAGTTTATAGTTTTTGAGATAATTAACCATTTAAGTATTCGTTCAATTCTATGACCTTGACCTTTGAACCTATGACCTTCATTCATATATCAAAATGATTGTTAGGCCAATACCTACAATATTCTAATTTACATGCCTATACAAAAAGTTTATAGTTTTTGAGATAATTAACCATTTAAATATTCCTTTGCATCTATGACCTTGACCTTTGAATCTATGACCTTCATTCATATATCAAAATGATTGTTGTGCAAATGCCTACAATATTCTAATATACATGCTTATACAAAAAGTTTATAGTTTTTTAGATAACCATTTAAAAATTCCTTTGCATCTATGACCTTGACCTTTGAATCTATGACCTTCATTCATATATCAAAATGATTGTTGTGCAAATGCCTACAATATTCCAATATATATGCCTATACAAAAAGTTTATAGTTTTTGAGATAGTTAACCATTTAAATATTCGTTCGCAGCTAGGACCTTGACCTTTGAACCTATGACCTTCATTCATACATCAAAATGATCGTTAGGCCAATACCTACAATATTTCAATACACATGCCTATACAAAAAGTTGATAGTTTTTGAGTTAATTAACCATTTAAGTATTCGTTCTAGTCTATGACCTTGACCTTTGAACCTATGACCTTCATTCATATATCAAAATGATAGTTGTGCAAATGCCTACAATATTCTAATATGCATGCCTATACAAAAAGTTTATAGTTTTTGCGATAATTAACCATTTAAATATTTGTTCGCAGCTATGACCTTGACCTTTGAACCTATGACCTTCGTTCATATATCAAAATGATCGTTAGGCCAATACCTACAATATTCCAATATACATGCCTATACAAAAAGTTTATAGTTTTCAAGATATATTGACAAATACATTAATTTTAGCGATTTTCCCCTTAAGTACCTTGCCATTTCCCCATTTTGGCCTCTACAGTTACGATTTGTGCAAATCTGAAACTAGGTGCCCTAAGTATGTTTCACATGAAATATCTAAGCTACATCTCTTGTAAGTTCAGAGGAGATGATTTTTAAAGATTTTCACAATTTCCCCTTTTATGGGGCCCCAAGGGGACATAATCCTTTCATTTGTGCAAATCTGAAAGGCCTTCACCTAGGCATCATAATCACTAAGTTTCATCAAATTTGGCTTGGTAGTTTCAGAGGAGATGATTAAAATGTACAAAGTTAACACACGACGCACGGCAGACAACGGACGGGGAACCATTGCAATAGCTCATCTGAGCTAAAAAAAAATAATACTAACCTACAGTCATTTTTAATAACATATCTTCACTGACAAAGCTTACTAGACTTTTAGATATGGCTAATCTTAAAGCCAATGATTGACTGGCTAATCCGCCACCTTCGACTTCCGCTACAACATCAACAGAGCCCAGCGCTCCAGTAAATTGTAGTGGAAATAGTATTTGTTCCCTGGAAAAGAATGCATCAAAAAAGTATCAATATAAAATTTACTTTGACAAGTGAAGTGATAAAATCAAAATTTTCTCAAGATGGCTGCAATATCGAGTAAAACATATCGAAAAAGCTACACAAAAATATTAACTTAATACCAATTTATGTGTTGTTGAGTTGTTAAAAGCTTACTTAAATAACACTGCACAGGTTCATAATAACGTAAATGCTTTATTCATAAGTTTTGCAATGTCGTACAATAAAGTTTTAAAAGATACTATTTCTAGATGGATTAGAACTGTTTTAAAATTAGCAGGTGTAGAAATAAATATTTTTAAGCCACAGAGTATTTGATTTGCATCAACAACATCTGCATCAAATGTGCATGCTTCAATATCAACTGTTATGAAAGGTGCTGGATGCACTAATACTTCGACTTTTCGAAAATATTACAAAATACCTGTTACAGTTTATACCGGTATATGGTTTTCACAGGCTATTCTTAATCCAATGCAGAAGTAAATATGTACATGTACATATGTAAATAAATGTAAATATTGTATATAAGAATGTAATATCATATAATGGTTTTTAATTATGTTCACTATTGGGCAACTGATTCAGCAGACCCTAAACATCTCACGTGACCCCTCAATACCATGTGTAATAAAATGGAATTGGAAAATTAAAAAAAACTGTATTGAAGTTTGATTCTAATTTGATGATAACACATGGTAATTAGGGGTAACTTGCCTGCGAACACTGCCCGTGGGTAACTGATGCATATTAACACCATTTTCTGGATGGACCTATTTATCTATTTATTTAAATGAAATAAATTATTATTTATTATAAATAAATAAATAAATATAAGTAAAAGTCTGAATTAGTTATTGTGAAAAATGATGTTTTTGAAAATTCTCTAAAAATGATTAATAAATATTTATAAATTATGAGACTATCAGCTTCTTAAAACAAGGTGTGTATAAAATACACAACCACTAAAGCAGTAATAGGTTTGCTTGATATACAGGAAGCGTTAATATACATGTTAGATAATTAATAAGTGGATTAGGTACACTCCGACATATAACTAGTCAGTCAATTATGGGCTTAATTACAGGTAACTCGAAAGTATAGGGTATATATTGCGACACTTCTGTATATATAAGCAGTAGTTCTGAAGTTTGTTTGTTCACACATGATGTCACAGCCTGTTTTCGTACCTCCCGATTGAAGAGTTCCAAAATGGCCCAAGGTTACAAATTTTGATTTTTTAAACTTCAATATCTTTTTTATTACGGCGAATAAAATTGTGAAATTTTCAATATTATAATAATTTACCATAAATTATCATATTTTGGTCAAATTGGCTAGACTTCAGTATCCCTTTAATATTCTATGGTAGAGCTTGTTCCCACTACAGGAACTTTATGCAATGAAGCAAGCTGCATACAAATAAATTTTTGACTCGGGGAAATTGCAAGCCTAGGCTTATCAGGGCCCTCAAGATGTTTTATGGCTGTCATTACAGTATAGTTGATAAGTATGATGTCTCTGTGTCCAGAATTACCCTGGATACATTTGATGTCCCATAGTTCTATGTTCGTTTCCCTCTCAATTCTGATTACACTCGTGGTGGAAGTAGCTGGGTAGACAGGAGGTGCTTACCCTTCCGGAGCACCCGGTCTCACATCCCTGGTAGAAGTTCTTGTGAGTAGCTTAATTTGTCAGTTTCAAAGTTTTTACTTTGCTTCTACATATAGATTGTGATTTGGACATAGATAAGTATGTTTGTTTTTTATTTTGTGTGCATACACAGCCACTTATACTTAGTATATATAAGTTTTATTCCAGTGGAAAGACCAATGGATTCAGTGCAGTAGTATTTTAGTGCCCGTACTTTTTGTGTGCAAACAGTGTCACTTTTACTTAGCCCTGTTTTATAAAGCTGCCACTCAAATGTCCTGGTTTATAGTAATACCTGTATGGCATATGTCCTGGTTTATAGTAATACCTGTATGGCATATGTCCTGGTTTATAGTAATACCTGTATGGCATATGTCCTGGTTTATAGTAATACCTGTATGGCATATGTCCTGGTTTATAGTAATACCTGTATGACATATGTCCTGGTTTATAGTAATACCTGTATGGCATATGTCCTGGTTTATAGTAATACCTGTATGGCATATGTCCTGGTTTATAGTAATACCTGTATGGCATATGTCCAGGTTTATAGTAATACCTGTATGGCATATGTCCTGGTTTATAGTAATACCTGTATGGCATATGTCCTGGTTTATAGTAATACCTGTATGGCATATGTCCAGGTTTATAGTAATACCTGTATGGTATATGTCCTGGTTTATAGTAATACCTGTATGGCATATGTCCTGGTTTATAGTAATACCTGTATGACATATGTCCAGGTTTATAGTAATACCTGTATGGTATATGTCCTGGTTTATAGTAATACCTGTATGGCATATGTCCTGGTTTATAGTAATACCTGTATGGCATATGTCCTGGTTTATAGTAATACCTGTATGGCATATGTCCTGGTTTATAGTAATACCTGTATGGTATATGTCCTGGTTTATAGTAATACCTGTATGGCATATGTCCTGGTTTATAGTAATACCTGTATGGCATATGTCCTGGTTTATAGTAATACCTGTATGGCATATGTCCTGGTTTATAGTAATACCTGTATGGCATATGTCCTGGTTTATAGTAATACCTGTATGGCATATGTCCTGGTTTATAGTAATACCTGTATGGCATATGTCCTGGTTTATAGTAATACCTGTATGGCATATCTTTGAAGTAAAATGTCCTGGTTTATAGTAATACCTGTATGGCATATGTCCTGGTTTATAGTAATACCTGTATGGCATATGTCCTGGTTTATAGTAATACCTGTATGGCATATGTCCTGGTTTATAGTAATACCTGTATGGCATATGTCCTGGTTTATAGTAATACCTGTATGGCATATGTCCTGGTTTATAGTAATACCTGTATGGCATATGTCCTGGTTTATAGTAATACCTGTATGGCATATGTCCTGGTTTATAGTAATACCTGTATGGCATATGTCCTGGTTTATAGTAATACCTGTATGGCATATGTCCTGGTTTATAGTAATACCTGTATGGCATATGTCCTGGTTTATAGTAATACCTGTATGGTATATGTCCTGGTTTATAGTAATACCTGTATGGCATATGTCCTGGTTTATAGTAATACCTGTATGGCATATGTCCTGGTTTATAGTAATACCTGTATGGCATATGTCCTGGTTTATAGTAATACCTGTATGGCATATGTCCTGGTTTATAGTAATACCTGTATGGCATATGTCCTGGTTTATAGTAATACCTGTATGGCATATCTTTGAAGTAAAATGTCCTGGTTTATAGTAATACCTGTATGGCATATCTTTGAAGTAGAGTATACTGCCTCCATTTATACTGATTTTTCCAGTTCCATCTGGATAGAGTCTGACTTTAGCGCTTGATGTTTTCTTTGTACCTGAAGAAAAAAAGCAACCATTACTAAAATAAGTTCTTGAAAGAAATCAGTTTGGCAATTTTATCATTATAGTGCAAAAACTATTCATAGATATTCAGTTAATACCATAATTATTCGTGATTATTGTTTGATTAGATTTGCCCCAACATCTAATAAACAAATAACCATGTAATAAGTGTCTGGAGAAATGTGATGAAACTTTACTAGCTGTCATCAAAATATTTCAATATCCTACTCAATATTTTCAAGTATTTTAGAAATAGATAATAATGAAAAATGCAAACCAATCCACATGTAAAAAGAATACTATCTGTGGTTTGACTGGAGCAGTTCATATGCTGTATAGTTGCTTTTATTCACTGGGGATTTAATTTCCATATTCACTGTTTGATCTAATAGTGTGAAATTAAATACTAAGTAAATGTTTTCATGTTGCATCAATTATACTTAGACTTAAATAACCTTTACAGAAAATTCTTAACACTGGCCACTGCACCGCAAAATTTTATACCTGTGACTAAATTACAGTGTCTACACTGCAAAATTTTATACCCGTGACTAAATTACAGTGTCTACACTGCAAAATTTTATACCCGTGACTAAATTAGTGTCTACACTGCAAAATTTTATACCCGTGACTAAATTACAGTGTCTACACTGCAAAATTTTATACCCGTGACTAAATTACAGTGTCTACACTGCAAAATTTTATCCCCGCAAACTTAAACAACTATACAGTAATACATGTATGTCAATATAAAATCCTAAGTATATCGGTAAATGCAAGCAAGAATATGCCCTAAAACCTTGCAAGTTAATCTGCACTGTAAGCAAATTATTTAAAACAACAAGAAATCTGTGACCTACTGCTGACTTAGTAAACCCATGCTTTTAACTTCAACCATCGACCTTAAATGTCAAAAAATAAACTAAGTCAGTTAACAGGAAGTAGATGAGAGGCAGACTTGAAATCAGTATTTGCGGCATTAGACCTCATTCTGAACTTGCAAAAAAAAAAATCAAGTGGCTGTGTTTGATAGTTGTGGAGAAAACTGTTATGAAAATTTTTGTTTTGGACAGACAGTGGTCAAACGGTCAAACACCCCCCCCCCTTCTTCGAAGCAGGTGTATAATAATTATATTTTTCTTGAAAGACTTTTCAGAACATCACTGTAAATTAAAACTGCTGGCAAGAGAAAATCACTTCAAGTAGAAGTAGTATGCTAACACAGTCTGTATAAGGCTTAATAAAATGTACAACTTAACATAAGATTAATGAGGACACTGTGTCGACAACATAAAACATGCCTATACCTCTTGCCACTACAAATTTTCTTCCTTCTGCATCTTCCAGCATATTCTATTAAAATATATAATTTTAATATAAAATTAGAGAAATAAATAAAATAAAGATCAGTAAAGTATAAGATGGATGGTTGTGCTGACCAATTGCCCAGCCACTTGTATACCGAATACGTTGCCAAATCGGCAGGCCACTTGTATACCCCATATGCTGACCCATTGGCCAACTACTTGTTTACCCCATAAACTGCTCCATCAGTCTGCCATTTGTTTACCCAATAGGCTGACTCATTGGTCAGCCACTTGTTTACCAAATAGGCTGACGCAAGGCCCTGTACTTGTGTATCCATACCCATGACACAATCCACATCTACGTGTATTTATGGCAAATTGAACATCAGAAACATAACAAAGGTCTGTGTGTAAAATTATACCAAGTAATTAAGAGACTTGATTGACATTTATAATTTTTTGTAACTGTATTAAAAAGACAATCAGCATCCACAGAATAAAAGTAATTATTTGAAGAGATATCCAGAGAGTGCCATCCATTCATAAATATAGGAAGTCCTATAATTCATATGTGATGTTTTTACATAAAAATTGGCTAACCCTCTACTAAGTTTCTAAAATAAATGAAATTACTAGTAGCCAAATTTCCAAAATTTGTAAAAATATAGTCCTTTTTGAAGTAACTAAAGAACATAATCAGTGTACCGTACCACTTTGCCATGATGCTTGACTTTTACAATGTCAACTTTATTACGATACTTCATCAGGAAATCTTTTTCTTTGTCTGATAGCACATGGTCCATCAAAGCTTCACCCAAATTTATAAACTGAGTATACTAGAATAGAAGATATATACACTTCACATTAGTATGCTAAAATATCACTTTATGATGTTGAATCCATTGGATATTTTTTCATCATGCTATCAATTAAATAGACATTAGCAATAAGTAAAATTCTAATCATGTCTCATATACAATTATGGACTTTTTAGTGGTTGTATATGGTGTGATATTCACCGGAAAAATAAATGTTGATCCAGGCGACAGCCGATCAATATTTATTTTCGGTGAATATCACACCATATGCAACCACTAAAAAGTCCATAACTGTTTATTATATAATTTAGCTACTGTGGCACTTCGGTTGACAATGTTTTCTCAAACCTGTGACCAGGCAATCTAACTATTTTACCGATGTTAGATTTCCCTGTCCACCCTGGTTGACCACACTAAAATTATCCCGCATTAGTTAGATCAATCTGACTTTTTAAGTCTGATTCTATGAAAAAATAAATGGCATTTCAGATGAGACACAATCAATTACACACTACATTGTAAATTGATAATCCCATAACGTCAACATTCTATGAAAAAAATAACAAGACACAATTACTTGTGTACACTTAATTGATGAATTTTTAATCACTTTACGGAGAACGTCAACAAAAATTGATGACATACACCAAATTTAATATTCACCGGAAAATCTGTGGTATATGATGTGAGATCCAATGGTCACGTGTTACCATTTTAGCCAATCATAAAGATGGAATTTCTTAATTATAAAATAATATGGGTTGTTGACCCGATATTATAGGGTTATTAAGCTGATATTATGAAATTATGAAATATTGTCCCAAGTTTAATTCACATATGCATGAGCTTGCAAGTGCAAATTTGGAGTTAACAAGGGAAAATATTTCACAATATCAGTTTAATAACCCTTTCATTATATAGCAAAATACATTTCATTTGCTTCCTTTTAGTATTTCACCTAAAAATAAAATTTTATCACACAACACATAAATATTGCACTAGTTCTTGTAAAAGAATATTAGAACTAGTGCAATATGACAACAAGACAACAATAATGTCTTCAGCCATATATACAATATGACAACAAGAAAACAATAATATCTTCAGCCATGTATACAATATGACAACAAGACAACAATAGTGTCTTCAGCCATGTATACAATATGACAACAAAACAACAATAATGTCTTCAGCCATATATACAATATGACAACAAGACAACAATAATATCTTCAGCCATATATACAATATGACAACAAGACAACAATAATGTCTTCAGCCATATATACAATATGACAACAAGACAACAATAATATCTTCAGCCATATATACAATATGACAACAAGACAACAATAATATCTTCAGCCATGTATACAATATGACAACAAGACAACAATAATGTCTTCAGCCATATATACAATATGACAACAAGACAACAATAATATCTTCAGCCATGTATACAATATGACAACAAGACAACAATAATGTCTTCAGCCATGTATACAATATGACAACAATAATGTCTTCAGCCATGTATACAATATGACAACAAGACAACAATAATGTCTTTAGCCTTGTATACAATATGACAACAAGACAACAATAATGTCTTTGACCATGTATACAATATGACAAACAACAATAATGTCTTTAGCCATGTATACAATATGACAACAAGACAACAATAATGTCTTCAGCCATGTATACAATATGACAAGACAACAATAATGTCTTTAGCCATGTATACAATATCATGACAACAAGACAACAATAATGTCTTCAGCCATGTATACAACATGACAACAAGACAACAATAATGTCTTCAGCTATGTATACAATATGACAACAAGACAACAATAATGTCTTTAGCCATGTATACAATATCATGACAACAAGACAACAATAATGTCTTCAGCCATGTATACAACATGACAACAAGACAACAATAATGTCTTCAGCTATGTATACAATATGACAACAAGACAACAATAATGTCTTTAGCCATGTATACAATATCATGACAACAAGACAACAATAATGTCTTCAGTCATGTATACAATATGACAACAAGACCACAATAATGTCTTCAGCCATGTATACAATATGACAACAATACAACAATAATGTCTTCAGCCATGTATACAACATGACAACAAGACAACAATAATGTCTTCAGCCATGTATACAATATGACAAGACAACAATAATGTCTTTAGCCATGTATACAATATCATGACAACAAGACAACAATAATGTCTTCAACCATGTATACAACATGACAACAAGACAACAATAATGTCTTCAGCTATGTATACAATATGACAACAAGACAACAATAATGTCTTTAGCCATGTATACAATATCATGACAACAAGACAACAATATTGTCTTCAGCCATGTATACAACATGACAACAAGACAACAATAATGTCTTCAGCTATGTATACAATATGACAACAAGACAACAATAATGTCTTTAGCCATGTATACAATATCATGACAACAAGACAACAATAATGTCTTCAGCCATGTATACAACATGACAACAATAATGTCTTCAGCCATGTATACAACATGACAACAACACAACAATAATGTCTTCAGCTATGTATACAATATGACAACAAGACAACAATAATGTCTTCAGCTATGTATACAATATGACAACAACACAACAATAATGTCTTCAGCCACGTCACAACAATCCTATGGACCCAAAAAGGACAGTGTCAAGAGACCAAGTGTGCAATATGAAAAATGGATTCAGGAATCTTGGGGAGGAATCAAAAGTTTGCTTGCAAATATGGATATATATTTGCATGCTTACAAATTATGAGAAGAATGCAGACATTTATTATTTATTGTAAGGTAATTGAGAGAATATTCTAGATTAAATCTTTTGATTATATGACCAATGAATTTTTCATTTTCTAATTGGCTGAAAATGCATTTGGCTAGCCTGATAAATTGGCATGTCCGCCCTGCAAACACGCATGTGATGTTATGAGACATAACAATATATAAATATTACATTTCTGATAGGGTGACAGTATGTATTGTCACCTCGGGAAAGCAGCGTCTGCCAACACGATAGCCGTGGCTGACAATGCTTTTTGAGAGGTGACAATATGTACTGTCACCCTGTCAGGAATGTAATATTTATTTCATTTCACCAAATGTTTGTTTTATTTTACCAATATATGATGTGCATCCTTCATCTTTAGTAATGTCTATACCAATTTTCATCCAATTTATCATTTAACCAATTTATCGGCTGGGAATGCCTCAAATCCACAGTCATTTGAGCCAAGAAATTTATGAAATGTATCCACAGCCTGCTTTATGGTCCGTTTAGTTAATGTCGAGTCTTTAGACTCTAATAAATTGGCAAGATACTCATTGTCAGCTTTGGTAAACATCATTTGTTGTTAGACGAATGTCATATTATATAAATATTAACAAATCAATAAAAAGTGACAGTTTAACCTGTATCTGAGATATGCTGTTGTGTTTGAATTAAATGTTCCATTTCTATGTTGATTATCAAAATATAAATACATTTACCAATTATTTGAAGTTAAAGATTTTGTAATTTAAAAACCAATATGGCAATAAAACTCATTCAAAACAATTATCTATTGATTCAGTAGACATAAAGATTTATCAACCTCAAAAACCTCAGTGAAGGGAATATACAAATGTATTTTTGAGGTTGAATAAATCCTTATGTCTACCTCATTAAAAGTCAATAACTGTATAATGTCAGTGTAAACAGAACACAACATGATTTAACCCTCTTGTTGCCAAATGGACATATATGTCCTCTACAAGCTGTCTGCCACACGGACACGTATGTCCTTTCAATGGAATTTACAACTCTTGGTTAAAAGACTAAGTAATACTTATAATCTTTTTGTAAAGTGAACAAAAATGCAAAATGTTGACTATTGAGATTATAATCTACAATTAACTAATCGCATCATGTGATTACAAGCGCATCCGACATCATAACCTATTGTTGACGTCATATCACTTCGCATTGTGAACTTCAATTTGGCACTGCCAACGCTGTGTTGAAAATTAATTTGGCAGCAAGAAGGTTAAAGTACAAACTTCTGTTTCATATTCAGTTTTTTAAAATCAGAGTAGCTTTTCGGTAAATTGCTATCAGATTTTTCAAGCCCTATGCCAATACTAACAGGAAAGTTACTTCCATGTTCGTAAACAATAACTGTGAAATGAAAAAAATTATTTAACCACTGAACTGTCTAAAAATGGTGTTCATAGTGCTATAACTTCCACTGCCATGCAAAGCAAACTGAATAACATGTGTTAGCATTAAATTTACATTTTGCATTTTTTTGAAAATCTTATTTTTGTTTTTTAATCCTGAAATAAATTTAAAACATTCGTGTACGACATGCAATTCCAATTGCTGCAACAGGCAATCATTGACGTCACGGCTATAGACATAAGCAAAAGATGAGTGATGTCACATTAGTAAATGTAGTTATAGTTCTCTGACTTCATTTGGTCTAAAACAGAGTTTAATACAATCAAACATCATTACCCGGTATGTAATTATAAGTCTATACATATTTATATTTATGTAAAATTATTACTGGGTAACCTATTCTGGTTTAACAGCAGTTTGAACATAGACCACGTCACTCTAGTTTAGACAAATCAATGATCTTAGTATAATAATGGGGTTTATATAAGATTTATGTAGTTTTTATTAGTTACCTCTTGGTCTGATATTCTTTCCTGTATCATTTCAGACAAAGTATGTTTACTTTTCCATTCTGATGTTGAGGTGTCACTGAAATAAAAAAAAATTCACATAGATATAACTAGGTTTCAAAAATCTGAAATTAATTATTATCAAAATTTTCAAAATTGAAAATAAAATATAGTGCTTTTTAAAGTATTTTTCCACAATTTTGCTAAAATAGGCAACTTTTTGAAAGAATTTCAAAGACGACAAACCAATGGTGATGTTGCAAACACAAATTGAAATCTACATATAAATTACATGTGCAGTATGGTGAAAATTTCACGACATAAGAATATTATAGTTTGAGTTTCACTTCATAGATCATTGCTTAGATTATTTATTTACTTGTCCACTCATCCAGACAAGTAAGTCCTGCTGGGATAAGTGGCATTGTTCTAGAAGTTAATTCTTTAACTTTATATAGAGATTAAGATGAAACTGTTAAACACACTCATATTTAGACACATACACATGTATATGTATTGCAATCAAGAAGCCTAATGGACATACATCATTCACCTTGACATGAAAACATTCAACTAATAAAGCTACCCATTTCACAATTGCAAATAAAAAAATTTCATAATACCAAGTATAAAAGGTACCATAAGTCATACTAATCTCCAAGCAATAAAATTTTGTGTAATAAAGGGCAATGATTCTGTTAAATCGGGTTTGCCAGTTATTAAACCCAAACTTGTCAAAGATATCACCATGAAAAACCCTTACATCAAATTCTGCAAAGAAATAAAGCTGCTAGAGCGCTGATAGAAATATCTGTATTTCACTAAAATAAACAAAGGGGAATAACTCTGTCAAATAGGGTTCGTCATTTACAAGAATACATCTGAGATATTGCCATGATATATCTTATATCAAGTTTGAATAAGTGCAACACGTATGTACGTACATACATAATTACATAGGTTCAGGACAAATCCTATATCCTCCAAACTTCGTTTGTTAGAGGTTAAAACTTGATTTCCATTTGAATTTCAAAGTAGTATTGATAGTACTATATGTATATAACAGAGGAGTGAGAAAGAAAATTCATTCCGAGCATTTAAATAAATTATGTCCGAGTTAAACATTATTATTTCTGATTCAATGTGTGCCTATTAGTTAAGTACCCTGCTGAGTTTGTTTGTATATAATGATATGTAAAAAACCTCATTTTTGTTAATATTAAAACACCCTTACAACTGACCCTTTTTATCAAAATTGTCAAAATCTTAGACTGCCAAAATAACCTGTCATACAGTATCGAGGGACAATAAAACAAGGTTTTACTATAATTAAATAGTACATACAATTTTTGAAATATCCCTGGTAGTGGTACTACTTGTTTGAAATGTATTTCTTTGTCAGTTTCAATTAGATTCTCAAGTTTTACTGCCATAGTCTGAAAAAAAAAATATGTAACAAATTATACATAAATACAGGATTCTCAGACTAGATATTAAAATAATTAAGGTATTAAAGTCAAGCAACTTGACATTTTGGTATCCCTTTACTAGGTTTTCACAAATTTGAAATAATTAGTAGCCAAATTTTCACAAATTTGCTTAAATTTAAATACTTAGTAGGTTACTTTTTGAAAGAATTCCTCAGAAATTACTAGCCAATGGCGATTTTGGCTATCAGGAATGGAAACATAGCTTTATACAATGTAAAATGTATTTCTTTTTGTAGTGTACTAATTTTGGTAGAGAAAACAAGGACTTTAGGTCCAATAGGACTTTTCGTCCCATGCCATTTCGTACCATATTCGGGACATTTCGTACCATATTCAGAACTTTTCGCCCCATACTTGTAAGACGTTTCGTACCATAGGACTTTTTGTCCCATGATATTTCGTAACATTTCAGGACTTTTCATCCCATAATTTTAAGATTTACCATAACATTTCGTAGCTTGTTCATGACTTTTCGTACCGTTACATTCGTTTATGTTTTATGTTGGTGTTATTGTGCAATTTTTAAAGGGTTTTAATGATGTCCAGAGCACGAACCAATAGTTTATTAACGCTCAGATTTATGTATTTAATAATTTTTCTTATTATGTATAAATAGATACTAACTGTGCTCGGAACATTGTCAAATTCTCTCGTAAAGGCATGTTGTCTCGGCTTTACAGTCTTTTGATAAACGATGCAGGCACAGTGAGGCATGGTAAATGTTTATGGCTATAAAGTTTATTCAATTTCACACAAATAAAAAGTGTGGTTACTGAGTTAAAGCCAAATAATAATTAAACAAGAGCACCGCCGAGCGGAGCATTATACGCCCGTGTTATATTGATCGAGTAGTACTATTTACTGAGAAGTATAAGTACAACTAGGATATATGTATGTAAAAATATATTACCAACTCCGTGTAACTCGTAACCCAAAAAAGTTGTAATTCAAATTTGCACGAGATATTACCATGATTAAGCTGTAACTGTATAACAAATTTCATTTAAATCCATGTTTGTATTGTCTACTGAATGGAATACAAACCACATGGTCATACATACAAAAATTTCTAAGTTAAAAAAGGGGCATAACTCCTCCAAAAATAATCCAAAAAAGTTGTAATTCGAACTTGCACCAGATATTAACATTGTAAATGTGTATACCAAATGTATAACAAATTTCATTTAAATCCATGTTTGTATTGTCTACTGAATGGAATACAAACCACATGGTCATACATACAAAAATTTCTAAATTAAAAAAGGGGCATAACTCCTCCAAAAATAATCCAAAAAAGTTGTAATTCGATCTTGCACCAGATATTAACATCGTAAATGTGTATACCAAATTTCATTTGAATCCATAAATAGTTGTAGGCTCTAATGATCGGAAACCACATGGTCATACATACAAAAAATTTCTAAGTTAAAAAAGGGGCATAACTCCTCCAAAAATAATCCGAAAAAGTTGTAATTCGAACTTGCACAAGATATTACCATGGTAAAGCTGTATACCAAATTTCATTTGAATCCATAAATGTTTGTGGTCTCTATTGAACGGAATACAAATTGTTAACAGACGCCCGCCCGCCCACCCAACCGCCCGCCCACCTGGACGGACAGCACCGTAACATAATACGTCCCGTCATATGACGGGCGCATAAAAAATTAATAATAATAAATATATCCAAGCTGTGTTTGATATAAAAATAATTAAATTTTATTCATGAAACAGTGACAAAAAACTAAAAACTAAAAAATAAAAAATATCTATTTATCTCTTTTAAATATAACAATGTTATGAAATATCATGAGACGAAAAGTTCTATGGTATGAAACGTCTTACAAATATGGTACGAAAAGTCCTGAATATGGTACGAAATGGCATGGGACGAAAAGTCCTATAGGACGAAACGTCTGTAATTCCTAATTTTCGCTTATTTTGCAGTAGTTTGTTTCACGTAAAATCAATACAGAGTGAAAATTATATTATGCTTATTGTGTTACAGTTCATATTTAAAAAAAACAAGAGGCCCATGGGCCTTATACGCTCACCTGATAACTAATGGCTAGCTGATAGATTTAAAGAAAACATAAATACTAAACCCCAATGAATTTTTTCTTTACATCAAAATGATCATTGCATCAATACCTACAACATTCTAATATACATGCCTATACAAAACTTTTATAGTTTTCAAGATAATTAACCATTTCAGTATTGTTTTCGCATCTGTGACCTTGACCTTTGAACCCATGACCTTTTTCTATACGTCAAAATGATCATTGTATCAATACCTACAACATTCTAATATACATGCCTATACAAAAAGTTTATAGTTTTCGAGATAATTAACCATTTCGGTATTGATTCGCATCTGTGACCTTGACCTTTGAACCCATGACCTTTTTCTATACATCAAAATGATTGTTGTATCAATACCTACAACATTCTAATATACATGCCTATACAAAAAGTTTATAGTTTTCGAGATAATTAACCATTTCGGTATTGTCTCGCATCTGTGACCTTGACCTTTGAACCCATGACCTTTTTCTATACATCAAAATGATCGTTGTATCAATACCTACAACATTCTAATATACATGCCTATACAAAAAGTTTATAGTTTTCGAGATAATTAAACATTTCCGTATTGTTTCGCATCTGTGACCTTGCCCTTTGAACCCATGACCTCTTTCTGTACATCAAAATGATCGTTGTATCAATACCTACAGCATTCTAATATACATGCCTATACAAAAAGTTTATAGTTTTCGAGATAATTAAACATTTCCGTATTGTTTCGCATCTGTGACCTTGACCTTTGAACCCATGACCTTTTTCTATACATCAAAATGATCGTTGTATCAATACCTACAACATTCTAATATAAATGCCTATACAAAAAGTTTATAGTTTTCGAGATAAGTAACCATTTTGGTATTGTTTTACATCTGTGACCTTGACCTTTGAACCCATGACCTTTTCTATACACCAAAATGATTGTTGTATCAATACCTACAACATTCTAATATACATGCCTATACAAAAAGTTTATAGTTTTCGAGATAATAATTATAATCAGAGGTAAAAAAAAATTAGGTCACGACCTTCACAATTGACCTTGACCTCAATTTGAAGATACTAACAAGAAGATGTCAAAACTGAAAACCCCATGTCATTATCTGGCCAAATAGTCAAGTTATAACAATTGAAGCTATTTTACGATTTTTTCAAAATTAAACGCAAAAACGCGTAACCTATTTTTTGTCCGAATTTCACAAAATGAACAAACTATAGGCTAAAGACCCTAGAGAAGCCAAATATCACATCAGATTTTTTCTCTAATCAATACTTTCGGAGAAGAAGATTTTTTAAGATTTTTGCACCCCTAGGTCACCTTGACCTAGTTATGGTAGCCATGGCAACACCACGAACAAATTTGAATTGCACCGACCAAGACATGCATCTGACCAAGTCTCGTTGAAATCTGCCCAGTGGTTCGTGAGAAGAAGATGAAAATGTGAAAAGTTTACGACGACGACAACGACGACGACGACGACAGACAACGGACAAATTGTGATCAGAAAAGCTCACTTGAGCCTTTGGCTCAGGTGAGCTAAAAACACTAAAATTTTATTACGTGGATATGTCTTAATTTCATATACCTCGAAAATAAATACATGCGGACATTAAATATGATTACAGTATGATGTTTCACTCTCCCAGGTTTTTTAGTTTATGAAAAGATGTTTTAAGTTCATACTACCTGAGGTCACAGTGAACTCGAATGTATGTCAAGGTCAACTAGCTTTGAAAATTTAATAGTTTTGTGCCCTGGTGCTATTTATAAAGCTTCGAGCATCTAGGTATTTTAGTTCATGACAAGAATATGGAGATCATTTGTGTAAAATTCTCAAAAGTATCAATGAGTTATAGCCCAGACACACACCCTCTGTGACCTTGACCTTATTAGATATATGTACTTGGTTCAAGGTTATGGCATACCCTTGTCATTAATCAGTTTTTTCTATATATAAATTAGTAACTGCAGTCATTTTTAAGTCATCATCAAAATGAAAATTACAAAATTTAACCTATTTAACATAAACAAGATCCATTAACACATTTGCTCACCATACCAAATGTTATCTTCTTCAAAAGGTTACAACAAAGTTATACATTATGGTCAAAAGGGAGATATCTCAAATAATGCAAGCATCATTAAATTTTGGTGCTAATCGATCCAGCATTTAAAGAGGAAAAGATTAAGGTTTACAGAGGGCAAACAAATGAAGTCACAAATGCATGATCTGTTGCCATGCAATAGCTAGAAAATAAAGTTTCAAAGTTCCAGGTAAGTTTTGTCCTTAGAGAAAATAATTCTTAAAACACTATGAAATACTTACGTGTAAAAGTGCAAAAAAATTAGGTTTTGCCGTGTAAAATAAATAGTGATATGGCCGTCCATCAAGACCAAATTCTGCCACTGTAAAACAGCAAATAAAAAAATATATACAATTTGTGAAGAAAAAAGATCAAGGAAATGTGCAGATGATTTCTCCTAAATTTTTTAATGTGCTTACATTTATATTTCCCTATGACGAAAAAAGTACTGATCAAACAATGTGCCCATCTACCTAATTAAAGATTGATCATGGCAAAAGATTGTTCCTGTGAAGCTTCATTAGGATGTGTAAAATAATTTTCTGAAAAATGACACAAATGTTGGAGGAAGAAATGGAGTACACACTATACATGTACCCCTCCCCCGTGTTTGGGGACATAATTAACCTGTATAATTCAATACTAAGCATCTGTCTTATCTGAGTAACACAATCTTCAGTCTAAATGGTGTTAGGCAGGTTACACTGTATACAATCAATTAAACAGAGTTTTACACAGCATTTCTACTAGTACCAATTATTACTAAACCTAAAAAAGATGGCTTTTTCGGAATAAGTTTCCTTATCAGTGGTGCTTAGATGAACCAATTCATGAATCAGCTGAATAAACTTGACCACCAAACCAAATTGCTTATGTTGTTTAGGGTCATACTAGACAGATTGGCAGGAACAAAACAATAACCTGCGAGTTACAAGTCCACTGATTTAACCATTTCACCACTGTTTATATATTTCTTTCATCTGAACCCCAGCCAGGTTTGACCCAAGACTTAAAAATTGGTAGTAACTGTTCTTTTGCCAAGCACTCGGCATTACCAAATGAAAGTCGGGGTTCTTTTGGATGGAAACTTAAATAAATGAAGTCCCCTGTCATGGTAGGTTTGGCACAATAAAGAACCCTGCTGTATAATGCCATCAGAGCAACACACAGGTAACATTTCTGCAGCTTTGTCTATAGCTGGCAACATATCAACATAGGTGAAAAATTTTTGACTGGGGCGTTAAACACCATCATTCAACTCAACTCTTAGCTTCTAGATTTAAAACTTACCCTTTCTACCTGGCATTACATATATCGGATGCTGAAATTGAAACAAGATAAACATATATACTATATATGCATGTATATCAGGCCCCAGTTTCACAATCATTCCTAAACTAAAATTTACCTTTATGTAAATCTGGTAAATTCTAGGATTACTATGTTCCTAAATATAAAAATTTCCAATGAAATTTAGATGTAGCTGTAATAAGCTTGAACTGATCTTCAAAATAACACCTTAAATTCATGAGTAACTTCATAACTAAATTAGAGAAATGATCACTTTGTCATCCCCAATCATCAAAGGAAAAAAACACTTTTTTTAAGTACTTGTAATAATTATCGTAATTAATACTGTTTGTGTATCAACAATTACGGACATTCTTAACACTGTTGACACAAGTATTATATGGACATCTAATGAACACCATTATGAATCAGTGACATTTAGATTTTATTTCTTGTGAAAAAAAGATGTAACATATTTACGGAATAATGATATGTAGTCTTGTGAGACTGATCTCTCTTTAATTGAAGTCTCACAATGGGGGAGTTATCTCTCTTAAATGTTCTGTGAACCATGTAGATGCTGGAGAATATAACATACCAGTAACAAGCACAAGATTGTGTTGATGTTTGTTTTTATAATTATGTCTACATAACAATGTATATGTCCAACAAATACAATAATTACCTTCATCACTGGTCTATGTGTTAGTGGTTTTTAATAATTACCTTCATCACTGGTCTATGTGTTAGTGGTTTTTAATAATTACCTTCATCACTGGTCTATGTGTTAGTGGTTTTTAATAATTACCTTGATCACTGGTCTATGTGTTAGTGGTTTTTAATAATTACCTTTATCACTGGTCTATGTGTTAGTGGTTTTTAATAATTACCTTTATCACTGGTCTATGTGTTAGTGGTTTTTAATAATTACCTTCATCACTGGCCTATGTGTTAGTTTTTAATACATGTAATTACCTTCATCACTGGTCTATGTGTTAGTGGTTTTTAATAATTACCTTTATCGCTGGTCTATGTGTTAGTGGTTTTTAATAATTACCTTTATCACTGGTCTATGTGTTAGTGGTTTTTAATACATGTAATTACCTTCATCACTGGTCTATGTGTTAGTGGTTTTTAATAATTACCTTCATCACTGGTCTATGTGTTAGTGGTTTTTAATAATTACCTTTATCACTGGTCTATGTGTTAGTGGTTTTTAATAATTACCTTTATCACTGGTCTATGTGTTAGTGGTTTTTAATAATTACCTTTATCACTGGTCTATGTGTTAGTGGTTTTTAATACATGTAATTACCTTCATCACTGGTCTATGTGTTAGTGGTTTTTAATAATTACCTTTATCACTGGTCTATGTGTTAGTGGTTTTTAATAATTACCTTCATCACTGGTCTATGTGTTAGTGGTTTTTAATAATTACCTTTATCACTGGTCTATGTGTTAGTGGTTTTTAATAATTACCTTGATCACTGGTCTATGTGTTAGTGGTTTTTAATAATTACCTTTATCACTGGTCTATGTGTTAGTGGTTTTTAATACATGTAATTACCTTCATCACTGGTCTATGTGTTAGTGGTTTTTAATAATTACCTTGATCACTGGTCTATGTGTTAGTGGTTTTTAATAATTACCTTCATCACTGGTCTATGTGTTAGTGGTTTTTAATAATTACCTTTATCACTGATCTATGTGTTAGTGGTTTTTAATAATTACCTTTATCACTGGTCTATGTGTTAGTGGTTTTTAATAATTACCTTTATCACTGGTCTATGTGTTAGTGGTTTTTAATAATTACCTTTGTCACTGGTCTATGTGTTAATGGTTTTTAATAATTACCTTTATCACTGGTCTATGTGTTAGTGGTTTTTAATAATTACCTTTATCACTGGTCTATGTGTTAGTGGTTTTTAATAATTACCTTTATCACTGGTCTATGTGTTAATGGTTTTTAATAATTACCTTTATCACTGGTCTATGTGTTAGTGGTTTTTAATAATTACCTTCATCACTAGTCTATGTGTTAGTGGTTTTTAATAATTACCTTTATCACTGGTCTATGTGTTAGTGGTTTTTAATAATTACCTTTATCACTGGTCTATGTGTTAGTGGTTTTTAATAATTACCTTTGTCACTGGTCTATGTGTTAATGGTTTTTAATAATTACCTTTATCACTGGTCTATGTGTTAGTGGTTTTTAATAATTACCTTTATCACTGGTCTATGTGTTAGTGGTTTTTAATAATTACCTTTGTCACTGGTCTATGTGTTAATGGTTTTTAATACATGTAATTACCTTCATCACTGGTCTATGTGTTAGTGGTTTTTAATAATTACCTTTATCACTGGTCTATGTGTTAGTGGTTTTTAATACATGTAATTACCTTCATCACTGGTCTATGTGTTAGTGGTTTTTAATAATTACCTTCATCATTGGTCTATGTGTTAGTGGTTTTTAATAATTACCTTCATCACTGGTCTATGTGTTAGTGGTTTTTAATAATTACCTTCATCACTGGTCTATGTGTTAGTGGTTTTTAATAATTACCTTTATCACTGGTCTATGTGTTAGTGGTTTTTAATACATGTAATTACCTTCATCACTGGTCTATGTGTTAGTGGCTTTTAATAATTACCTTCATCACTGGCCTATGTGTTAGTGGTTTTTAATACATGTAATTACCTTCATCACTGGTCTATGTGTTAGTGGTTTTTAATAATTACCTTTATCACTTGTCTATGTGTTAGGGGTTTTTAATACATGTAATTACCTTCATCACTGGTCTATGTGTTAGTGGTTTTTAATAATTACCTTCATCACTAGTCTATGTGTTAGTGGTTTTTAATACATGTAATTACCTTCATCACTGGTCTATGTGTTAGTGGTTTTTAATACATGTAATTACCTTCATCACTGGTCTAGCCCTTTTATCGTGCAATCCTGATGGTAATAAATAGTTTATTGCTCTCTAAAATAGAAAACAAAACATATCTATACAGAAAATTTAAATTCCAAGTGACAAAATAACTTTTTGTTTTCACAATTTTGATTCTTATTTTCACAGTTTAATTCTTAATTTCACAGTTTTTTATTCTTATTTTCACAGTTTAATTCTTATTTTCACAGTTTTTGATTCTTATTCTCACTGTAATAAAAGTTTACCTTGGACTCAAAGTACTGGAATACCTCTGCATTCTTAATAATTCAAGTTACATTGCATCTTTACATACAGGTACAGTAGTTCTTATTACTTGTTAATTTCACAAACAACTAATCTGGAAAAATGCTATATATTATATAATCTACTCAATAATCCATGTAATACGGTCATACAATAAAAATCGTATTGAATGAGTGTGACGTCATAAAAGCATAAAAGTCATTCCAGAGTGACGTCACACAATTAACCTAGTTCACAGTTGTTTGTATCATTTGACACTGTTTGTTGATTCTAATTTAAGCTGATACATTTGTACTTTTCTTCTGAAAAGAAGATACATTGTATTTAAATTGAAATTATTTGTTTTTTTTTGTATCCTGCGAACAGACTATTGTTTGCTTTTAATATTTCAGCAGGATGTACACATTTATGTAAACTTGTTGTGTTTCGGTCAATCAGCTGTTTTCTTATAATGAGAAGAAAAGTTTTAAATCTATGAAAAACTCGTTTTTTATGGGATTATATAATAAATAGAATCTTACATTCATGTTTATGTAATATTGAATTTATTCAACTCGTTGAATAATGTTTTATGCAACTCGCCAAGGCTTGTTGCATAAAAAATTATTCAACTCGTTTAATACATTCAATATTACATAAACACTCATGCAAGATCCTCTATATATTATTTGCTAGTTATATATTATAATATACCATCTGAGCTACCATAATGGTGATTTCGTGTTGAATTGACTATTACCTTCCAATGTTGTTTTGACAGAAAAATGTTATTATCAGATTAGAGCAGTCTTTTAATAGAAATAACCTTCTTCCCCCCAAATTGAAAATTATTGTTTTTATAATTGATTTTGTGACCTTGACTCTTGACCTATGCAACTAAATTTTATATTTAACACATCACCTCATATTGGTTTCCATTTATGCCACATTTGATCAATATCTATCCATAGACAATGGCAGACAAACAGACACAGACACAGACACAGACACAGACAGATGGGCATGGCGATTCCTATACAGCCTCATAAACTTCATCGGAGGGTGAATAATATACATGTTCAGAACTTATGAATATTACTTTAAAACAGTCTAAAATTCTTGTGGTTTCTGCCTCAGATGTGATATTCTGTATAGGTGACACTTCTAACCAGAATACTAAATGTATAACAAAATTTTTTTGGATTTCAATATTTTAATAATAAAATAATCTACAAGTATACAGTAAAACCTTGATTCATCGCCACCATTTGTTCAGTCAAATTTTGGCGTTATAAAGGGTTTGGCAATAAATCGAGGGAGGTCATAAAGAAATACATAAACAAAATGGAGTTTGGGACTTCAAAATAGTGTGGCGATAAGCGAGGTGGCAAAGTTATCGAGGGGCATTATAACGAGGTTTTACTGTATTTAGATTTTCTGTTTTGTTTCGTTGTTTTCATTGTTGTGTATACATATTTTTTTCTAGGAGCATTAGCAGAAATGCATATTTTTGGTCTCAAAGAAATAATAACAACAACAAAATAAACAAAGCATCTACATCCTAAAAAAAATACATACGTTTATATCATCCTGACCAAAAGTTGCAGGATCTTGTCCCATAATTTTAGCCAAATGTCTTTTTCCTAGTTTGTACTTTTCTGTTTCTGCCTTTAGAATAGCCTCTGAAAATATAAATTTTAAATAAATTGTAAAATAAAAAATATCAAATATTTAAATTATCAATGCCATGCCATTTTCAATGGTGATATAACATATGTACTTCTATATTTACTGCTGCTATTTTCTTACTACAAATTTTTGTGTTTATTTTCACATAAACTTGTGAGAGTATCAAGCCGCAAAAATAAACTTTTGTGAATATTTACCGTAATTTTATGCAATTAACTAGCATTAGAACTGATTGTCATCTGACCACGAAAAATAGAATTACATAAATAACTTGAAAGGTCCTTACTTCAAAAATTTACTGACTTGAAAATTTTCAATTAACATTATATCGTTTTAATGTTCCTGAATTTTGGCAAACAAAAGATCAGCATGGATATTGCCGAAAATGAATTTATCATGATGATTATAAATTTTGAGACCATGGATAGTGCAATCAATTCTCAAATAGTTATTTGTAAACGACATGTCCAACGATAAACTATAGCAGAGTTGAGAGTTGAGTAATGGTGTTAAATTTCCAGTCAAGAATATTCACTTATATTAATATGTCGCCAGCTATAGGTGAAGGTGCAAAAGTTTTGCCTGTGTTTTGTGCTGATGGCATTATACAGCAGAATTCTTTATTGTGCACTGCCTACCTTGACAAAGGGCCTACTTTATTTTAAGTTCTCATCTTAAAGAACCATGACTCAGTCGGATGTTCGACACCAATGACCTCCCACTTATGGAGTGAGCACTCTACCAACTTACCCACTGCAGTGGTTTAATTATACAGGTGAATTGTCACAGAAGCCTAACGGTACCTTATCATGTGACTTATCTCTATAAATTTGTTGTAAGTTTATTTAGTCATAATCTGATTAATCTTATAAACAATTACGCCACAAAATTTACCACTACCTCTTGTATACTAGATGAAGGGATACATACCTTCTGCTTTGTACTTTCCAAATATAGTTTCATAGCTGTACTGATTTTTTCTACCTTGGACATTTTTCTGGTTATCTCCCTGTTCTGTTTGGGGACTGTAACTTCATTTTTAGAACTGTAGAAAGCACACAGACATGGAACTCTAGACTACAATACGCATGGAAACATAAATATTTTACTACAACATCATCAATAAATATTAAATACTGCTGATGTACAGCGTAGTTGGGAAAATGGTGTTGGGTAGGACTAGGAATATAACCGAAAATCCTCCCCAGTGTGTGTGTGTGTGTGGGGGGGGGGGAGGAAGGGTTGATTGATGCATAGTCAGACGGATGGTGTTATTGAAAAAGAATCAGTGTACCAAACCATGTATTGCTAGGTAAACAAGAGGCCCATTGGGCCTGATACGCTCACCTGATATGTGTATAAATGGTTTTATATATGTGTTTTGCTTGCAATTCTGCTAAACTTGCAAGGGTTGTGGAATGCACTTATGTGTATTGAAGAGTGACAGACTAGATAAACACCTCCAATCAAATCAGAGATATTTGGCTAACATTATCATTATCAGCTATTGTTTTTGGCCATCAAACATTTATCAGTTCTGTCTCTTTTTTAATTGTTTTAACAGCCTGTGAAGGAGTCTGGGCTACTTGATTATTTTAAGTGCCATACTTTAACTCTTTTGTGTCAAAAACAAATCAAGTAGGAAATATATTACAAAAGTAGAGACAAAAAAATACATAATACAATACATGTAGTTTAATTAATCTTTTTATTTCTGTTAAAAATAATTTAATGCACACTTAAATACTAGGTACATGTAATACAAAATATTAACGATTGTAGCCAACTTCAATATGTATTTAAAGTTATGGAAACTTGTTAGATTTAACTAAATACTTTTATTAAACAATGAACATGCTGTAAATTTACATAAAGTCATTATATGACATGTACTGACTACAATAATACAAAAATAAAATTTGTCTTCTGTTTATGCAATGTTGTGAAATTTGTAATTTGCTTCATACTGTTATACATGTAGTGTAATTTTGTTACAAAATTCATGTAATCATATTAAAGTTTGAAAATAATGTATTTGGGTAACTTATTACAATGTCTGATGATATTGTGAGCAAATTGGCATGTAATACCATAACACAAACATAATGATGATACCCTGGTAAATGACAACATAAGAGGCAATTATTCCAATGATTTGGGCAATGTACTCAGATTTTTTTTTATTCAGCAAGGTTTACAAGCATTTTACTGCCATTTCCAGTGACCTCCTGAATTTATACTTACCATTATTTGGTGTATTGCCCTTATTCCATGTTTTGAATGGTATTTTTAGCATAAGATAAATACCAATGTATTCAGCATGGTTTACAAGCATGTTACTGCCAATTCCAGTGACCATCTGAATCTATACTTACCAAAACTCGGGGTTTATTAACATCAAATAATATTTTGTATTGAAACTTTTGTTTAAAATTTGTCATAATATCATCAGTGTTGCAGAATATATTTCCCCACAAATAATTTAACATATTCTGTTTTATAATAACAGTTTCATGATAAAAGATATCGATATAATTTAACATGGAACAAATGTTTGAGTCGATTGAAATATTGTTAATCAATGTAAGTGGCATCATTGAAAACAATTTCATATTGAAACTAAAGATTTAAGTAATGCACAATAAATTGGAAAGTGAAAATCATACAAATAGAAATTTCAAGTACAAGAAAAATATTGCAATAATGCATACATACATAGTTATAAAAATAGGCAATTTCAAATTATTGAATCTTGATGTTTTAATCAAAACTAACATTTTTCACATGTTCATAATTTTCAAGAAGTACAAGAAAAATATTACAACAATGCATGCATACACTTATAAAATAGCATAATAATAAATACAGGTTATTTCAATGTATTGATTGATGTTTTAATCAAAACTAACTACAAGTTATACACAGGGTTCACACTGCCGTTCGCTTTTTTTGCAAAATGAGAAAAATAAATAAATTAAACATTGGCGAAAGTGATGGCAAAAAAAATGTTTATATTAACAGGTCCACTGCGCATTGCGGACATGAGCAGAGAGTTGGTAAAGCAACTGGTTTCCGTCTCCACGTATGTGTATATCAAACGATCAATCCAGTGAGTTCCGAATGGGTGTTTATTTGGGTCATCGAAGCCATGCTCATGATGTTGAATTAACAAAAGCCCACATGTGAAGGTGTTAATTACAGGTGGATTAATCCTTTAACGAGATTTAATTAACGTAGTCAGCGAGTGTTTATCAAGCCGCGACCCGTGTCTGAATAGTGTCCCAAGCGCATTTACAGATAAACACAGGTAATTTAGAACGATTTATTATCGGCGATAGATCTTTGGAAGCTTGTAAAAAAACAGATGAGCGCTTTTCGATAATCACGAAGCTTGTGCCTCATCTTTGATCAAACGAACGATAGACTTATTAATGGACATGTGAAGTCAAAGGAATCAGATTATTGGCAATTATGGTGAAACTTAATACAACTGACGAGAAAAACACAAAAAAAAAAAAAAAAAACGTAAGCCAACTGACGACTTGGAGAATTTGACTAAAGTTCCAAAGTTGTCATTGAATAAAAGAAATTAAACAAGAAAACTGTTGTTGTTTTTCATGTCATCAGACATGCATTGTATTAGACAATTTTATTTCTACTAAATTTTCGCTAGAAATAACAGTTAGATCAGAAAATATCTTTGGCCCAAAAAAATTGTAATTGGCGAAAAAAATAGTTTTGGCGAAAGTTTTGGAGAAAAAAAGATTGAAGTCAGTGTGAACCCTGTATACAATACATGTATATAAAAGGACTTAATGCTGCATATTCATTAATTAACAGTGCTTTGAATTATTTTTTTTACATTAATGCATGTCGTTTGTGTAACACATGGTATATATTAATGCCCAATACAGTTTTACTTTCTAAAACATAGGCTCACTGTTCTTAATCACAATTAACATGGATTCAAAGCATCTGTAAACTGTTATAACAATGTTCTCACTTGTGATGTTCAGGAGTCCTACCAGTTTTGTAGTCAAAACATTTAGAAAGAACAAGGGATTTTAGAGAAAAATTATAGGAGGTTTTAGGAAATTATAGTAGTGTTGCTTAAAATCATAAACAGTTATGTATATATATCCTCCTTTCTTTCTGTTCAGCCATTCCAATCTACACATTCAGTGACCCAGTGTTTTAGTGACTTATTAATGTTCATTAGAAGAATAAATTCTGAGCACATTTCAATGTACATTGATTGCTGTAGAAATACAAAAAAAACTTTATCTTGCTGTCAACTATTTACTAGATAAGAAAACACCTGCTATAATCAAAATTCCTGAAGCTATCATTAGAAAAACTAGAAGAAAATATAGGAAATAGGTTTTCCATAATATATATGAAAACAAAGGAAAGGGAAAAGATAGGATGTATAGGAATGGTAGGACTCCTGAATGTATTCAAGAAAAACAGTTTGTTGTATTAAGAAAAATTTTGAAGAATTGGACCATTGTATAAATATATAAAATCCAATACTGTATAACTAGATGCATTATAGGTTTTTATTTTGAGAAATTTTCAACTGTTCTTAAATTCTCTTCTTGTTGGAAACATGTTCATTAATGTTCCACATGTTCACTCTCCTGGGATGGTTCTAGTTATACAGCAGAGGATTATTGTTGAGAGTGGAAACCCATTTTTGCTACAAACCACCCATACAATAAATAATGGATTTCAAGTCACCTATCTGCCACAACATGGTGACAGGTACGTGTTGAATTCCACTAAATATTGAACTTTATTTTATATTTTGTGGGTTTTATGACTTGCTAAATATTAACCACAAGTACATTCAAATTTTACATTAAAAAGCTGGCATATTGAATGCAGTATAAACCACTTTATGATCAGACCAGTAACATTCAATTATGTCCGAGTGTAGGACTGGTATATTAGTGAAAATGAGATCAAGTTGTGAATCATAATCTGTGGTTATTCCACTAACACTCTGCTCAACATTGAAGGTAGATTTCATAAATTTTAAAAATAGGGGGTGTTCACCATCCTGAATGCTAAAATTAAAATCTCCCAAGATAATCAGTTTTTTCTGTATGTCTGTAAACGGTAAAATTTGTCTTAGAATAAAGGTTTTAAAATCTGCCAAAGAGCAACTGGGAGTGCTGTAAATAATAATGATTTCTAAACCATAACTTGGAGAATGGAATTCAAGTTTCAAACATTCACATTTTGAAGAAAGAATTTTTGAATCCCTAGTATTAGTTTTATTCAAAATTTTCTCAGACACATATGCTGCTGTCCCATGAAATGAATTAGTTGAAGAAATATCACTTCTTTTATCATTTCTGAATAACCTGAAGCCAGCTAATTGAATATCTTCACTATTTAAAGACGGCTTTAGTCGTGTTTCTGAAAATGCAATGACATCAGCAGCCATGATGTTTTTACTGCATTTGATATCTTTAAAATGAAGTTTTAATGATCTCACATTATTAAAGGCGACAACAAATGTTTTGATTCCAAAGTTGTAAATGGGCACATAACAAAGATCAAATGGCTGTGTTCTTAATCGCTCCATTTCTTCCAGAACTTTATTATCAACTGATATCTTGTCTTCTTGTAGTTCAACAACATGCAAACCAGACATTTTACGTGCTCTACTGAATGCTACATAATGTATATGAGGCACTGATCTCTTTGATGACATATCAACAAACACTTCATCTAGAGTAGAACCTTGTGCTTTATGAATAGTTTTTGCAGCAGCAAGACATAAGGGAAATTGAATTCTAGTAATCTGTTTCTGACGATAGTTAAAAGTACGGTTTACATCAAATATTGGTGTATACATTCTATCAACTTTTTCTGTAAATAAATGCTTATATGTATTCCTCCAGTTGCTTCCTATATCATTATCAGCAAACTGCACCCATAATATACTTGGTCTTTCAGTATTATTTTGTCTGTGATCAATGTACTTTAGCACACAACTTGCTCCATTTGTCAATCCGTCTGATGTGTCTATATTTACTGCAAGATCATATTGTAGACCAACAGCTAATGGTAAGCTAGCTAATAAGCCACATGTTTTAGAAGGATCATTTGGAATACTTTTTAAAATCTGATTTTTTACTTCAGGTTTGTCTTGTGACTTTACATCATCTACACTAATAATAACTGCTTTTTCAGTATTAGTAGTTTCAAACACTGTTGTATTCCAAGTTTGTGCACCTTGTCGTGTAGTATACAAATGGGGTACTGACTGGTCTAGCTGAATACTGTTAGTGTGGATCAAACACTTTCTGAGTTCATTTAAATCCTCATCTGTATGTTTACCTTCTCTTAAACGATTAAGGAGATTTGCAAAGTCTACATCATCTTTTTGGCGCATGATTTGAGTAAGTTCATACATTTGGAAGAGATCTTTCCAGAGATTTGATGCCAATGGTCCATAATGATTACCAAGATTTTCAAATATCCACTGATCAAATACTGGTTTTAACTGAAATAAGTCTCCAATTAATATAACCGAAACATTTCCAAAAGGTTTTTTGTTATTTTTTATTTGCTTTAAGCGTTCACTTATGAAGTTGAGCATTCCATTTCCAACCATTGAAGTTTCATCAATTAATATCAGTGATAAATGTTTGTATTTAACCCTTAATGTGTTTAAAGTATCACTATCAAGAGGCTTGTAAGTAAAACCTTGATTTGCTGGAATTTTGACAGCAGAGTGAATAGTACAACCATTGATATTAAAAGCAGCCTTGCCTGTTGGGGCACATAACACAATTCTAATATCTTCAGGGTTCTCACCTTCATTAGAATACAAATGTCTATGTAATGCTTGGTACAGAGCTCTTATTAAGACAGATTTCCCTACACCTGCACCCCCACTAAGAAAAGCATACAAGGGTTCATTTCTTGTCTTAAGCCAATGGACAACATGAATGAAGAACTCGGATTGTTTGTCATTGAGATTTCTAACTAATGAATAAAACTCTGTATTGGGTAGTCTGGATGGATTAATCGTGTCATTGACTGTATATGAAGACAATCCTAAATCTGAGCCAATGTCATACTGCTGTTTTTCTACAGGTCTTTCTGGATCAAAAGGAATGTAACAGTTGCTTTGAATTGATCCTTCATCTAAATCTTCACTTTCAGCTTGTTGAGTTTGTGGTGCAATTAAATCAAACTGTTCATCATTAGAATCACCAGCTTGTCTCTCTGCCTCATCAAGTTCATTCCCAAAATGTTCATACCGTCTTAGTTTGCTAATCATAAATGATTTTAAACTATCATAGTGTTCTTTATATGTGTTAAAATTGTTTAATAAATCTTTTTCTTCATTTCTCCAAGGTAAAAACAATAACAATTTTTCTCTATAAAAGTGTTCAGGGTCAATTTTTTCACTGTATCTGACACATCTCAGAACTCGGGATTTCTGTCTTTGTTTTATTGTAATTCCATTCTTTAGCTTAATATGAAACAAGTTACATTTGGAAGCTTCATCATCTTTTACTTCAAACTCTATGTCATCGTCATTTTTATCCCAATCTATATTTTGCCTCACAATGTCTTTTGGGAAATGAATTTGTAACTGAGTGGCATAATCTGCTAGACACCAATTTTCTAACTGCTTTGGTCTTGATGAATACCTCTTGATGATGTTATCACTTTCAATGTCTGTGGAATCTGATGGAAGTTGTTCAAGTGATTCTCTTGCTTTTAACAAGTTTGTACGTTCGTTTGGAGGTGAAGTATTTATAAAAATAACATCCCTACTAGCACTTGTCATCGGCAATTGTAAAGTCAAATAAACTGCTTCTTGTGCACTAGTTTCAACAGCATTCAGAAATTTGTTACCGATATGCCTTACTTGTTTTCTTATATCCATATTCCCTTGCCTGGCCTCTTTACAAGCTTGATGTAACAATGTGCTCATTCCTCTCTCTGATTTGCTGATGTATGACACTATATACATTGCACAAGCATAAGGATCAAGAACAAACTGTATGTCATGATTTGCATTCCAGGCTGGTAAAATTATTTTCATATATGGATTAACTCTTATTTCTGAGCATTTTCTTTGTAAAAATACTTTTGGTGCTGTTAGTGAGCTCCTGATACATTTTATGTACTCCTCCTCTGTTATTTTTAGAACATCTGATAAAAAATTACTAAAACTTATATCATCTCCTTCTTTCATTTCATTTAAAATTTTCTGTATTTCTTCATATTTCTTTTTATATTTATCAGCATCATCAGCTTCATATGGCTCAAGTACTTGTGTTGTCAGCATAGGTGGCTGTGGAAAACCAAATCTACATATTGCTTTCCCCTTTTTTCTACAGGTTTTTGAATGTTTGTGCATTTGTAATTCCACTAAGTCTTTAACATCATCTGAAACTTTTTTAGAACATGAAACATATCTATCTATAAACTGTGTTACTTCATCAATGGAATTTTCATTAAATTTTGGTGCATCTTTAATCCAAATCAACATATGTATATGTGGAGAGCCTCTTTGTTGGAATTCTGTCCTATAGAAATGATCTGTCATTTCACCTATAGGATTGAGAGGACTTTTTAAAACAACTGTCATAAATTGTTGTATTCTGTGATGAAAATTCCTAGAACATGTTACTGGGTCTTTCTGAATCAATGAAGTTACCTCTTCCCAATTCAAGTTTTTAATTTCTTCTTCAGTATACTCCCTGCCATTATTAAGTTCAGCCAATATTTTTAGCAATGGTATCCATCTAGTGTCAGCTGCAGACAAGGAAATAAACCAGGTAGGAAGTCCAAGTTGTCTAATCATTGCAAAAACATCTTTCTTGCGCTTTGAAAGATAAGCTGGTGAATTTCTCAGGGTTCTTAATATGTAATAACCTTCATCAAGATTAACCAAATTGTTAACAGTTGTATCATCTAAAAGTTGTCCTGCTGTAATTTTTTTCCCTTTATTTTTAAAACGCCTTAAGGCAAGTTGTACCTTGTCTGTGACTTGTTTCATTTGTAACTTTTTGAGCTTAAAGAAAATGTTGGGTACATTATTAGCTGCTCTTCTGTCTACTGATCTTAATTCCCATTTTACAATATCACTATAATGTACATTTTTGACTACTCTTTGTGAATTGTCTGGTCTTCGATCGCCACAGTATATAGTAGGGAAAGACAAAAATTCTGCATTTGGATCATTATACAAACTTAAGGGTGTTTGGCCTTCACCTGGTGCAAATGTATATACATGATTACTACCATTCTCTACAGAATCAAGGAGTGTATCAGAATTACCAGTTACTTTTTCTGACTCATCTATTTCACTAAAATGATCAGATATATAGCCATCTTCAGACAAATCATTATCTGTCATTTTTTCTTTATCTGAAACATCAGTATCTGAGGTATGAATGTTACATTCAAGAGAACTGCCCGACACTAATTTAGTGGATGGAACTTCAATGAATTCTTTTGAATCTTCTTCTAAACTACTTGTTTCTTCTATCCAACTGTCATTAATCTGAATTCCTGAATTTTTATACAAGTCACTATTTTTCATCAACCACTTTAATGCTCTCATTACTCTGTTAGGACGAATATTTTCTACAAAAGCACTTTTTCTGTACATTTTCCTTCTTTTCAGCTTTACTGGAATAGTAATATTATCATCTACCTGTCTTGGTAATGCTTGTATTGTTGGTTGTATATCAACTGGACAATTTACAACATTTCCTTTGATAGACAATTGCCGACCTCTTGGCAGTTCACGTATTTGCATGAAGGGTATCCGTAAGGCTATCAGTCTTTCTTCAAGTTGATGTAAATCTAGTTCACATGGTTTTGAAGGAAATGAAAATAAGTTTGCAACTGATAATTTTGGAACATTTCCTTCTTTTCTACAAAAGCACTTTTTCTGTACATTTTCCTTCTTTTCAGCTTTACTGGAATAGTAATATTATCATCTACCTGTCTTGGTAATGCTTGTATTGTTGGTTGTATATCAACTGGACAATTTACAACATTTCCTTTGATAGACAATTGCCGACCTCTTGGCAGTTCACGTATTTGCATGAAGGGTATCCGTAAGGCTATCAGTCTTTCTTCAAGTTGATGTAAATCTAGTTCACATGGTTTTGAAGGAAATGAAAATAAGTTTGCAACTGATAATTTTGGAACATTTCCTTCTTTTAATGATGATAAACAAGTACGACATATCCATTCTTGGTTGTTTACTGATTTATAACCAGTTACACACTTTTGAACAGTTTCTGAGTTCATGTTTAGTTTAGAGGCTTGAAGCTCGATGACAGAGATATTTGACCATGTTTGTTGGCAAACAGTACATACATAAACAAATCCTTTTTCAACAGCATTGTTAAAAGCATTTATGCAATCTAAGATTGAATTTCCCTTACGTTTCTTCTTTTTAGCAATTGTTTCTTTTACTGCATAACTAGTCTTTCTGCAGTTTTGCATGCTGTGTTTATTCTTTTGCTTTTCTTTCATTTTAAATGTAGCATCTGTTCGCTTTTTACGCATGTATGTTAAAGATTTAAACCGTTGTTTGTATCTGTAATAATTACTTTGTCTTAACTTTTTCATAACATTCATTGTCCTCACTCTATCAATCTGTCTATATTCAGGATTAACCCTGGCTTTTTTCATACAACTCAGGTTTCTAGATTTATCAATCTGTCTATATTCAGGATTAGCCCTAGCTTTTTTCATACTATCTGATGTGCGAATTTTATCAATCTGTCTATATTCAGGATTAACCCTGGCTTTTTTCATACAACTCAGGTTTCTAGATTTATCAATCTGTCTATATTCAGGATTAGCCCTAGCTTTTTTCATACTATCTGATGTGCGAATTTTATCAATCTGTCTATATTCAGGATTAACCCTGGCTTTTTTCATACAACTCAGGTTTCTAGATTTATCAATCTGTCTATATTCAGGATTAGCCCTAGCTTTTTTCATACTATCTGATGTGCGAATTTTATCAATCTGTCTATATTCAGGATTAACCCTGGCTTTTTTCATACAACTCAGGTTTCTAGATTTATCAATCTGTCTATATTCAGGATTAGCCCTAGCTTTTTTCATACTATCTGATGTGCGAATTTTATCAATCTGTCTATATTCAGGATTAACCCTGGCTTTTTTCATACAACTCAGGTTTCTAGATTTATCAATCTGTCTATATTCAGGATTAGCCCTAGCTTTTTTCATACTATCTGATGTGCGAATTTTATCAATCTGTCTATATTCAGGATTAACCCTGGCTTTTTTCATACAACTCAGGTTTCTAGATTTATCAATCTGTCTATATTCAGGATTAGCCCTAGCTTTATTCATACTAACTGAAGTTCTTAACTTATCAACTTCTCTAACTACAGGGTTTTTTCTTGCTTTTCTTTTACAATCTCTTTCTTTTTCTCTCTGGTTTATATCTTGACGTTTCAATTTCATATATTCTCTAATATACTTTTTTCTTTTATCATTTCTACTCAATCTTTTCACATGAGAAACTTTCTTAGAACTATCACACAACTCATATAATTTTCCTTGTATACAGATTCTTTGTTCTTCTCTCATTTTACAAGACACACTGTTTGCAGTAAATTTCATTTTCTCAGCAAGTCTTTCTTCTTGAAACTTAAAATAAGAAGCAAGATCAACAGATTCACTGATCTGACTGGCAGACAAATTTGCAGATGGGTTTTCACATTCATTTGATTCTTTGATCAAAAGTGGTAATATTTCAAATTGTGAATGAAAAGGTATTCCAAGCCCATCATAAAAAGCATACAAATATGTAATCAAATCATCATAATTATGAAAAAAGATTAATTGCTCTTCCCTCTGGTGATGATAATGTATTGATCCCATGTGAATGAGAGTCAAAAAAGTAATATGCATTTTCATGTTTTAGCAAGGCAGAACATAATGCACCTACCAATATCAAGCCATTTCCAGTTTGTTCTAGCATGTTTTGTATAGCTATGTTAAGTGGACAAGCATTTTCAAAGTTAGGTGTGTCAGTAATTGTTCCATATATTGGATCTAACTTTACAACTTCATATTTGTTGAAACCCACATTATATTTGTCTGGCAAGTCTCCATACTTCAATAAATAAGACATGAATGTGCCCCTACTTTTCAACATAGAAATAATACTACTGTACAGTGAATCACCCTTCTTAAGAATTTCATCCAAATCTTGTGATGAACAAAACTGTGTTGATTTGAAATACATTATGTATACAAAAGCATTGCATGTACATTGTCTGTCTCTTGACAATGGTGAGAATTCATGACTGCCTTGGGAAAAGTTAGCAAATATGCAATGTTTATTTTGTTTTCCATACATATGACAATAACGACATTTTTCTTCACTGCTGAGCATAATACCAGAATTGCAATCCATCTGCTTGGTAAACCGAAAACTACACAGCGAACAAGCATCTGTGTGGTTATGTCTACACTTTTGTGGCTGAAAATTTGTTTTTGATCCATTTTCTACGCATTTATTCTGTGAATCATTTGCTGTCCAAAGGTATTCATTAAATAAATCATTTGATACTAGTAATTCATTTGCCAATTCATTTGCTAATTCATTTGCCAATTCATTTGCTAATTCATTTGCCAATTCATTTGCTAATTCATTTGCCAATTCATTTGCTAATTCATTTGCCTTGCCCTTTTCTAGCTGACGAGTGCAACCGCCAGAGACAAGTTTTATTTGAGCACTTATGTCATTTGAACTTTTTTTAATGAGGGCCGCTACCTCAGTCATGTCAAGCGTCATGTCATTTGAGCTTTTTTTAATGAGGTCCGCTACCTCAGTCAATCTGGATTTCTTCTTCACCACACCCTTCTTCCAATTTTTCTTTCTAGGCATCTGAAATATCAAAAAAAGAGTATTGCCAGTGCATGATATCTTTACATAACAATGGATTACAAATTACATACCATTGCACACAAAGTAATAAAAGCACTGTAATAATAATGAAGTAATTCAATTATGAAACAAGTAAAGTGTCAATATCACACATATGCCCTGCTTTATTTATGATACGGTAGATGGGTTTTCTCCCCCACTCAAGATTATTTTACTTATATCAAGATGTGTACCCAAACAACGGCTTCATAGAAACCTTAACTCTGTCCTTTGTATTCAAAGTAGAATTTTTGGATGTAGACAATGGGCTTACTATTTCAGATGCGTACTATTTCATACTATTTCATAGTAAAGAAGCCCAATCTTTCACCATTGTGAATGCCATACAATAAGAAACGATTCTCCTAGCTAAATACTATAACCATAAATTAAATGTATATATATATATATATCCCCTCCTCCCTAGATGTTGAGATGAAATTTGTTTTAAGAAGGCCTTTTCTCATATAAAATTCCCACCAAAAATAAAATCATAATTGCCAATGCACCCCATGGTAAATTTTTCAATGCCCTCCCCATATTATAAGACACTGTCAACAGTGAATGATCTGCAACAAAGAATGTTTCATGTATATTTCCATATAAAATAAGTGAAATTAACCTTTTTGTTGTTTATATCATAAAAAGTTATTTTTCAGTGTTTGTGTATAATGTTATACTGAATGAAAATTCCAGACGCTAGCCAAATGGTCATGGTTAACATTTAAATTACCGTAATCCTTCTATGTATTCGGACCCTCTATGTTTTCAGACACCCCAATTTTGAAATTTCAATAATTTTCAAATTTCCTCTAATTTCGGACGGCAATTTTTTGCATCTAAATCCGGACACGATTTTGCTGGAACTCACCCGGAACACGGGGTACATATTGCATATAATTAATATTGAATAAAACAACAAGAAACTATGTTGTTTTGTTGTTAATTTACATTGAAATGTGTTATTTTTATACGTCTGTTGCGTTGTGTATTTGCGTTGTGTATTTGCGTGATGGAGTCATGATTGTAACTTGGAGGACATGTATTTTACGATGTATTTACGTTTTTAATGTAAGCTCAATGAGGCCATACCTGTATTAAGTGCTTTAATTTTCTTTGAAAGTGAAAGTTGATTGAAATTTAAACTCTTGGCTACGAAACATTGTACGAGACCAGAAGTTCTGTCGGTACACAAATCCAACATCAAAGACATTTTTTAAGGAAGTGACGTTATCAATGAATTTCATTGGATGAGAAAACTCGTGGAATTCCCTCTGATTCAGTGCATGTCAACTATGGGAATTCCCGATCCTCCGATACTTTTATCTGTCTAAGAACGGGAAGATAGACATTACAATGTATTTTTTTTGAAGATGAAAATTGTTTGAAATGTGATTTAAAACAATGTATTTGTAAACTATTTTGTTCCATAAGTGATAAATTTGATTTTTTAAGAAAAACTGTATTGATCACGCCGAACCTCATTCATACATGTCCTGGTTCTTAGCGTACAAAAATATTGAATTTTCTTGAGTGAGAAATATTCTTGACTATTATGAATCATTATTAAAATTTTGACCGTAGACAGTGACAGAAGACGAAGTGTGATCACGGTGAACCTTAAACGTTGGGAATTACAGACTAAGATCACGCAATTTACTTCAGGGTTCGAAATTAGGCACGCATACTCGCTAATAGCTTGTAGATCTGCCAAATAGCGAGTGGAAATAAAAGCCACTCGCATAGTTGAGCGAGTGAATAAAAAAGAAGCTAAATCATTTATAATCTACTTTTCAATTAACTGTCACATTGTATGTTTCAAATGAAATTTAAAACGAAAAGCGGCCAAAATAAGTCATATTGTCTGGGCATTTCTATCATAAACAAATTCGGATTACTCGGGCATATACGTCAATGTATAATATTAGGTTTCCCGAAACACGTGGCTATGATTAGGCTGCTTAATTTACTCTTCGTCTCTGATTCGTTGTTTAAAATAGACCAGTGAAAATCCCATTACCGTCATGCTTTACTGTAGCACGTGAATAAAAAAGTTAAAAAAAAATGTCGCAAAAGTCCATTAGTACCATTACAAATTGAATGTTAATTATGAGCTATTAAAACTGTTTCATAAATTTTAGCTAGTCATTTTTCATTTTAGCTAGTGAATAAAAATTGTACAAGCTATTTTTTGCAAGTGGTAAATATCGCTAAAATCGAACCCTGTACTTACAAAAAATGGCGTCCCTCGATGTGTATTGCACATTGGATCATGATTATTGGTCAACAAACACTTCAAATATAACTTTTTTGTAAAATAAACAACATTACCGGGAGGGCAGCGAGACTTTGCTTACGATCAGACATCGGGTCCAAAATATCGGACAACTCTAAATATTCGGACACCCCCATTTTTTTAAGTGTATAATTTTCATATTTCCTCTAAGTTACCGGACACTTGAAAATGAAATTATTAAAATTCGTCCGAATACATAGAAGGATTACGGTATATATTCTTTGGGAAGATATGTATTTAAAGCCAATATTTTTTACACTTTAGGGGCAACATCACACACCCTTCAACACAAACTTTCCTAGCATAACAATGACCCCCGACATTACCAACTGCAACCAAAGTCCAAAAGTCTTGCTCAATTGACCATTGTCGTAGCTCAGTTGGTAGAGTGCTCGCTCCGTAAGTGAGAGGTCGTGGGTTCGAACCCCGACTGGGTTTGACCAAAGACTTAAAAGTGGGTAGTGACTGTTCTTTCGCCAAGCACTCGGCATTACGAAATGAAAGTCACGGTACTTTCGGACGGGAACTTAAAATAAACGAGGTCCCGTGTCACGGTAGGCTTGGCAAGCTAAAGAACCCTGCTGTATAATGCCATCAGCGCAACGCACAGATAAAATTTCTGCACCTTTGTCTATAGCTGGCAATGTCTCGATATAAGTGAAATATTCTTGACTGGGACGTTAAACAACATTACTTTACTCACTCACTCTTGCTCAAATGACATAATTTGTCAGATACTATACACAACAGTTGGAGCACTGGGTATCAAACAAAGGCATGTTATAGGGATATTGTTCATATTCATGTCATATTTTTCGCGACCAAACCATCCCATTATGTTAAATTGTGTATAAATTAATTAATTCAAGCTTCTACATACATGAAAAACCTTACAATTCATGAGAAATCAATATCGTTCAGTATGTTCCAGAATTTAGACCCAGTGTAAACAATGATTGCTGAACAATTTGTATCTACTAGTTAGTACTAGGAGACTTGTAGTCAAAGCAACTGGTAGAATAAAGTCAATGTATTATTAATTTAACACATCATCAGTATTATTTCTTTGTCTTGAATTTAGGCTAATTCTGATTATATATGTTGTCTATGTACCTGACCATAAGTTTGTATTTAAATTTTATAAAAGAGCAGAATATTATAACCTGAGCAGCAGATTATAATAGTCAATTAGCCATAAGACCTTTGAAGAAATTTCAAAATACCGGTAGATCTACGGTATGTAAAATCTGCTATCAGGACTCTCCAGATGTGAACAGACTTTTGATATAATTTTTCAATGAATGTGATATATTTATTTTTAGTTGAGCTTAATGTTTATTTATTATTAGCAAGAATGTCACTAAGGAGTCATATGTACAGTGAAAATAATATAAAAGAATTGGTGATTAAACATGTGATAGCCCCCCCCCCCCCCCCCCCTTGCTTTTAAGTAGGTCAACATGTTGATGGTCTAATTCAATGTTGATAAACACCATTTCTGGGTCACATGCAACTAGCAGTAAGAGAACATATAGGAAAATCTAATCATATTACCAATTTATTTTAGGAAGCAACAGATTAGTAATTATTTTACATGAGAAATCAGGTCTTGTGACTTATTACCTTTTCAACAGGAAACAGGAAACTAATTAAATATGTTGCACATGCTCAGTAACACTAAAAGGTTAGTTATCTCCCTTTATTTATATATTTGTGTCTTTCTTCTCTTATGTATAGTTTTGTTTTTAATTTCCAATTAATTTTATTTGTATATTTTCTTGTCTATTGATTAAAATATTTTTTCCTACTTATAAATATGATGTCTTGCACTGGTTTTTGGTTAAATAATTTATTTTAAGTGACCACTTAACTTGATCACCTTCTCAAACTCCATCCACCAGTATTCTAAATAAATTGCACCTATCTAGCTTGTGTGTCAAGTTTGCCCTGGCCATATAAACACTGATTTAAAGATCCAAACAGACACATCCAATGTGAAATTAAGGAGTTATATATATATGAATTTTATAAATTAGATATATAAGGATAGATGATAATATTACTGGTACTAGGTGTTTTTTGTTATGACACATGCTGTCTTACCTAAATCACAGTGTATTTGTCAAATTCTAATATTCAAATTAAAAGGTCAAATTTGACACAATATACACAGTCCGGCTTAAGGTTTGCAGAACTTATACCCTTACCTTCCAGTTCCAAATGTTCCTTGTATCTTTTTTGATCTTTTTTTATTATGAATATAATCGCTGTATCAATACCTACAATATTCTTTTTCATCTATGACCTTGACGTTTGTACCCATGACCTTAATCTATATATCAAAATAATTGTTACATCAATACCAACAATATTCTATTATACATGCCCATACAAAAATTTTCGAGATAATTAACCATTTGGGAATTGTTTTGCATCTGTGACCTTGACCTTTAAACCCATGACCTTTTCTATACATCTAAATGATCATTGTATCAATGTCTATAACATTTTAATATACATGCCTATACAAAAAGTTTATAGTTTTCAAGATAATGAACCACTTCAGTATTATTTCATGTCTGTGACCTTGACCTTTGACCCATGACCTTAATCTATACATCAAAATGACTGTTGTATCAATAGTTTTCAAGATAATGAACCGTTTCAGTATTCTTTTGCATCTGTGACCTTGACCTTTGAACCCATGACCTTAATCTATACATCAAACTGACCATTGCATCAATACCGACAATATTCCAATATACATGCCTATACAAAAAGTTTTTAGTTTTTGAGATAATAAACCATTTCGGTATTGTTTTGCTTCTGTGACCTTGACCTTAAGACCCATGACCTCAAACTATACATCAAAATGATTGTTGTATCAATACCTACAACATTCTAATATACATGCCTATACAAAACGTTTATAGATTTCGAGATAATTAACCATTTCGGTATTGTTTCACATCTGTGACCTTGACCTTTGAACCCATGACCTTTTTGTATACATCAAAATGATCGTTGTATCGATACCTACAACATTGTAATATATATGCCTATACAAAAAGTTTATAGTTTTCGAGATAATTAACCATTTCAGTATTGTTTCGCATCTGTGACCTTGACCTTTGAACCCATGACTTTTTTCTATACATCAAAATGATCGTTGTATCAATACCTACAACATTCTAATATACATGCCTATACGAAGTTTATAGTTTTCAAGAAAATTAACTAGTTCAGTATTGTTTCACATCTGTGACCTTGACCTTTGAACCCATGACCTTTTTGTATACATCAAAATGATCGTTGTATCAATACCTACAACATTCTAATATACATGCCTATACAAAATGTTTATAGTTTTCAAGATAATTAACCATTTCAATATTGTTTCGCATCTGTGACCTTGACCTTTGACCCCATGACCTTTTTCTATACATCAAAATGATCGTTGTATCGATACCTACAACATTCTAATATACATGCCTATACACAAAATTTATGGTTTTCGAGATAATAATTATAATCAAAGGTAAAAAAATTAGGTCACGACCTTCACAATTGACCTTGGCCTCATTTTGAAGATACTAACAAGAAGATGTCAAAACTGAAAACCCCATGTCATTATCTGGTCAAATAGTCAAGTTATAACAATTTGAAGATATTTTACGATTTTTTCAAAATTAAACCCAAAAACGCGTAACCTATTTTTTATCCGAATTTCACAAAATGAACAAACTATAGGCTTAAGACCCTAGAGAAGCCAAATATCACATCAGATTTTTTCTCCAATCAGTACTTTCGGAGAAGAAGATTTTTTAAGATTTTTGCACCCCTAGGTCACCTTGACCTAGTTATGGCAGCCATAGCAACGCCAAGAACAAATCTGAATTGCACCGGCCCATATATACTTCTGACAAAGTTTCATTAAAAACTGTCCAGTAGTTTCAGAGGAGAAGTCGAAAATAGGTGTTAACGACGCACACACGCACACACGCACACACGCACATACACACGCTGCGCTATACCATAAGCTCACATGACCTTCGGTCAGGTGAGCTAAAAACGGCAGAAAATAATAATTCCATAAATACAGTCGAAACCACTTAATTGCATATCGGATTATCGCATAAATTGGTTAATCGCATAGGATTTTGAAATCCAAAACCATTTCTTATTTATTCTATTGAAAATTACCCGCATAATTGCATAGCCAAAAAAGCCCAACTCTGGTTAATCGCATAGAAAATTTCTCGACCCGATCCCAAAACCCTAGGATTTCTTTTAAAAAAATCATAATTTTTCTTCAAAATACGATGTGCACTTGATTTCATTTCCAGGTTTTGTGACAAACCCAAGATCGTCGCCGTTATCAAGGGAAAGTGTCAAATATGTTTATTATACAGACGTAGAAGAACATTTGTATAAAATGAATAAAATGTTGTATAATTGTGTTTACTTGTTTGTGTTTTGTATTTTTTCCTTCTTTCTGAACATATCGTGGTACTCCAGTAAAGCAGCCGCCATTTTGAATATTTTATTAGTTTGTCTCCCTTATCGGAAATTTATCGCTTATCGGATGACACAAAACCTAACAGAACTCACAGGTGTTTAACTTATTTACAATGGGTCATTCCGATTAGCCATTTAGAGCTGTTTGAAGTTTTTACTGTGTAAATATTCTGATACAAACAGTAACTTCAGTGACATATGTCAGTTATAATTTTAATTGTTAAAAAACACAGTGGTAGAGTTAAGAAGCTGAAACCAATGATAGTAAAGTAAACATCGGGGATTATTCTATGATCACAGGAGACAACACATTGATTATTAAAATAACAACGATTGGAATAAAAACTGCTTTTATAATTAGAAAAAGTTCCAATGTTGTTAATCACGATCTTTGATGGTGATCCGAAAAAAAGGAACTGCAAAAAGTTAAGTTAAGTTACTTCACCAATAGACGGAATTTATTTTCATGCAATTTTTCCTAAGTTTCTTATTTTACAACTTAAAGATTATTACAACTTAATAAAATTATTTAAAAAAATATCGTTTTAATAACTTGATGTAGATGCCGTTTCATTTACACATTATCGAGCATATGTTACACTTCTTAGTAATACTGTCAAAACGGAAGTTTTCAGTTTTTAAATTCTATTCAACTTGTGGCTAAAAAACGACAACAACAAACACTTTTTAAATTATTTTATTCTCGGGATTATCGTCTCTCTTTTTGTTTAACACAATAAGTGTAGACATGTTACTTATTCTGAAATTATATACAAGTACAATGTACTCGATGACAACTGTAGATGTAGTCCCCCCCCCCCCCCCCCAGCATGCGTCTCGAAGTCCCGACATCGGTTAACCTTGCTTATCGGTTAATCGCATATATCGGTTAATAGCATAGAATTTTGAATCACGGAGCCTATGCGATTAACCGGGTTCGACTGTATATGAAATAAGATAATCAGTATTAAAATTTAATAAAGTTTTATAAATTGTAATTGATCGTGGTTTGTCATTTTGGATAGAGAGAAAGAGTTTTTGCAGACCTGTCCCCTGCTAGGAAGTTCATTCTAGTGTTTTTATGTAACTTGATCATTTGCTGTTAAGTTTAGTTTTTAATAAACTGCTGATTATCACTCATAAATTTCCCAATTTATGGTAATTTTACTTCAAAATCAGTAGTAAAGCATTTATAATCCATATTTGTATTCCATGTGCTCAGTTTGCACGTGGCACTTTACAATTTATCTCCCTTTCATGGAACTGAAATCTAATTGATAAATCAGTTTTAAAATGTGACAGAATATCTCATTACCAAAATAAGTTATTATACCCTTCAAAAAGAATTTAAATTACCAAAGATTTCATAAAGAATTAGTTAAATTCACCTGCCTTTGTTGTATATGTCATAAAAAGTTATGATTTTACATTGTAGGATGCAAACTTTCCAGACTACATTTTATTGTATTCTACAAGATGTTAACCAGACTGCACAAATTATTGGATCCATCCCGACACAATATGTTACTAGATTCCGAAATAATATTCTGAAAATTTATTCCAAATGTGCATATATAACTAAATGCATTACCTGTATCAAAATTAAAACAGATATATTCCTTTTAGGTTCATTTACCAGGCGCACTATTTCTAATGCGTATTGACAATAGTCAGCTGGGAGTTAGAATATTGGAACGAACTGACTATAATTCATTGCAAACTGGCCAAAGGATGAGACGACCGATATCCCTGGAAAAATGGGGGGGGTGTCACGAGTGCCCTTGACTCCAGGACACAGATAAACTTTTTATCTGCTATACAAAATGCATCACTATTGGTTTAATTGCACCATATGTAAAAATCTTTACTTTTTAACAAGTTTGTTTCTACTATCACCTTTTCATTTGCTTCTATTTTCACGTGCAACTTCACAAACTTTCTCAGAAGTCGTTGATATCCAGCCCGCATGGGCGCCGCCATTTTCGTATTCTGTTATTCTGTAATAGAAAAGTCCCTCTAACTAATGCGCACCTAATGAATACCACAGACGGACCAATTTTTGGACGAAACGTACCCATACCAGAACGTACCCGTCAAAATGTACCCACCCCAAACTTATATTTATACTAAAACGTAGTGTAAACAATATTTTATTAATTTAAACAAGTATCACATATTACAAAAGTTACAATAATTAGGATTCTGGAACAAGAGTTCAACTCTTATGTTAACCAGTTTCCTACAAAGTAGATGATTACACGAGTGAAGAAGTTACTATGTACATCAACAACTTAAATAATAATAATAATAATAAATAATAATAATAATAATAATAATAATAATAATAATAATAATAATAATAATAAGATTAATAATAATAATAATAATATGTTGGTGGATGTGTACTAATCATATATAAAAATGCAAAAAAAATATGGTGGTGTATTTCGCTTGAATCATGAACATAAAATAAAATTGGGGTTTAGTTGAATCGTTTACTTTGTATAATATAGTTTTGAACTGTTATAAATATAGTTTTGTTTGGTCGACAGGTAATGTTGGGTCACCAAATAACAATTTGTCGACACTTAAAATATATGGGAGATGTTCCAAAGTTACAGCACGAATATTGCTGTAATTGCGACAATATAAAAGAAAATGTTCTGTATTTTCAACATTACCACATACACAAAATGGGTCTGGGACTAAGTTTTTACAATATAAGTGATATTTGAGGGCACTACATTCTAAGCGTAATCGTGAATGATAAATTTGGCCTATTCTAGAACCACAGTTAAAATAAGAGGGTATTTTCCTACTGGTGTTAATGTATTTCTTGAAAACTGAAATAGAACTATTTTTTATTTCTTCTGGTAAGTCATTCCAATCTCTCAGTATAGTGCGGGGCATGAATGAATTGTGATAAAAGGCTGTTTTACACATAATACTTCTAATATGTTGTGAACCTCGTGTATTATGTGAGTGAATATCGTTATAGGAGGGGGGAATTAGATCACTTAAATATCTGGGTGCTAAGTTGTTGGACATTTTGTAAAATTGAATTAATCTTTGATTCATTCTTCTTTTTTCTAAAGTTTCCCATCCCGTTTCAGAATATAACAAGTGAATACTGGTTAACTTGGTTGCACCGCAAACAATTCGAGCTGCTTCCAAGTGAACTTTTTCTATTCTGGTTTTTAATTTTTCAGACATATTGTCCCAAACAACGTTACCGTATTCTAGTAAAGGTCTAATGAAGCTAAAATAAATTGCTTCTAAAGTATCACGTGATAAAACGTATTTATACTTCCGTAGAATAAATAATCTAAAATTAACTTTAGTTAAAATATTATCAACATGACTTTGCCAAGTAAAATCTGAAGTAATAGAAATACCAAGGTGTTTATGTTGTTCAACCTCTTGGATTAAATTGTCATTCATGTGAAGACAAGGGTGAAATGGTTTTCTTAGTTTTTTAGAAACAATCATGCTTACAGTCTTTTGGGGATTAAATGAAACTAACCATTTTTCGGACCATTCGTGTATTTTTTCAAGATCAAGATTAAGCATTTTGGATGATTCGGTAGGATCGTCAACGATACAATAGAGTGTAGTATCGTCTGCAAATAAACGTATATTACAACTTATATCTTTTACAATATCATTAATATATATCAAAAATAATAAAGGACCTAAAATAGAACCCTGGGGAACACCGGCCTTGATATGCAAC